>VXAC01005704.1:0-34014 GCA_013399225.1 Rhipidura dahli
CTATTAAATAAAATACATCAAATATTTGGTACCAACATCTAACTTCATTTGGTTTTAATCAAGTTTTGGGGTACATTTTGAACCTTTCTGGGTTGAATCCATTTTATTCACAAAGACTTAGTTTTCTTTGCTCTTCTGTATTTAAATAGGTTTGTAACAGTATCTCACCCAGGAAATAGTGTCTGGTCACCAGTATTCAAGAAAGATCAACTCAGAACAGGAAGGAATGAAAGGAACTCTTTAAATTAAAAGACCTTGAGGGCAAGAGAACAGACTGGAAACTGTGAAGAAAATGACCTTTAAAAGCACCATCAAAACAAAATGCTAGAATAGTCTTTAGCAAGAGTAGTAAGGAAAATAAATTTAACTAGTTCTACTGGACTTTGTTCAGTTCATTAAAGAAAATATATGGAATAGCTGCCAATGAAAATAGGAGACTGAAATTGAGAATCTTCCAGTTCCGTGTTCTTAACTGTGTTTCAGAATTTAAAAAAAAAAAAAAAAAAAAATTACTTTATTTTGAATGGTTCAGGTTCTGGCAGGCTTGTCCTTTTTTGTATGATTTGTCCACTTCCAAAATAAGTTTCAGTCTTATACGTATCTGTCTGTCTGTCAGTCTCTCTACCTCCCTCAGATTTCACAATCGTTAGTGATTTGACAAGGTACATTTCAATCTGGCTAATAAATTAGATGAAAATAAACCTGAGGAACGGACTACACTTCATGACTTAACCTCCCATAGGCCTCAGAACTGCTGATGTAGTTGGGAAAACTGCCAAGTTTTCAGAACAAATCTTTTTTTGGGTCTGAAACAACAGTGACATATTTCAAATTAAGTGCAGTTTGGGAAAAATCACTTAAATTTAAGTTAGCCTTCTTATTCAGGCAAATTGAGAGAGAAGGGTAATACCAGTTATGAAGCAGAGGAAAAACTTTAGAAAAAGGCCAGGGGAAAAAGCTGGTAGTGTCTGTAGAATGGGAGTGAGAGCAGGACAAACACAGCTGAGCAGGCAGTAGAATATGAGACAAGGTGTAACATGTGCCACCTGGATCACCATGGGTCTCCCTTTGATGAAGCCATGTCAGGGATACAGTCTTGGGCTAAGAAACAGGGCATCATGCTACCTTGATTCTGGCATTTGGCAATCTCACAAAAAAACCCTTCTGTTTACATAGACTCTTAGATTTGATTTCTCATGCCTCACCCTGAAAATTAAAATGGAGAAAAGTATTTTACCACATTTATATCAACTTCTATCCAATCCTATATATAGATTTCATTAATTTAATACTGAGCAAGTATTCTGACCCCTTACTAGGTAATCACTTTATTCTCAGTTTCCTACTCTGTGCTATTCACCTAAAATCAACACAGTAAAATAGTAATTATTCTGATCATTTGAGTTAGAGGTAAGGGGCCACTTCTCAAGTGGCCTATCTCCATTGAGAGACTGATGTAGGACAGAACACATTCTTTCTATGCAGTGGTCTCTGCTGGATAAAGCGGTCACTTCCTTCACTATTCCTTTTATCTTTTTGACTATAGCACAGAGCAGCATCATTAAGATTGAATTATGCAGCTCTCAGATTGCAGGTCCAGAGGAATACTGCTTAAATGACAGAAATTACTGTACATTACCACTTACACAGGTTAGTGTAAAGCTTGTCTCATGATGTGTGTCCTTCAGCTTCAGGGGAGCCCATTTGAGTCCCTTCTCACTTGTGCTGGTATAAATCTATAATAATTTAATGCAAGTCAATACATCATATCTGAATGCATGTCTGCAGTGGGGAGACCTCTGCTCAGGGTTACTACTTCTTAAATTTCTGTTTCTTTACAGCTGTTGAACTTACTAAAGGTTAACTTACTAAAACATTGCATATCTAGAAGTTCAAGCATTAAAGTGGCACTAACTACATCAAAAGCAAAGAAGAAATGAACAAGAAATATGTGAATTAATCCTTCCCAACAGTCACAGATTATAGCATGACCAAGACATGATAAACTAATTTTTATTGCTCTTTTATTAATAAGATTCATTTCTCCACTATCATTCTTTACTTCTGTCAAAACCACTTGCAAATAAAATATCCATTTGCACCCATGTGAAATACTGAAATTTTGGATGTGCTGTAGTAAGTAGTCATATGACTTTAAATTCGTTTGTACATTTGAATCTGTACAAAATAGCTGCCTTCATTGTATTTTAATTCTGGTAGTAAGCAAAGTGGGGCCAGAGGACACTAAAATCTACTTTACATCCTTAATGACTACCATGACACTGTCCTTAGGAAACAGACTATTTTAGTATGGCTGGAGAACACTGAAACACTTAGAACTAGAAGAAGTTAGAAGCTTACAGAAGCTTCTAAGTAGAAGTAAAAGCTTACATACAGCTTCTGCTCCCTGTACAGGTGACCGGTAAGCATGGAGATGTATAGAGTTGAAAGCATTATTTCAAATACATTATTTAGCTACTATATTCCAGCCAGTATGGACTATAAATCCTTACAGGAAAACCACATAAAGCTGAATAATTCAACTTTCATCCAAATTCATAGATGGACACAGAACTCAAGTAACACAGGTTGACACTCTTATCATAGGTCAGTATCACAATCACATCGGGTTTGATTTGATGTTGATAAAGCAAGATTGATGAAATAATTCTCACTACTTTTATTTCCATGGTGTTAAAATACTGTAGTTAAGTCAGTTGTTCTCTTTGTCTCCAAATAGCTTGATTTTATAAGTCACAGAATTACAATAAAAGATGTCCATTATCCACACACAGATAAACACATACAGTATTTAATTCAAACATACAGGAGAAAATGTCTCACCCAGTTAATGGAAAAGTACTTCAGCTAGACAGGGACAATAATGGACAAAATTATATTATTAGGATGATTTTGCAGTCACTTTTTATTCCATAAAGTTGTATTTTTTGTAAACCTGACATTTCCAAAACAGTGCAAGTGAATCAGAATACAGGTGAACACAAGCTTCTAAATACAGGTGACATCAGTAAGAGTGAACACATTCTTTCAACCACAAGTTCACAAAAAGAAACATAAAATTTTACAATATATAAGCGGTGACATTCTAAGAAAAAGAAGTGATGATGGTGCAGGTGTGTATGCAAACCAAGCTCCAAAAGCAATTAGTCTTCATGCCAGTTTAATCAATGCACATTAAATGAATGAAATTCTCCTTTGATTTAAATCCAAGAAAACCTAGCAAGGTTTGAGTAGACTTGGACAAACGATAGAAATTAGTTCCACGACTCCCTTAATTCTTTAGTGAAAGCAGTGTTATATATTTCCATGCCAGATGGATAACTATGCTTTTAACTTGTGCAAGACTCAAAAATGTGCCCATAAACAGAAGACATTCAAGAAAGTTGATGCTAAATATTATCAAAGAAAAATTTTTCATAACTACTGCTTTCAGCAAGCTGGGCTACCTGCACATCACTGAGGTATGAGGGGTCATTACCATTCATGTATTTAGGCACAAATAGGGCTGTTTTCACTGTTATGCTTGGCATTGCAGAAGTCTTTGCCACTTGGAGATGAAAAGATTGCTTAAGTGGTTTACAGGCTTGAAGTTATCATCAGGCATAATATCTCTCTCAGATATTCCAAGCAACCTGTGAGATGACTTCAATTTGGAGGCTGCTCCAGTATTTTCTACAGTTTGCTGACTTCCTTATTACAATTAAGCAAGTAAGAGAACAAGCTGATTCAGAAAAAACTAGCAGGTGTTTTTGTTAGCTACAGTGGCCAAGCACCAGAGAATACTAGTGACATCCTTGGAGTGCACTAGTGCTATTGCTTGGGGACAAATTTCAAGACCCAAACCACTTGGTTTTTAAATGAAAACATGCTGTGAAAGGTGGCTTATCACTGTGCTGTGGGCCACTAAAACTGTGAAATTATTGTGATCTTCTTGAAATCACAAAGGAAACTACACGGGGCTGCAACAGCACGGGCTCTGCATTAAGTGGTATTTTTCTTTGATTCTCTCACCCACCTTTTTTCCTGAGCATCTTCTTCTGAGATTGTTTTCTTCCTATCCTAAAAGCAACTTCAGGTGCACTATTTGTAAGAAGACACCTTGTGCATTGCAAGCTTTAGATATCTCAGATGCCAGAGCATTTGAAAATGTTACTGGCCTATTTCTAAGCTTCCTCCTCCATAGCTTATAGCTAGTGTAAAGTGAGCCTATTGGGAAAAAAAAGGCAAAAAAAGGATCAGCAAACCTTTCAATGAAGTTGTCCAAGAAAGCTGATGACATTATCTCAAAATGGATTAATTGGAAAGCACTTGTACAGTGACTACCCCCAGCCTCTGTGCAAACAGAACAGCACAAAGAAACTAACAAGTAGCTGGCAGATGGGAACTTCCAAAGCCCTAAAAGCAATTTCCAAAATAACTACGTCTCTAGTTATCTATGATGATTTCTTAACAAAAAAACCCAAAATCCGGCAGTTCTATAGAAGATGTATGTTCTACACATTCTTGAAGTATATTACATTTTCATGAGATTTTGGGATTAGAAACTGATTGCAACTGATATTAGTGGGACTTTTTTTTTTGGTTGCTTTTTAAGGAGTGGAAAACTGCATCTACAGGATTTTAGTATGAAGAACTTGTATGATTCATTGTCAAGTCGAAGTATCCTAGCCGGAAGCAAGCAAGAGCCACAATGAAATTTGATTTTAAAAAAATTGAGAAAAAAATTTGGAGAGTATACATATGAAACCAAAACCATCCATGATGGCCTAGCAGTAATGATACTAAGAATTTGTGGATTATTTCACAAATCTGGCACTTACCTGGCCAACAACTAGATTTTCACTAAGGAATGACTTGTGCTGCATCAATTCTATGACAATTCAAATCAGAAATGAAACAAGTTCAGTGTGGGCTCAAATGTGATTTACTTTTACTTGTTTTTTACAAATAAAATAATTTTTGCTTTGAGACGAAACAAAAAAAAATCTGATAAAATCTGAAATGTTAAATTCGTAATTTTTTTAAACTCTCTATATAGTTTTAAAAGATGTTTCAAAGGTATGACTAATTTTGATTTTTAAAATACTGTAAGGAAGCATTACTGGCAGATTTAAAAGTAAATTTTTTTTTTAAAGTGGAAATTAATGATTTCAGCTTTTCAAAGGGAACTTTCTCATTTTTTTTGAATGGAGACTTCTATATTCAGTTCAATTCACAAGTAGTTTCACTTATGCCCTGAATTATTTTTTCAGCAATTTTACTTCTTAACAATTTTGGGGGACTCAGTTTTGGAGAAGGCAGATACTGAAGATTCTTACAGGTAATAAACAGACCCCCTTTTTTAGCAAGTACTTTAAGCAATTTCAATTTTTAGCTGTGAATCAGTTTCTGTCTGACTTCGATTTTTTTAACAGAAAAACCAGACAAGTAGCTTTTGTTGGTTAACAAAACTAACTGATGTCAGACTGCAAAGAATTCAACAACCTTCAGTATCAGAGGCAGAAATAGATTAGATATTTGAAGGAAACTATTTACTGTGAGGGTGATGAGAAACTGGAACAGGCTGCTCAGAGAAGTTGTGGATGGCCCATCCCTGGAAGTGTTCAGGCCTGATTGGATGGGGCTCGGAGTAACCTGTCATGGCCATGGGCAGGGATTTGGAGCTAGATGATCTTTAAGGTTCCTTCCAACATAAGCCATTGACTCTCTGACACTACAGCAGTTCAAGGCCACACTGGATTGGGCCTTGAGCAACCTGGTCTAGCAAAAATTCTCCCTGCCCATGGCAGGGGCATTGGAACTAAATCTTTAAGGTCCCTTCCAAGCCGTTCTATGGTTCTGTCTCTAGATGATAATACAACAGTGCAGTCAAATGCCATCAGCCTTTTGGTTTTGCACTCTGATGGAAAATCTGCACTCCACTACATACTTGTAACAGGATTTTACTGTGGATTTTGGCTTAAATTATCATGTGTCACACAGAATCTGTCAAATCAACAATTATTGTTTTAAGAAAGATAGTTGAACAGACTGATTGTTTTTCTTGTCAGATGTTGAATCAATACACTTAATTCACTTTAAAACTATTTTCTCTCTAATGCATGCAGATAGCTAATCGTTAATAAATACTGATCAATACTGTAATAACAGCAGACACTTGATGATGGTGGCAGTAAAAAGCAAACAGGAATATGGATGTGGTCCATTTTTTAGAATTTGAAGCTATCATGAATATGGCAAGGAAGAGCAAGAACTGTTTTCAAGCAGATTTCTTACATGTTCTCTGCGTTCAAGTTTCCAAACTTCCAGCTTCTTTGACCACACCCTTAAGGAAGAAGACATCCTGCAACCTTTCAATCCTGGTTTCACTTTTACCACAGAGGTCGGCCCTTTTTTCCTTTACATGGATTTTATACCAACATGACATTTACTCCTTATTTACACAAAGTGCAAAATACAAGTAGAATCTAAAATCAAGTCTTACACAGTTCCACTATTTCTATTCAGAAATCCAAGAACTGATTGAAGAAAAATGTTTGAATTAATTACAATTATATTTCTCCTAATTCAACAAATAATTTCTTAAAAAATTACCAGCAATCAAAGTGGCAAGCTGACATCCAATAACATCTGCACTTTGACTAAACTTCCTTCTAAATTCTTGAGGAAATACATTCAGTACTTGGAACACCTAGACAGGCAATCTCAAGACTCAAAGATCCAAACATTTTAATCCTTCCATCTACTTATCTCTCTTAAAATTACCATATAAACAAACTCATGACTCAAGTATGTAACTCACATGACAGGCATAATGCTCATGGCTTGTAGCAATTTATCACTTGCTTTGATAGCAACAGATCACAATCTTTAACAGTAGTTCTAAAACTATCCATCTTAATATTAATATGACTTAATTACTTTTCTTTTAATTTAAAGGAATTTGTCAATGCCGTAGTGGTTGGCCCAATTATATCCTTTTGATATCTCAACTGTACAGTCCTAGAGACTGCAAGAGAAACCTTCCCAAAGAGAAGGTTCTGTGATGCCTTCTTCAGTGAGCCAAAGCAAGCTACATACTGCTACATGTCACTGAAGAAGTGTTTTCATCCTCTCCCATCCAGGCTAGTAAAGGACACACTCAAGATACAGAGTATCACAGCTGTGAAATACTTCAGGTTCTTTAGCTTATAAATCAAACGCCAAATTCAACTTGAAGAAAGAGACAGTGAAAAGATTTTGGCTTATTTCCATTAAATGATCTATATATGATATTACCAAGCCTTGTGAATTAAGCATATAAGGATTTCAACTACTGTTATCTGCAAATCTCTCTGTTCTCTCTTGCATTGATGTTTAGAAGTACAATAGAATTTTTATATATATATATATATATTTCCAAAGATTTAGCCAGATATCAGTGCTTGAGTGAACTATATAGCTATTCAATAGAAATTATAAAACATTGATACAAATATAAAGACATACTTAATATAAAAAGCTTATATTTATAAAAATATTTTCAGGTAAAAGTCTTCCCCTGAGGGCATACCACATAGTTGGATTATTCATAAATATGTCTCTGCAGTGCAGCTTGGTTACCAAAGTTCAAAGTTCAACTCTTAAATGAAGTGTGAATTGCTCCAGTCACCTGACATGGCTGCAGTGGTTGCCTCAGGATATGTTCCCTAGCTTTTTGGAGTAATAAAGACACAGCATCAATGGGGTCTCCAAAAAATCTGGAGAAGATTCCTTCTTCCACATATGGAAGATACGAGAGCTGGACCTATAGGCTAGCAAGTGCATGTCACATGACTGGGCTTTCATTTTCATGGGCAGTTTACTGATTTTTCTGGACCCAGTTCCAACTATCTTCATTCTCCTTTCTGCTCTTTTCAGCCTCAATAATTTCTTTGTACCTCCGGCGGAAGAAGCCCATCTGCAAATCAGAAGAGATGACAGTGGTAAGTTATTGAATCATGAAATTGAAACTTTGTTGGTACGACAACAGATAATATTATGCAGAAAGAACCAGCCCAGGAGTTAGCCTCTAATTTCTGCAAGTGCCAATCTGAAATCATAGCTCTTTATTTACATCAGTATAAATGAGATCCAACTGGGTCCCAAATTTTCATAAATACTCTGCTCCTTATAGATGAACTGCTCTGAGGTAGGAGTCCTCTTATATGAAGGATGATTTTTTTTAAAACAAACACATTCAGTATTTCTAGTAAATACAGACCCACACAGACAGATACAGGTTTATTGGTTTAAAATAAAGACTAAAGTTAAATTTGTAGCTGAACCAAAAGTCAGGCTAACTCTTGGGTACTGAGTAAATGCTGACAGAGTTACATGAACAGTGCCCTCAGTGTCTATGACCGCACAAAACAAGAGGGATCAGAGGAATACAGTACAGCCACCCACCTCCCACTTCTCAGTTCCAACTATAATCACTGACAGTCACTTTTGCATATCTTCTTGTTTCCTAAATCCTTGCACTTAAAGAAATGCAATTGGTTTTCTTCTCAGTTTGGATAAAAATTCTTATATCTCTGTTTTTTTAAGTCTCTCAGATAAGCAAACATCATTTAATAACGGACTTTGGTAAGCATTCAAGAATAACTCCTCAAACTTAGCAGTGCATCGTTGAGATCACTGAATAAATATTTTGTTCAACAAAATTAAACATTTATGTAATTCCTACCACTCTAAAACTGTTTTCTTACTCCTGCTGTGTAAAACATGATGTTTTAGTCTTCTTTTATCAACTAGTTATTGCTACCCTTTATTCCCAAATTGCCTACATGTAGGAATATTTTGTGCTGTTTTGCCATTACTAAAATTCCATTAAATTGGACTTCTTAGTTTCATTTTTCAGCAACATTAATTTTCTTCAAGTGTATTTTAATTCACAGGGCAGCATATTCAATCTGTCAAGGGGGATTCTCCAATATATCTTCTTAAAGTCCAAGTCCTTGCCTGTGTCTCAAATTACATCCTGAATTCACAGCAGCATGAGACTATGCACACACCATCCTCCCATCGATCCTTATCCCTGCCTCTTGCCCTCTGGTGCAAAGGATGTAGAAGCTGCAGCATAGTCTAACAAGCCCCTGTCTTTTGGTAACTGGGACATGCTGTTAATGTAGAGACAAGTGTACCCTGCTAAGAGCATAGTTATACATTACATACATACCTACTGTCCTAGTTCCAGACAGGGATAATTTCTGCAGTAGCCAGAGGGGCATGGTTAGAACCTGGAGATTATTCTACACCACCTCATGTCACTGCCAGGGCTGGGGGGAAGGGAGTCTCTTCCAGGGGAAGGGGTTCCTTGTGGTCAAGAAATCGTGGCAGAGGGAACAGTGGCATAATGCTGGTTCTGAGCCAAAAGGTGCAGTCCAGGTAATGTGATTTTATGATAATACTGTATTCCCCTGTCATCTGCTTAGTGCCCAGAAATGGGTCCTGCAGCTTTAAGCTGGGTCCAGAAGAGAGGGGAGAGAAGCCAGGTGAATTCTTCAGCACAGTTTGTGTTCAAGAACTCACCCACACTCCCCTGTGTTCTCCCCACTGCAGAGCCAAGGGAAAACCTTCTTGCTTTTAGCTAGCCTGTTAACTGAGGCAAGCAAATTTCCCATACTGGCATACCAAAATCCTTAGGTAACTTCCTCTTCTGGAGCTGTTTGGCCTGGCTGTGATGTGAGAACCAGATCATTGGAGCCCGTGGACCGGCAGGGAGGCTGCAGGGACACTGCATCCCGGCCTTGGAGCTCCGGAGGGGCTGAGCCAGCTACAGAGGCAACTCTGAGTCCACCAGCTTTCTCTGCATTGAGGATGTTTATTATCTGACATTACTCACTTGTTTCCTATGCCCTGTGCTGGCACATTCTGCTTGTAAATAAATGGATTTTTTCACTTTCCTCCAAGAAATTCCTTTTGTATCAGTGTGGGAGGGAGTGCTGAAACCTGTCTTCTGGGGAGGAGACATCCCTTCCAGAGCATTTCCCCCTAAGTTTGTCTCAAACCAACACACACGGCTGCAGTCAGGTGGGCTCAGTAGCATTTTGCATGTGAATCACTCTTTTCTACTGTTTTGTTATTAATATTATTGCTGTTACTGTTTGTTTCCTTATCTCGTTGCTATTTCCAGTAAATCGTTCTTACCACAACCCATGATCCTCACATTTTGTACCTCCAGTTCTCCTACCCATCCTGCCTAAGGGGAGTTTGAAGTGTTTCAGTGGGAACAACAAATGGGCGAATACAATTCTTAAACCATAGCAGCCTAATTTGGTGCCCAAGTGGGACACAAAGGTTGTGATAGAAACAGATCTGACCAGAGCAGATCTTCTGGAAAAGATCTTCATCTAAGCATTTGTTGTATTAGATACAGAGCACTGGTTACAATGTTGCTTGATCTGTTCATGTGGTTGTGCTACCTAACCCTGTATATATTCCTGTATGTGCTCCTTGCTTTTTCAGAGCAGGGAGAAGGATCAGGATTACTTTTTTGATGTACTGTGTGATAAGAGTTTACAACATAATAACATGTAATGAAGGTCATTTGGGTTTTATATTCAGTGTTGTTCTTTACCATTGACTCAAGCACAATATTTGGTAGTCCAGTAATAACCATAGCCAGTCTGTGGGGGGAGTAGGGGAGGATGATTTCCCCATCTTTTTACCCCCTTTTCCTTCTTCAGGCCTGTTACAACAGCTTTGGAGAAGTTTGAATTCCCTTTGAGTGTTAAGGAAAGCGTGTTGTTGTTGCTAAGTCTGCCAGGTCTCCTCTGTGCAGTCCACACCATGGTTAGAATCAGGACAGACATTTATACAAAGGTCATTCAGAGATCTGCCCTGGTGGTGAATAGTCATGAGTGGCATGGAATGGGGGAGAAAAAGGCCCAGTTGTTGGAGAAATTATCTGCTCTAATGGATTGGAAGTTCATCCCTGAACAACTACAGGACCCTGATAAAGTGTCAGAATATTTGCAAGAATGCTGTGGCAATTCCATAGAGGAGCAATTCATTGCAACGTGCTGGGCCCTGACTGTGATTTATTGGACACTGCTCTTTACTGGATAACACCCTCAGAGGGAGGGGAAGGAAAACAGACCAGCAGGCACCATGGCCACTCCAACTGCAGCTGAACCAGAGGAACAACTCATGCCAGTAGCAGGTGCCCCTATAAAGAAATTCAAGACAAATTTAGTTCACAAAATGATGGATGAATAGGAATANGGGATTCAAACAACCAGCAGTCCCCTGCAGATCCAGGTCAGGTCCAATGTACACAATCCATGTGGCAGCAGTCTGTATGGAGCGTGCCATCACTGTCTGCCAGCCCTTTGGCATTGATGTCAATGAAAGAAGGAGAAACATTGCTTTGGGTGATTACCCAACTTCAACAATGTGAAGTTCATCTTTTTTCCTCCCTGACAACCTGCGCCTCGTCTGTAGAAAGACTGTCCAAGACTGCAGACAGACTCGAGAGACCTGAGCAAGCTAGGTGAAAATGTCCCATTGCCCCACCAGTACGGACCAGAGTTTCTGCTCCTGGGAGCATGTACCCCCCTGCTTGGAGAGAGGGGTACATACCACGAGGTAACCTGTGGTTTTACCTGCATGACCATAGAAAGGACATGAGAAAGTGGGATGGAACACCCACCTCTGCCCTAACAGCATGGGTACGTGAGTTGAGAGAAAGAACAACCACCAAAGGAAATTCTTCAAGGATAAATGCCACTCCAGTTTCCAGTGGGCAAGTCCTTAGACAGAGTGGAAGGGCTGAATGTTATTTCTGATCCTCTTGAAGGGATCAGCAGTTCATGTTCACAGCACCTGAGCAAAGACTACCATGACCAGAAGTAGAGGGGACCTGCCTGCAGCCAAGTGGAGAAAAGGGACAATTGGATCTACTGGACTGTGTGGATCCCATGGCCTGGCACATCAGACCCACTCGAGTGTAGGGCTTTAGTTGACACTGGCACAGAATGTACCCTGATGCCATCAAGATCAGACTGATAGGGGCAGAATCTATCCCTGTTTCTGGGGTGACAGGGGGATCTCAGCAGCTGACAGTACTGGAAGCTGAGGTGAGCCTGACTGGGAACAAAAGGCAAAACCACCTCATTCTGACTGGCCCAGAGGCCCCGTGCATCCTTGATACAGATTAACTCAGGAGAGGGTATTTCAAGGACTCAAAAGGGCACTGTTTGGCTTTTGGGATAGCTGCTGTGGAGACAGAGGAAATTAGACAATTGAACACCTTGCCTGGTCTCTCAGAGGACCCTTCTGCTGTGGGACTGATGAGGGTTGAAGAACAACAGATACTGATCACTACCACAACAGTGCATTGTCAACAACACTGCACCAACCAGGATTCCGTGATCTCCATCCATGAGATGAGTCATGAACTGGAGAGCCAGGGAGTGGTCAGTAAGACTCACACTTTATTAGTCCCATATGGCCAGTGTGTAAGTCAAATGGAGAGTGGAGACTGACAATGGACTATCATGTCCTGAACAAAGTCAAACCACCACTGAGTGCTGCTGTGACGGACATGCTGGAGCTGCAGTATGAACTGGAGTCCAAAACAGTGAAATGGTGCCGCCTTCAATTTTGCTAACACATTATTCTCAATTCTTCTAGCAGCGGAGTGCAGGCCACAGTTTGCTTTCACATGGAGGGGCATCCAGTACACCTGGAATGGACTGCCCCAGCAGGGAAAAGAGCTCCCCTATTTGCCATGGACTCACCAAGACTGAAGTGGAAAAGGGTGAGGCAATAGTTGCAATACACTGATGACATCACTGTGTGCAGCAACACAGCAGAGGAAGTCTTTGAGGAAGGGGAAAAGATAATCCAAATCCTCCTCATGGCCATTTCTGTCATAAAGCAAAGTAAAGCCAAGGCACTTGCCCAGGAAATTCAGTTTTCAGGAGTAAAATGGCAGGATATCATCAGATTCCAAAGGGTATGTGGATGGAATCATACATGGCGAGTCACAAAAGTTATTGAGGGACAAACTGGATCAAGTCAGATTGCAGAGCTGAAAGCTGTGCAGCTTTAGAGATCACTGAATGAGAGAAATGGCCAGTGTTCTACCTGTACCCTGACTCAGGGATGGCAGTAAATGCTCTGTAGGGGTGGCTAGACTGACGGAAAAAGACCAATTGCCAGCACAAAGAGAGATAAACCCACCTGGGCTGCTGAATTCTGGCATGACATCACTACTCAGATAGAGAAGTTGGCTGTATGACATATAGACATACATGTATGCCTTGTCATACCCAAGAGTCAGGCTACTGAAGAGCACCACAACAACAGACAGGTGGATTAACCTGCCAAGATTAAAGTGCTTTAGGTGGATCTGGACTGGCAATGTAAGGGTGATTTTCTTCTGGGTTGGTGGGCCCATGATGACTCAGGTCATCAGTGAAGAGATTCAATATACAGATGGGCTTGTGATCAAGGGATGGACTTAACCATGAACACAATCTCCAAGGTTATCCATAACTGTGAAATGTGCTGCAGGCCAAGAAGGTAAAGCCCTTGTGGTATAGAGGACAGTGGTCGAAATATAAGTATGAGGAGGCCTGGCAAATTGATTGCATCACACTCCTGCAAACCCACCAGGGCAAGTGCTACCTTCTTACAACAGGGAAAGCAACCACTGCATGGCTGGAGATGTCCCCTGTGCCTCACACCACTGCCCAGACCACCATCTTGGGCCTTGAAGAGGAAATCCTGTGGTGGCATGACACCACAGAAAGAGCGGAGTAGGACAATGGGACTCATTTAAAAAATAGTCTCACAGACACCTGGGCCAGAGAGCATGGTATGGAGTGGGTGTATCATATTCTCTCTTATGCACAAGCCTCTGGGAAAATTGAATTATAACAATGGATTGTTCAAAAACCACATTCAAAGCAATAGATGGTGGGACCTTCAAACATTGGGATCTACATTTAGCAGAGGCTACCTAGTTAGTTAACACTTGAGGCTCTACTAATTGAGCCGTCCCTGCTCTATCAAAGCCTCCACATACCAGAGAAGGGAACAAAGTCCCCATGGTGCATATGAGGAATATGTTTTAGGGAAGACAGCTTGGATTAGTCCTATCTCTAAGGCAAAAGGACCACCATCTGTGGGACTGCTTTTGCTCAAGGATCTGGGTGCACTTGGTGGGTAATGCAGTGGAACAGGGAAACATGATGCTTATTTCAAGGGGATTTGATTTTTGGGTAATAGTCTGTAATGTCGAATTGCATAATATTGGTTGCTGAATGACACTGCCACTGCATGCTATAACCAGCCATGGACAAGAACTATGGACTGCTCCAGATACACCAGTCATGATCTCCTGATGCAGCTTGCAACCACCCAAACAGCACACCAGTCCTGGTCTGGAGGACACCTAGAACAGATAGAACCCACAGTCATGGACTAAATGAACTCAACAGACATCTTGGAGGGATGGCCATTGACTATAGAAATTATTCCAGTGCTTGTATATACATAACATATACATACATACACACACACATATATATTTATGTATGTAGTTGGAAGGTGTAGGACCTGGGTAAGATATACATGGTATAGAATAAGACGTGGACAATGTCCTGGTTCCAGCCAGGACAGGGTTAATTTTTATAGTAGCCAGGGCTGGCATGGCTAGAACCTTGAAATTATTCTATGCCACCTCAAGTCATTGCTGGGAGTGGAGGCAAGAGAGCCTCTTCGGGGGAGAAGGGTTTCCTTCCAGTTGAGTAGGCAGAGGGATCGATGGGGTTTGTTGGCTCCAGGCTGGACAGAATGGTTAGGCTATCGTGGCTGCAGTTGGGCCAGGTTGGGCTCAGTGGGCTTTTTGCATATGAATTACTCTCTCTCTTTTGTACACTTTTGTTATTAGTATTGTTGCTGTTACTGTTAGTTTTCTTACCTCATTGATGTTTCCAGTAAATTGTTATCTCAGTCTGTGATCTTTACACTTTGTGCTTTCACTCCTCTCCTGCCCACCACAGGGGAGCAGGTAGGGGCAGGGAGGAGCAAAAGGCTCATGGTTTTAGTGGGAGCACTAAATTAGAGAGTACCATTCCTAAACCACAACGCCTGCAACTACTTTATAAATGCGCAATAGGTAGACATACATACCCTGATCTCATACATATAAATGCCCATGATGTTACAAAGGTCCCATGACCTGGATGTCCCCCTGATTAACTGGAACTAGACCTCAAAAGTCATTTGTTCAGTCATTCTTGTGCTGTGAACAGAGTACCTTTCCCATGTACCATAAGCAAAGCTTTATCTGTTGCAACATACATGCAAATGCATGGATAATGGTGATTCTGTTCTGAAAAATCAACTCACAGAAGTGACTCCTGAATTTTGGAGAGCCACTTCTCTCTTGCTTCCTAGCCTCTTTCAGAACATTGTATGAAAGGATTTGGGAAGAGAGAATTGGAGAGGAGTTTTCCTAGCTCCCAATTCTTCAAACTTACTCTAGAAGCCAGATCTAATTCTTTCTTTAGCAGAAAAATATCATTACTAGCAATTTTTGTACTTGGACCCACATGCTGTACCAGTGCAAAAGATTTCTTTCGAGAAGACATCCTCAAGGCTGCACCATCATAAAATCCCAGTGAAAGTTCAACAGTGATGCCAACAGAATTCAGCTCAGTGGAGCCTGCAAGTGAATAGCAGAAGTTTCTCTAGATTTTTGGTCTAAAATGGAAATAAATTATTATATTGATAATTTTTTTAAAAGTGTAAGAGCCTACTACTTTTCTGTTGTTCTGCTCCAGTTGGATTAATCATGGGTACTTATTTATTCACAGGAATCTGCTGCTACTACTTACATATGCTCAGGGAGCAGCTGTTATGAAAAAGTGGGTGGCTTTTCTTGTATTATCGGTTTTTGTAACAGAACCTACATGTGCATTAGGAAAGAAAATTGCCATAGGACTTTGCTTCCTAAGCTTAACAAGAGAAGTTGAATTTCTAGTTTTAAAAAGAGGTTTTAAACCCTTAAGGTTTTCATCCTTCATGCAACCACATCCTTGGTACAATAAAACTTCCTCTTGAAGTTATAATCAAAATTATAGAAAGGCTTTTTAATTTCCTTGAGGGCCAAACACAAACCCAACCTCCTTCCCACTGTTATTTTAATAAAAAAGTCTGTTTCCAAACATCTGCTTCAAGAATTGTCTTTAAAAGTTGGTTATAAGAGTTTTGGTATTTTACTATTTTTTTTTCTGGATAAAGAATGCACTTGTATAACTTTCTGGTAGGGATAAAAAGTGAGCTGAAAACTGTAATAAATATTAATGAAGCATGAAACCCTACATCTAAGAGGTGATTCCTCTACAAAGAATTATGTTTATTTGCTGTAAATTATGTGGATATTCTCAATTATGTAGAGGACTATTATGTAGTGCAAGCCAAAAGAGAAACTGGACCTTAAGGATTGGGGTATTTTTTTAATGTTTTCAGAAACAGTGGTCAGGGATTAGATACATGTCCCATCTTTGAGAGACAAGGATGTGCTTTGTTATGTGACATTGTTCTTTAGTGACACATATTTATCTTTCATGTAATGAAATCCCTACCATCACCAGCAAGAGATTTTTTTGTAATCGTCATGAAGAAATCACAACATAGTTATTGTTTTACAAAAGACCACACAACCCCCATATCCATCTCCTTACAATTAACTCATTTCATTCAAGAAGGACAGCAGTATTCACCATATGGGGAGGGCTGGAGAGAACTAGTGAATTTAACACACAGCGATGGGTAATAAGGAGGCAGACAATTGGACCAAAGCAGGGGAGTTGATACAACATAGGGTTGAATTTATACTGGATCTTTTATCACTGGGGCTGAAGTGACACCAGGTCCCTTTTCCATGGTTAATGAAAAGCCATTAAGGGAACTGAGAAAACTCAGTGAGGACAGCACTGCTGGTTTTCAGTCCTGAACTTCAAGCAAGAAAGAGGAGAGATCCTAATCTTTAAAAGGAGCATTGCCATAATCTCATTTGTAGAATGGGTGTTTACAGTATGCCAGTAGTTGCTAACACTTGTTTCATGGGCAATGAGTCTCTAATATTGTTGATTTCTCCCGTTTTGCTTTCCGTATATACAGACATACATTTGTGTGCACACATACAGATGTATATATAGAGCAAAGAAATACCCAGCTCCAGAACCATGACCCCATCAGGCAGTCTATGAGTTCACACATCTCCATCCAAGGAAAGCTCTGATCAGTAAATTTCTGCCTGGGGGAAGCATTCATGAGAAAAGAGCCACAGGAGAGTGCATTTACAGGAGGCAAAGAGAGATCACTGTGGGAAGCTGAAGGGTTATAAAGGAAGAGGAGGCATCATCCACTGAAAACAATGCACAAAATGAGAAAAGGATAGGTGGATTAGAATAACTAAATTAAAGGATGTGTAAAACCCATGGATGGTTTCAGGTTTTTAATCTAAGCCACCTATTTATAGCAGCTCTAATACTTCTTGAAGCACTTCCAGAAAGGACTGGTTATTGTTTGTCACTTCAAAACCTGAAACCATCCATAGGTATTTACACACATTTTTAAATTTAGCTATTCCAGCCTGTGTACTCTTTTGTAGCATAACCTTACTGCCATCTACAGTATATACTGAGCAGAAAGCATGTTTCTGACAATACTGAACAATAAAGCTGTGTTAGTCTGAGATGGGAAATTACACCTGTTATTGTGAAGTTATTTCTTGCCATAAAAGACAGTCCTGCCAAATCCTGTATTCAAACATGGGTATTTAAAGTCTTTAGCATACACAACTCTCTTTAATGCCATGTGAGATTTAAACCCCTTCAATCCCAGATAATTCCTATCTAACAACACTGACATAGAATAGCATTCTTCAAGCACCCACAAAAACTGAAAACTTCAGTCAAAAAATATTTCAAAATGTTGAATTATCATCAGAGTAAATTATCTTGGGTTTTTTTCCCTCTGCTACTTTCTGCATATCAAAAGGCTGAATTACTAGATCTTATATTTTCCTAAACTCCAAAAGTATAAGCACTTACCCAGCACATCCTGAAGTATGGGCCTGTGGCTATCTTTCTAGGGTGTGAATTATAAATATGTTTGAAGAGTGATGAGATTACAAAATAAAATTAAATATTCAGTTGGGAAAAAAACAAAGTTGATCAGAGGGCAAGCAGTATCTCTGCTTTTATTTTACTCACTGTTAAGCAAATTTCTGAAGTGTTTTTATCATGCCCAAAAAGGTTTATTCACCCAATCAAATAAAACGATAAATAGCTTAAATGTGGATCGTAGAAGAATGGTTACATTTTGCATTTTTTAAAGTGTTCCCCCATTAATGTAAGTAGTTAAGAAACAAGAAGAAATTACAACAGTCACATACTGGTGTAAAAACAACATTATGTCCTGATTACAATTGTGTTTCAAGACTATAACTGAATTAGGAATAGAGGTTTGTGAACAACAATATTCAAACAGAATTCAAAACTGCATCAAAGAGTTTTCCTACTTCTTAGTCTTTAATTAAGTTTCTCTAGTGCATACTGGGTGTTAAACTGCACACAAGTATTGATTTTTAACAATATTACTCTATTGACAAGGTTACGGACCACAGTACAAGCCAACAAGTAAAAAGAAAAGAGAGCAAAGTAAGTACTGACAAAGGGCTAAGAAATAAAACTTAAGAACCGCTGAAGAAACCTCCCATGGAATTAGGCTTTGACAACATACTTTGGATTCAGTGTCTTAGTCACAAGCTCTGGTATACAACTTCTTTATCTACTATAAAGTAGATAAAGTATTCAGTCATACCTGATGATCAGTCTGTATTTATGTAATTAATCTTTTACTGCCACATAGCTAATCTAGGTGGATGTCCTAAGCCATTCACAATTAACTTACACATCTCACCTTTTTTGGGTGCGTGCTGCTTGGGCACTTCTCCCTTCACATTAACTGTACCACAGCTAGAAAAATACTCAGGTCAAAGCAGGGCCAGGAACCTCATCCCATTAAGATGCCTCCAGTCAGCAGAGGAACAACATGCCCAATGTCTGCAAAGCAGTGTTGGGACTAGAAGTGTGGAGTATTTCCCCATGCAGAGATCAATCATTGTTATTAAGCGCATCTCATTTTACTACCACCAAGAAGGCAGGTAAAAACACTTTGCACTTGGGTTTGCATGGCCATGGATAATTCAGGCAAGCCATGTGATTCAAGAGGATGCAGTGTGTCCTTTCTCCCAACTAAAGGATGCTTGCCACAGTCCATAGAGGTCATGATCAGATTTTTATATCAGCTTTTCCACCAACAACTGTCGAATGGTCAATCCTGGGTCACCATGTGAGGAAAAGGCATGTTTGGAGAGGAGCCCTGTGTCTTGTCTATAGTTAAAGGAGAAAATGTGCATTTAGGAGGAAGGATGGTAGTGTGACTAAAGTAAGCTTATGAGGACTCAGGAGGCCTGGCTTTGCTCAGTCTTTCACTGATATTTTGATAGGCAAATCCCTTAACTTTCTTGTAATGTAGGTCCTCATTTGCTCAATATAACACATACAAGAAAATAAATACATGTGAACAAACAGTGCCATTCCCCAAGTGGCTGTACACACATATATAATACACACTTTGTACATATACACAATGTCATATATACTCATAGAGCTGGGGAACTGAGGCAAAGATAAGTTCAGCAGCTTGCTCAAACGTAAGTTCTCCTCTACAAACATTTTGTTTAGCTATTATGAAAGAATCTGATAGCTACCATCTGTATCTATTCCCGAAGTATTGCAACTGATAGACATTGCTATAGCACAAAAGAATTAGCAATGTATACAAAATAGCAGTGTTGCTTACCATGCAGGTACCATCTAGGTTGCATCAGACAAGACTCATTCATCTAGGCTGTGATTCATTTGTGCATACATAATATCTTTTACTAAGGACTTAGTATTTACAGTACTCCAAAATTGAAGAGAATTCCAGCGACTAGACTTATAAAGATCTTTTGGTGCTGAGTTAGGGTAATCTGACTTTAATGAAAACACAAACTCCTTGCATCCTGCAGGATAGTAACTATTTACAGTATCTTGCAAGACAGATGTTACAAGTATACTTATCAGTGTTATTAAAAAGAGAATTGGCCAACATTTAAACTTGCTAACACTTCCAAATAGTTTAAAAATTTTTACCTAATACAAAATTTTACTATATGTACTATTTATAAACTATAGTTTATTTTTTTAAAGTCATAGAATGAACACAGCCATCAACAAAAGTTCATCTCTAATTATCACTCTCAAAACTGAGAAAGAACACAATGTCTACTGCAGATCTCTCTAGATAAAACTGTCTTCTAAAATCTCAACAAGGAATAGGACAGTAACATTGCTGTAAACACAATTAATTTAAGACATATCTCAATACATATGTTCCATTTCCTCTCCAAAGAGAAGAAAGAAAAACTACTGGAATATTTTTTGCTTTGTTTGAAAACCAGAGACTAAATACTAAAGATCATTTCTGGAATCAATAACAAGTAACCTTACAATCATACTTTGATATATTTGATCTGTCAAAAATATTTGAATGAAAGTTGTACCATTGTCTTGGGGTGACTGTATGATGCTGTATCCCCTACCGCCTGCTCTATGCCAGGCATGAATCCTGTGCCTTTCCATGTCTTTAAGCTGGGTCCAAGAGAAAGGGAAAAAAAAAAAAAGAGCTGAGCAGTTTTGTGTTCAAGGACACAGATATAGACTCCCCTGTGTTCTTGCGGTGGAAGAGGGGAAAGCACCTTCCTGCTTTTAGCCAGCTTCCAGCTCTGTTTTCTCATGACAGAGACAGAGAGTTAAACTCTTTTGCTTTTTAGCTAGCTTCTTGTTTGTTAGCTAAAGTAAGGAGTTTCCTGGGACTTTGGCTTCTTCTTCTTCTCTTCTGGACTGTTCAGAACACCAGAACATCATCCAGGAGACCCTACTCCATGGCCTGGAGGGGCCCACGCTGAACCCCAGCTCTGGAGATGAGAGAGCCACACCCACAAAGGACTTTGAATTTTACCAGGTTCTCTCCACAGGGAGAGGTTTTATTATTTAGCATTATCCTTTTTTCCATGCCTGCATGCACTCTGCTTGTTAAATAAATATATTTTTTTCCACTTTCCTTCAAGAAATTTCTTTCTGAACCTAATGGGGGAGGGGCTGCTGAAATCTGCCTTCTAACAAAGGGACATTCATTTAGGACATTTTTCCTACAAATTTGTCTCAAACCAAGTCAACCATGTTCACAATTATCAGAACAAGGCACTTTCATGGATTAGCCAAACCAGAAGGAAATGGCTATGGCTGGTGTAAGTTATAACACAGGATTTCCCACTGGGACACCAAGCCTAAAGACAGAATTCAGAAGAGGCAAATCACATTTGTTCTGTTACTGGCACTTGGGTCTGAGAGATGCTAATGACTACCAATAAATACACATATTGTGTTCTGGTAGTGGGAGACCTTGGTACTTAGTTGTGATTTTTCAGTCTACACATGCATTCTTTTTCTGGTTTAGACTTCTGAAAATGATGGCTGTCTTTCCTCTTTTCTGAAAGACATTCTGAATCACAACCCTGCCTCTCTCTTGACAGTGGATTACATTTGTTTGCATGGTGCCAGGATAACAGCAACACAGCTGCAATGGCTGTGATGTTATCAAGGAACTCTGGCACGAACAGCTCTCATTTAGAGGACACTGAGACCACAGTGAAATCTCAGTTACAACACTACTGTTGCACATTTACATAGCTCAATTTATCAAGAAAGATAACAAAGGCATTTTACAAGCACTGGACACATACCACCACTGAAATGTTGCCAAACGTTCTCTCGAGGGTAGTGAACAAATAGTACGTGGCAGCCAGTAAGCTCACTGGTGAAGGCAATATTTTGGCTACAACAGCAGCAGTAAAACTTTAATTGTGTAAGAACAAATAAAAGATGACCAACACAATCTTCCTGAAACAACCAGTCAGAATTTAAAAAACAAGGCAAATCACTGGAGTAATGTATGGTAGAAAAACCAAAGCCTGAGCCACTGCTGCAGGAATACAAACCCTTTTGGTCTCAGGAAGAAAAGGGCATGCAAACATGCTGCAGTACTTCCTCTGGTGCAGGAAAAGAAAACACTAAAACCAGTTTTGACGGCTCCTTAAGAAAAAAAGCACACTTCAGATGATCCACTGAACATCTGCCTGGTGAAAACTTCATTATTTGTATAGACTGTAAAACCCAACCCTAACCTGAACCCTAACCCTACCCTAACACTAACCTCAACCCTAACCCTAACCCTGACCCTAACCCTAACCCTAACCCTAACCCTAACCCTAACCCTAACCCTAACCCTAACCCTAACCCCTAACCCTAACCCTAACACTAACCCTAACCCTAACACTAACTCTAACCCTAACCCTAACCCTAACCCTGACTCTAATCCTAACCTAGTTGTCCCATTTGCCCCTGAAAGTTTCCTAGATATTATACAAAATTAAAATCGATCCATGTTTGGGAGATAATATAGGCTTGGTCTTGAATCACAGAAGTTAATTATCACCTGACTGCACTTTTAATACTTGTAACAGGATAATATTGAAAAAAAACTTATTCTAGGTCAACCTAGAGTCTATATCAAAAAATTAGTACCCTGAGAAAGCCTACATGTGAGATAGCAAGTGACAACTTACTTAAAGCAACTAGATTAATGGGCAACAAAAGCAATAAAATTGAAAAGTTTATCAGAAAACCTGTAGAGAATGCAATGCTTCGAGGACTACAGAAACAGGAATTTCAGAGAACCCAAATAAAGTGACAGTTTTTATGGACAGACAGGACAGGTTTGGGCTATTAAGTTCCTACATGTGAGGATCATAGTTTTGTGAATGAGACAACCTGAAAAATTAGAGGTCAAAGGTGGGCAGGAACTTGGAAGGAAGTTTGAAATGATAGTATTGACATGGTTTTGAATTAAGGAGAGATGATGAAGAAGAAAAAAAAAGAAAGAAATTAGAAGAAATACAGACTTTTTAAGTTCCGAGGCAACTGGTGCATCCATTTACATCTCTGTGGGGAAGACCTTCGTGAGCTGTTCTCTTGGGTTACAATGTAAAATGTAACCATAAGGACATATTCTACCATCTACATAAACTGTTAAAATGGGTGGAGCAGTGTTCTTTATCTTCTCCATGACTCTGCCCTGATAACTCCCTCTGGGGAAGCAGCAGTCACCCTGGGAGGGGGGCATGTCCACTAATGGGCCATCAGTGTCTCCCAGCATCACTCACAGAATTACACTATCCCACTGTGAGATGCCCCACCCTGGGGGAGGAATCGAACATGCCTACGTGTATATAACCTGAGGCTTGGAATACCACAAGAGGCCCACCACTGGATTCCCAGAGGGCAGGAGCTCTTGATAACCACCACTGGACTTGAGAGAAAGACTGGACCTTTTCTACAGGATCACCGCTTTGACAAGACCACATCAATCACTCCAGTGGGACTGCAGTCACCATTTAATCAGACTGCTACCCCCACCCTGACCAACAGGGTATCAGGTCATATTCTGACTTTGTCAGTTTAAGCAAGTGTTTCTGTACTACTGCCTTTATTTTAATTTTCCTATTCAATTGTAGTTCTGACTTGGGTCTCTCACAAAATATTTCTATGGAGTTAATTCCTCCACTGGCTTGTTTTCAAACTAGCACAGCTGTGAAATACACCCTTCCCATCAAGGGTGATGCCTAGTAAGTGCTCTCACAGCAAGAGCTGACTGCCTTGTTTAGCTGAACAATTATCATTCTTAATGGTTTAATATCTTGGAATTATATGTACAGAAAGGAAGAAGCACTTAAACTCTGAAGAGACACAACTTGCACCAAAGATATGAAATGCCACTCAGTTTCAATAAGTTTCTCTGTCCCCACCTCTAAAAACAACATTTGAAGTTATATAGTGATTACAAACAGCTGGGGGACTTTTTTTTAATTGAAATGTACTCTTACTGGAAAGATTATATATATAAATAGAGTGGTGGGGAGAGAGAGACAGAGATAGAGAAAGGAAATTGATATGGATATGGATATGGATATGTACACATTTAAAAATGTATACTTTGGTTACAACAACCCTATGCATCACTACAAGATGCGGACAGAGTGATTGGAAAGCTGCCCAGTGGGAAAGGACATGGGGGTTCTGGTCAACAGCTTGCTGAACATAAGCCAGCAGTGTGCCCATGTGGCCAAGAAGGCCAATGGCACCTGGCCTGTATCAGCAAGAGTGTAGTCAGCAGGACCAGGACAGTGACTGTTCCCCTGTACTCAGCACTGGTGAGGCCGCACCTTGAGTGCTTTGTCCAGTTTTGAGCCATTCACTTCAAGAAAGACATTGAGAGGCTGGCACAAGTCATGAGAAGGGATAATGAAACTTGACAAATGGTCTATGGAATAAATAATAAAATGTGTAACTGACGGAGCTCAGATTGTTCAGCCTGGAAGAAAGAATGGTCAAGGGAGACCTTACTGATCTCTACTACTACCTGAAAGTAGGCTGTAGGCAGGTGGGAGTCAGCTACTTCTCTCAGGCAGCTAGTGACAGGACAAGAGGAAAAGGCCTCAAGCTGTGCCAGGGGAGGTTTCGGTTGGACATCAGGAAGAATTTCTTCACAGTGGTTAGGCACTGGTATGGTCTGTCAAGGGAAGTGGTAGACTCACTCTCTCTGGTAGTGTTCAAGAAACAACTAGATACGGCACTTGGTGCCATCAGTCTAGTTAACAAGGTAGTGATTGGTCAAAGGTTGGACTCAATGATCTTGGAGGTCTTTTTCAACCTTGATTCTATGATTATGTACATACATGCATGCATGTGTGTGTGTATGTATGTATGTGTAACAGCCACACTACTCCCCCACACTGAAACCCAAAGAGGTTTTGTGCCATAACTGTACTTCCCTGTGCACCTCAGGAGAAAAAGTGTGGTGGTGTTTGGTTTATGTGGTATTTTTTTAAAATCAGTTTTATTTCATTGCAGAGCTACTACTCCAAAACCTGGCTACCAGGAAAGGGGGGTGGTATGATGACTGCTCAGGAAACAGTAATTACACACTGCCATCTGAGCTGTAAATGAAATGGAGACAAAATGGTTTGGCGCTTGTGTAGTGGGTTGACCCTAAATTGACAGATACCTTTCTGGACCAATTGGAGCTCCTCCCAATGCTACCTATAAAACCCCATGGAAGGCAGAGGTTTGGGGGGTTTTTTCCGGTCCAGGGGGGTGAGGAGACAGAGGCAGGGGCCGGGAGCCCTGGGCCCACCGGGCCCCACTGGGCTGGGCTGGGCAGCCCTGCCCTCCTGCCACCCACCTTCCCAAGCTGCAGCACGGACCCTGGGGCGCTGGGAGAGGGAACTCTCAGGCTCTCCAACGAGGTTTCTCTGGGACCGGGTCTATTCCACACGGTACCAGCAGGAGACCAGTGGGGCAGCCTGCAGCCTGCAGCCGCCCAGCACACTCCACCCTCAGTTGAAGAAGACAGCCCTGTATCCAGCGGTGAAGCGGGCCCGTAACATTTTCCACCATGGTGATTCCAGAGCCAGAGAGAGAAAGAGAAAACCTCGTCATGTGAGACGGAGCCAGGATGGCCCCGGGAGGAAAAAGGGCGGTGCCCCGGCGTCCCCGCGGGCAGCTTAAAAGCCTCCTTGCCTTGCTGTGGTATGAATATTGTAATATCCCAGACTGTTTGTCTCTTTAATCCAGTTAAAGTTCATGGGGGAATGAACAATTTGATGTGTGGCTTGTAAACGTTGTGAAGAAATGCCCATGCCAGGCTGCATCTTGAAAAGCAGTAGAGGCTTTTAAAACCTGGTGGTGAAGAAAAACCTTGGTATTCAAGCCACAATTACTCATCCTTGAAAGAGTAATAGCCCCATGTGCTGGCCCATGTTCTACAGTTGAAGGAACTGTGGAACAGTTTATGGAAATAAGAGATTTTGCATTACTGCAGATTGTTTTCTGCTGTAGATAGTGGCAGTTTGGAGAACCACGTAAAGCAGGAAGAAAACCCTTTTCCCTTTTCAGGAACTGCAACATGGATTCAGAGGGAGGGAGAAGAGAGTTTTAAATGTTTTGTTCTGATTGCTGGGGTTTTTTTCCCTTTCTTTTTTTCTGTTAGGTCTGTTAATAGACTTGTTTGTATTCTATTGCCTGCTTTGCTGCCTAATTGTTGTCTCACAGAAAGTAAATCAGGGAGTAATGCATAATTTGACCTAAAACCACTACACTAAAATTGGTGTTTCTGCCCGGTGATGCAAACTAAACCTGCTACAGCTTATAACGCAGAATACAGAGCAACCACTGGCAAAGATTAGGCACAGAGTTTAGGAGTATTTTTCTTCTTTTACTGGAGCATGATGAGCTGTATGTTTTGGCCCATTTGAAAAGACCTAATGTTTGAGGTCCTAAGTAAGAGAAAGCATCTCCTTACAAAAAGGGGAAAACGTTTTTGGTTTTGCTACACAGATGAATTTCAAGTTAACTTTAGCCTTGCTTAGCTTTAGGTATCTTCTGAATGCTGAAACAGTATGTGAGGCAATGGCAACTACTCTGTGTAGGGGAATACAAGTGTTCTTTCAAAACATTTGTGCAGTCACAAGTTATTTCTCCTAAAAACTAAAAAAAAAAAGTCTTCCAACTCTCATTTTAAGACAAAAGGCAAAACTGCACTGTGTAGCTAACACTGAAGAGCAGGTACCCTCTGGCTAGTCCAAAACCAACATATGCAGGTGTTATTCTCTTGCCCTCCTCTCTACAATCCTCTCAAAAACCCACAAAGAAGAGGTTTTTATTACATAAGGGACACCTAGAGATCAATTCTTTGACCCAGAAATCCAGAAAGCAATGCTAGAAACCTCATTTTAGACAAGTCAAAGCTTGGACACAACAGGAACAGGCTCAGCTCAGAGAGATGCTTAATGTCAAGATAAGTAAGTTTTGATAAAAGTTCATCTCCTGTGTTAAACATACCACAGAGAAACAAAGTAATGTTACTGCAGTGAATGTAAATTAATATAAAATCTTTGTGTTGAAAATCACTTCCACAACTGGCTCCACGGATCACTCAGCTGCCCAAATGTCCAGCCTAGTGCTCACTTACACATTCCCTCTTTGATAACTTTTTTTTCCTGTGCACTTAATCTAAAATGATATGGATTAAATAATTCACTTCACACTCAAGCCAGTTCAAATGTAGAAATTTCAATCCAAAACACTGTAAAGCACTGCTATCATTAATAGAATATTTATTGTGTTATAATATGTCATGCTTTGGTTTTGCATTTGCATGGTGTATACCTGGTCTACATGCACATAAATACACTATGCCCAAAGGAGAGTTTTTCCTCACACATTGCTGCAGTCCTGACACCTGAGGGAAGCGTGTTTGGGACAGCACTCACCAAAATAAACCAGTCATCACTGCCTTTCCCTCCTGAAGTTTTGCCAGTGCTTGTGAAACCGCAGGCCAGTCTAGCATCTGGGTAGCTGGCCCCTGCTCCACTTTCCAAAAGCATCTGGAGGCCACCAAAGGAGTATAGGCCAATCTCCACATAAAAAAGCAAAATGTATTGCTGTGGGCAACAGCATGAGAGCTCCTCCTGCTCTTCCTGCTCCTCCTGCACATAGGCAACCCCAGGTGAGACATGAGTGTGGACAGAGAGCTATGCTGCAGAGAATCTGGCCAGTATGAGAGCATGTCCCCACAGATGCCTGCACAAAGTTACCCAGAGTAGATGAACAAGATACTAAAAGCCACAAGTTGGGCTGTCCAACAAAATAGGCAAAAATGGACAATCCTTGCCAGTCTGCCTTATGCATGGTATCTCGTGGAAGTCAGGGAAAAGCTGCTCACCCCCTCTGAATCTGTATGCACTTAAACCAGAAGATGTACATCTACATTAAATATGAAAATAAAGAGAGAAGCAAAGCCACTCAAAACTGATCAAGCTCATGATAAAAAGCTTTTTATGTGTGTATAAACATGGCTGTGATCTTGCACATGAATAAATAAGCTTTTATTTGAAGTGAAACAATCAAACATTTAACATCACTTCCGTTGACATGAACCCCCTAAACTGTGCAATTTTAGATCTACAATTAATTAACGAAATAATTACCATACTCAGTATGATGCACAGTAAACTTATTTGACTCAAAATAGAATTTTGTGCTGGAATGTCCCTGAAATCTCACTCCTGCTAATGCTATTAATTCTAGCAGTGTGTAATGTGAAATATTTACATGTATTCTAGTATTCTTCTACGACTTTAAGGAACTGTTTACTCCATTTGCAAAACATCAGCATGTCTGAGGATTTGTCCATTGTGTTGTGCCACTTGTGGTGTAGTTTAGCACACAGCAGGAGTGTACTTTCCACATAGGGCTGAGACACAGGTGCAGCCAGCACACTCTGCACTGCTGCCAGTGCTCAGTTCTGTTACAATGAGTTTGCTCCAGCTCCTGCTCTTTTCTGTGTAAACAGCTGCCTTCCAGAACCACAGTTTAGCTCTAATTATAATAAAAGCATAATTTATTTTATAATCTAGTCCTAAAATTTGTGTAAATTCTTGTTCTTACTGGCGGTTCTAAAATATCCAAATTTCCATCTAATTAAAATCTGTTCTTTCATACCACATTTAAAAACTAATATAAATATTAGTTTTTAATAATTAAATATAAATAAATATTAAATTCTAATATAATGTTGGGATTTTTTTTTACTTCTTCACACACAAAATTTAGGAATGACTGTAGGATGTACTTGGCCAATTTTGTCTAAAAAATATTTAAAATCAGACAAGATTTTTCTGCAGGATTGCAACTTTCCCATATCAGTTTTATCTCAACTTTAATATTGCCATAATTTTAATAAATACAGTAACTAGTAAGTGCAAAGTATTACTTATATATATTTATGTTTCAAACTAAGATAAATTAAACAACTGGCTCATAGCAGCTACACAGTTTTAATCACTTTTCTCTAAAACAAAACCTTAAATTATTGGATACTTTAGTAATCATGCAAATCTGTGGATAAAGCACTGGAACTCATCTGGTAAAGCCTGACTGTCACCTATGACTCTGGGCAGGGTATCTCAACTTCCTTTGCCTCAGCACATATGCATGCAAAAACAGCTACATAACCCTAGGTATAGCTATTTGTTCCTGTTACTTCGAATTTCTCTCAAAGCTTTCATGTAACAAAATGGAAGTTGCTTCACATGATCCCTATAAAATTTAAGAGTTTAAAGTATCGAGATTAACCCAGGAAGCAAAGGACTCTATTAACTCTAGTGGAAACCAAAAATTGAACTTGTGCAAGTTTTACCTGAAGACTCACAGGGTGATGCTTCTCTAATCTTGCACATTTTCAAACTGTTCCCCTCATGCCTTTTTTATGACATGAAATGAGAAATATTAAATCAGTCATACAGGTATCAGCAGCAATAACTCCTTTATCAAAATTGTGTGTCATTGAAACATAAACCTTGGGCCTTTTCCAATCTCACATTTTTACATTCTCATGGTTATTCTTCCATCTTAATTGCACAGACTTTTTTCTTTTACTATTTCTGACACAGAAAGCAGAAATACGTCCCAAATGCCAGAGAAGTTACGAGATATTCTAGACTGTGGTCAGACATTGTTTTCCAAATGAACCTGGCCAGTCAGTGCTTAAAAATCTTCAAAATTGATTATAAAAGTACTTTAAATCTATAACCCATATAAAATCTATATATTACATGATGTATTGTATAGGGGGGTCTTGAACTGAGACACATCAACCAGAACACGTTCTCCTCAGATTTCTCAGCAAGGTCCAGCTGATCTTTTGGGACTTTCTCAGCCTCAAGTGACTGTTCATGATTTCAGTAGCGAAGATAATATAACCATGACAGCTTCAGAAGGCATTCCTGTGCCTCCTTCAGGAATTCAGCTTTCATGACTCCAGATTTTGGAGGATTTCATGCATCAACTTTTTTGCCTACTGGGGGAATGTGCAAGGCTCTACCTACCTCAACTGTTTGGAGCACTGGGTGCCCCGCCCTCAACAATCCTGCAGGATGGCAGCATCTCACTTGCTTCCACTGTAAATATTCCTTCCACTTCCATGGTATTGCCACCTGCTATGGCAGTTTCAGCCATCCCTACCCTGTTGCCTGACAGTGCATGACCACAGGTCCCCTCCTCTAACCCTCAGACTGAAGCGGGAGGGGAAGATGGAATGCAAGGATTCTTCAGTCAAGAAGGACTTGCACCCTGTCAAGCTACAAGTCCACAGAAAGCTGCTATGACCTTGGTTCCACCTAACAAATATATTAAAAGAGATTCACCTGTTACAACAGACTGGTCAAGCATTAAAAAAAAGGACTCAAAGAGAGAGATTTCGATAAGGTAGAAACAGACAGCATTGTAATGCCAGTCACATATTCCACACATCACCAGAACCCTCCTGCATGATGACCTATAGATCATCAAGTCATCAAAGATTTAATGGATGCAGTGAAAAATCATGGATTGGGAAGTCCATCCTTCAAACAACTTTTAAGAGGCACATTCAACAACTATGACATGGCACCTTCTGACTGTAAAAGTATTGCCTCAACAATTTTCACAGATGGACAACTTCTGCTATGGGATGCAAGATGGAGAAAAGCACTTCATGAACTGAGACAAAGATACGTGGGAGGAGCACATGCAGCTCTCACACTAGAGCAATTAGCTGGTGACGAACCTCACAACAGACCAGAAGATCAGGCACTGCTGTTGCCTTGAAGTGTGCTTGCTGACATTAAAGAAGCAGCATGAAAGGCAATTTTACAAATTCCACCAGCCGGAGCCCTGGAATGTGTTTATTCAGAGGTAAAGCAAGGTCCTGCTGAAACCTTTACTTCATTCATCAATCATATCTCACAAGTTCTGGACAGTCAGCGATGAAATAGCTAAACCACATTTGCTAAGAAGTCTGGCAATTGCAAATGCGAATAGAGAATGCAAACATGTAATCAGTGCCATGACTGGCCACCCAACCATTGCTGAAGTGACAGAAGCATACAGTACGGGGGGCACACCTCAGCATGTTGCAGCAATCCAAGCAGGCATGTTGGAACAAGAAATTGGGAAAATTCTTGAAGAGCAAAACAAACCAATTTCACAAGCTTTAACAGTGCTTCAGACAGGTCTACAAGAACATAACTACACAGAAGACATGGCCGTAGAATTCTCTGAAGGACCATGCCTCAGATGCGGGAAACACGGACATATGAAAAAGCATTGTCTAGGACATGCAAAAGGTGTGAAAGCATCAAGCCTCTGCCCAAGATGTAGAAGAGTAAAACATCATGCCAGTCAATGCCATTCCAAAACGGATGTGGACAGAAACCCTCCTTCGGCAAAAAACTTGAAAAGAAGCCCATACAGCCACCAACATACCACGACACAAATAATGGTGATGGCTCAGTCTGCGATCCCTCAAAGAACACAGCCATCGGAGTCAATCAAATTCCATCAGCTGGACCATCTGTAAATTCCTAAATTACCCAGAATTGCTGCCACCAGGGGCACAATGTGAATTGGCAGCCTCCCAATTAGTATATTTAATGAATGAAGATCATGCAGTGATACCCACAGGGGTCACTGGAACATCATGGAAGAGGCAAGATTTTCTGACTGTAGGCAAGGACAGATGTAGCATCCTAGGACTTATCATTTATCCTTTAATTATTTCGGCAAATCTTAATGAAGAGCTAACAGTTTTGGCACAGCCTCTATGTCCTCCATTGGTTATTCCAGAAAACACTCCAATAGCCAAAACTATCACATTACCATCTCATGCCACAGAACAAATCATGCCAGTGACCGATCAACAGACTTCATTTGGCATTGAAGATGTGGACATTCATGCCAGTTGGGTGAAGCAGACAGACCTGTGCTTGTCTGCAACTTGACATGTGGAGGTAAGACAATCTCGATCAAAGGCATGTTGGACACTGATGCAGATGTTACAGTCATCTCTTACCTTTTTTGGCCCAAAACATGGTGCTTGAGGGCACCTCTGAATTCCCTCTCAGGTATTGGAGGAAATACCATATGTCTGCAGAATGAGCATTCAATCATTGTCACAGGACCAGGAAGAAAGACAGCAATCATCCGTCCCTTCATTGTGCAGAAGCCCATCACAGGATGGGGAAGAGATATCTTACCACAAGGGGAAACAAGAAGAGAAGTGTATTTTTAACAGGGGTCACTGCAGCACTCACTACCTTAAAATTAACCTGGAAAACAGACAATTCTGTCTGGGTGGTCCAGTGGCCCCTGGAAGAAAAGAAACTGAATGCCCTCAAGAGTTTAGTTACAGAGCAACTGCAGAAAGGCCACATAAAACCAACCAACAGTCCCTGGAATTCTCCAGTATTTGTGATTCGCAAGAAAACCTCAGGTTCATGGGAATTGATCCATGATCTTAGGAATATTAATGAGGTGATAGCAGAAATGGGACCACTACAACTTGGACTTCCATCTCTCTTGATGATTCTTAGAGATTGGCCACCTGTGATCATTGATCTCAAAAGACTACTTCTTCAATATCCCACTCCATCCAGAGGATGCTCCTCGATTTGCATTTTCCGCCCCGAGCATCAACAGACAAGAACCTCTGTGAAGATATCATTGGATTGTCCTTCCACAAGGCCTTAAAAATTCTCCAACCATTTATCAATGTTTTGTGGCATGAGCCTTGTCTCCAGCACAAAAGAAACATCCTCAGGCAATGATCATTCATTATATGGATGATCTACTTATTGCAGCATCAACACATCAAGAACTGCAAGAATCCGTGATTGCAAAAGTCCAGAAAGCTGGACTGGAAGTTCCACTTCAAAAATTCAAGAAATTTCCCCGTGGAAATATTTGGGATGGGAACTTACAAGGAAATGATAAGACCACAGAAAATACAAGTCCGAACTCAAGTTAAAAATCTGCAAGACCTACAGCAGCTTTTAGGAGAGATCAACTAGATCAGGCCAATTTTGGTAATCACAAATGATGAGCTTGCACCACTTTTCAGCCTCTTGAGGGGAGACTGCAGTATCAATTCACCCAGAACTCTCTTGTCTGAAGCTCAAGGAAATCTTGAAAAAATTACTGAAGCTCTTCAACAAAGAGAAGCCCATCGCTATATAGTGAGCCAACCATTTTTCCTTGCAGTGTTAGGAGAAAACACGCAATTGTATGGCCTCATATTTCAATGGGACTCCGCACAACGAGATTCTCTGCTAATATTAGAGTGGATTTTTCTACCCTACAGAGCTCCTAAAACAATTTTCACAACCCTAGAAATGACAGCTCAAATTATAATTAGAGCCAGAACAAGGCTGCTAACAATGGCAGGCAAAGATTTTATGACAATCTATCTGCCTTTGAAAAAGAAATATTTTGATTGGGCAATACAAAAATCAGATGATTTGCAGGTTGCATTGCTAGGTTACTCAGGTGTTTGCTCAATTCATTTTCCCCGTCACAAACTGCTGCAAACAAAAATAAGCTTTTAGAGAAAACCCATGTTAAGTGAAGTGCCATTGGATGCAATTACATTATTTACTGATGGTTCAGGGAAAACACACAGATCAGTAATAACATGGCAGAAAGCAACTAAAAAAGAGTGGGAATCAGATATTCAAATAATACAAGGCTNAAAAAAGAGTGGGAATCAGATATTCAAATAATACAAGGCTCACCCCGAATTGTGGAATTAGCAGTAGTTGTTCAGGCATTTCATTTATTTCAAGAGCCATTTAACTTAATTTCAGATTCAGCTTACGTAGCAAATATAGTCAAAAGAATAGAGGGG
>VXAC01005705.1:0-51286 GCA_013399225.1 Rhipidura dahli
TATATATATATACACACATATGGTAGAAACACGGAATTACAAACCTGAAGGATGGAAAATTCCAACAGAGTAGCTAGTCCTTCCTTTTTGCCAATAAATACAACATCATGGAGCAGGACTAACAAAATTATGTGTGTCTGACACAGGTGGGATATCTGAAACCCTTCATTTCAAGTCAGAGATAGCCATCTCCTTCTGCTAGAGCACCTCTTATGGTAGGGAATAGACTTTTGGTTTTCTCATTAGGAGGGGGAAATGATCCTCATGAGAACCCTCAATCTCATTAATTCTTTAAAAAAAAAAAAAAAAAAAAAAAAAAAATGGAGCCCTTAAACTGAGACTGGATGTGCTTTTTAGGTCATGGTAGATGGCAGCATTCTCTAAGGATGTTTACCATAGACAGACCCACAAAGGTTACCAAAATTATGGGACAAATTCTCAGCTGGATTAAAGCAACACAGATGCTCATACTTATATGGGACTAGTTCCTTCCTGTTAAGAATTTGCCAGTTGTTCCAGATTGATATATCCATCCACCTGAGAGGTTAACAACTTCAAGCCCCTCAGATACCATGATGACAGCTCCAAAGACAAATGGAAATTGTGCTCTTTACTTGAAAGCTCATCATCATTACTTACTACTTACACAGCATCAATACCATGTACTTTGGGACTTAACAAAAACTATCTACAAGTCAAGCCCCAAGATCAGTAACTATCTACTGCTGTTGTCATTCTAGTAGGTGAGCAAAGCTCTAGCCCTTCTTTTCTTATCCCAGTAAACATAAGAGCATAGAGTAGCATAAGACCATTTCTAATCCTAGGCTTTGTGCACCAGCTTTCTACACAGTGAAGTGAAAACAGTACAGAAATGTTTCTGGAAACATAAATATACTGAAGGAAAACCAAATATTTTCAATATCTAAAAACATTACACTGGGACCATCCTGGAAATTTCAGAAGGCACAAATGAGACAGTAAAGCCTGCATGAACAAACATACCTAGCTGCTTGAAGCACAGCTGCCAATGCTATTGTAAGCAGGACTTTTTAGGTGATACGAACTGTGAGAGCCATTGCAGAGGCATAAAACAAGATACTGAAGATCTAACAGAAAAGAGGGATACTAATAAGATGCTCAAACTATAAAACACACAGCTCTCCTTTGAATTGGCTCTGACCTGATTCAACTGACCTTGAAGAGCAGAGGATTTGAAATTGCATAAGTGGGAGATGGAGAGGAATGGATTTTCAGTTCACTCTGGACCTTGCAAAAGTACCCGCACATCTTTATTTTAGCGATTTTCAGGGCAAAATGCCCCTTTCATCTTCTTGCTAAGAAATAATAGCATGCATACCAAAGCCAATAATTAGCACATATAAGCAAAATCACAGAGAACATGCCTTCTTTTTACGGGTGAGCCTGACTCCGGGCGCTGTTCCCCTTGCAGTCAATCAGATACAGAAAACAGAGCTGACATTCACTGCATCAGCAGATGTTAGTACTCCAGTGCTCAAAACAACACAGTGGATTTGGTTTTCCATGTTTCAAACTACACAAGACCTTCCAGACTAGTAAATGTCTTCAGAGCAGAGGGATGGCTACAACCTAACATCTGCCTACAAACAGGAAGGTTCTTTCTGCCATAATTATCAGATGTTAACCTCATGGCCAACACTGCCTTTTTCAACAATTCGGGCTGAAATATCTGCATGTTTTAATAAGCTCAGTTTTATTTTTATTAGCACAAAATATTTTCTGATAGTTGATATTTGTTTTAGTATGAACTTTTCTCAACATTCACTTTATGTTGGGAGGTGGGGCTAACTTGAATTTTTCAAGCTTTTGGTGTCCAGCATATTATGATGACATATTTTGATGTCCAGCTTTATTATAGTTCAGATACCCACTAATTAGAACCAAAATAATATCTTTGGAGGTGTTGAATTTCCACAAAGTCTAAAAACTTTTCCAGCTCAGTTTTAGTTTTAGACAGTTATAGACAGTTTAGTACCTTTACTTCTCTCTGGTGACCATTGACAGAACCCAAGGGAACATCATGAAACTGTGTAAGGGGAGGTTTAGGTTGGGTGTCAGGAGAAGGTTTTTCACCCAGAGGATGGCTAGGCACTGGAACAGGCTCCCCAGGGAAGTGGCCAGAAGGGGTCACAGCACAAGCCTGACACAGTTCAAGAAGCATTTGGACAACACTCTCAAGCACACGGTGTGACCCTTGGGGTGTCCTGTGCAGGACCAGGAGTTGGATTCGATTATCCTCCCTTCCAACTCAGCATATTCTGTGATTGAACATGCAGAAACTGTAGGCTCTTTTTCCCTTTCTGAAGATTACCAAAAAGGTACTTGTGACATCACATCATCGCTGCCATAACTGCAAAAAAAAAAAGTACACTGGCATTTGGTGGGAAAGAGGGGCTTAACTTTCAAGAAAGCGGATTTAAACGAACACTGTGAAGAGCTGCATTTTGGTACATAAATGACTTTATGTAATCCCACTTTCAGTGATTTACAGCTGAGGAAGATGACTAGGAATAAGGGTCTTTAGGTTTCCAAAATAAAGATAACATAACAGGTACTGAATTAATGAACATTGGCAATAGTCCTAAGAAAGGGGAGATAAAAATGTGGGAACACTAGGGATTTAAGAAAGTAATGACATGCAGCTCTGGCAATGTGGTAACACTTATATGTCTCAAATACCAGACTTGCACAGAATAAAGTTTTGAAGGGGCTGTAAATGCAGAGGAGAAAGCTGTAGAAATAAAGGAGATGGAGCTTGTGGTCTGAGGGAGTCAGAGACAGCAAGAGATTTCCATGATGATCCCTGGAACAAAAAATGGGCCATACTAGCAGAAGAAGCCATTTTCAACTTGAGAAAGGCGTTCTTAATATTTATTTAGGCCAACATGCTCTATTATCAGAACCAGATGTTACATTAGAGTAACCTTTTCTTTAAGTCACAGTACCTACCCATTTTCTATTAAAAAAAAATCGTGCTTCCATCTATTTCAAATATTGCTCAGTCTTGCAGCTTATAAATCCCAGAATGCCCCTTTCCATTACACTGCTATGGTCGCTAGAAGATCCATCACTAGCTCTGCAAATCTTGTAATGCTCCAACAGCTGGAGTACTCAATGGTGTATCAGGGAAGGATCACTCTGAGAAGAGCAGGGTTTTTTATTTCCTTGTAGTGGCCATTCCAGACACAGGCACTACCCTAAGCCACGTTCCTGTGTGCTCTTCTTATTTCCTTGGGGTTCTGAATCATTTCCATGTAAGAGAAAAAATCCCCCAAAAACACATTCCTCTCATTCCTGTTCAGGTTTGGCATTTCCAAACTCCAAGAACAATCTCCACAATTCTTACAGTATTCTCTTTATGTTGTATAGCAACAATTTTAAACTACAGAAAATTCTACAAATATGTAAAAATGCTGAGTTCAGATGTTCATAAAACCTGAGTCACTACATTCCTGAAAAAGAAAACCAGATGTTTTCAATTTGCTTCTGTGCTACTGTATTTATTTAGCTACCCTTCCGTGTAAGAGCAAAACTCAAAAGGAAAGGGGAATGCATGGTAAAATCAGGCAGCAAGTAATGAGAACTGGATTTTTAGCAGAAAATGTTTATTTTACTTGAGCAGCTTCAATATCATCATTTCTTTATGGAAGAACCCTCCCCACACATCAAACTATTGAAAACAACTGACCTCTTCAAAGTTCTTTAAGCACAAACATTAAAATAATGGAGCAAACCAAATTTTTTTCTTTCATAAAGTAAAACCAAGACCATGAGCTGGATTTGATACATTATCTTTGTGTTTGTAGCTTACAGCAAGGTCAACATCAAACTGAACTGAAATCATAAATCCTGGGTGGGGGGTGGGAATCACATAAAGAATTCTGGCCTAACTATCTGTGGTTAAAACAATTTAATTACTTAAGGGTGTTGTGCAGTCAGTCAGTCAGTCTCTATGGCATGGACTAGCAATCAGTTATTTTTCTTCATGGCATTTTTATAATGCATTTTTGTATTTTGGTGTAAAAAGAAAACATAGTTACTGCACTAACATTTTTCAAATTATATATTGAGCATTTTTAACACACTCAGAAAATCATGACGTGAGTTTGCTGTTACCACAAATTTAAAGATTAGGTGAATTTTGATTGTGTGATGGAATTTTGGTTATACAAGTAAGTTTGTTTCAGTGATATATTTTGGTTAATTTAAAATATGCCTCACTTAAAGCATTGGGGTCATATGCAAAGTATTCATAAAGGCTTCGCACATACCCACTCAAGGTCTAGAAATAAAGTGTCTTTTGCCTCCCTTCATCCCCAGCTCTCTCTCCCACCACACCCTCTCATCCATTCTGCTCTCTGCTACTGCCAAGGTCTGGAGAAAGCCTGGGAAAGGAGATGCTTTGTGTGGAGTAGCTGGGAGGTCACCCAGCACACAATTGCTCCCAAGCGGTGTGCTCTGCTCTCAGGCTCCTTGTCTTCAGACAGCAGGGTGGTCAACTTCAGCACCCTGTTCCACTTGAGCTGATGAGACAGGCTGCCAATATTCCCGTTAGCATGAGCCAACTGCTCTACAATAACAGCCTAAACTAAAGCAAACTGCAGTCAGTAGAAAGGGAAACTGCCATAAAGTGATAAAATCCCTGGAAATCTCTCCTAGCAAAACCACATTTTGCAACAACTACAACTAGTGAGTTATTGGAAGATGTGTGAGAGCACGCAGTGTATCAGCAGCCACCTGCTATCACATGACTGCATATCGAGTACCATCTTTTCACAACTGAAATCTGTTGTTTCTTTGATTCAGTTTCTTTCTGAGGTGCAGAAACACCTGGCACAGCCATTACCACCAAAACACAACCAGCATTTATAAAGAAGATGCATGTCTGCTTTGAATGTGCTAAAATGAGAGGTGCTAGGTTGCCGAACGCATGCTGAGTTCTTTGGACAATACTTCCATTTTACAGCACAGTTATGTATCATGGGATTCACAGCTCTAGACACTAGATAAGAGAGGAACATCACAAAAATTTAAACTCCCATTCAACTGTAGGAAGATTAACTTCATGTGGATTTATGGGTTTATAATGAGTTGAACTGCAAAGTATTACTCAAAGCTTTGCTTAGAATAACATGTAAATTTTATTTTTAGCTTAGAATATCTACCATCTCTAAAATGAGGTTGTACAGACAAAAGAGAAGTCACTTTTTTATCCATAACACCAACATCAAATAGAATGAAAGGACAGGAGATATTAGTATTTTAAAACTCCTAAAATAGCCAAAGAGGATGAAACCTGACATTATATATTAAAATATAAAGAATCATCCTGAAATCCACCATTATAAAGAGGCATTCACCTAATTGAATGGCAGATTAACATTATAACACTAGCTGTCAGAAACTGAAGTTATTTGAGCTAAATTTTTTATCACTTCCATCGTCTTTTCATGGCATGGGAACATCTAAGGGCTGAACACTGAACTTTTTATGTTCATCTTTATGCAAGATACTATTGCTGGCAAAGCTGGAGCAAAAAGAAAACTCCTCTTATAACCTCAATTTAAGTTCAGACGGATGTACATGGTACAAAGCCAGTGAAGTGATAAATAGTTTCTGGCAGCTCACCCTTCCTACCTTGAGTAGTGTTACAGTTTATCATTGGGACTCGCCATTCACCACAGGAAACAGGGGAAGCAGTGTAGTGTTGTCTCAGGCTATATTCACAGATACTTCATAGAAATCCTTGGCAAATAGTCAGCAAGTACTAAAAAGCATAAAAAGTGTCTTTATTTTGTGAACAGATATATCTCAAAAGGATCCGCTAGGAAGCCCAGGAGAGGGGAAGCCAAGGCTGGGGTTAAAATAGCTGGTTTATTCACTTCTGCACAGAGCACAATAGTTTTACTGATCCAATCCGCTAGTCATTTGCTAATTTTGCACCTTGGAAATGAGTATGGACACACATACAAATCAACATTTGCAGCAAAGGCATGTGAAATTACTATTTCTCAAAGCAAATATCAATTAAAACATTTTAATGGTTCTTATTGCTATATGTAACAGCTTCTTTGACAATATGGTAATGTAAGAGCCTAATTCTGCAATCATTACCACCAATAATTCAAAGCAGAAACTACTTCAGTTGACAATTTGCAAGAATACAACTGAATTCTAGTTAGAGATGAGGACCTTCAGTAATCTGCAAAGTCGTCACTCTCCCAAAAGCAAAAAAAAAGGATTAATAAAAATACTCTCTCTTCTCTTCAGTGCTAGCCCTTAGCAAAGGAAGAAGATTTAGAAAATCGCCTGCAAATCAGTACCTAAAGGGGGCCTACAAGAAAGCTGGAAAGGGACTTTTTAGAAGGGCATATAGTGGTAGGACAAGAGGGTATGGCTTTCAGCTGAAGGAGGGTAATTTTAGACTGGATATTAGGAATAAATTCTTTACTGTGAAGGTGGTGAGGCACTGGAACAGGTTGCCCAGAAAAGTTGTGGATGTCTCTTTCCTGTTCAAGAACAGGTTGGTTGGGGCTTTGAGCAACCTGGTCTAGTGGAGGGTTCACTGCCCACAGTAATGGGGTTGGAACTCAATGATCTTTAAGGTCTCTTCCAACCCAAGCCCTTCTAGGATTCTGTGTATTCTATGAAATGACTTGCCAATAAAAGTATGGCTGATGTCACTTTTCCCAGATCTCAGGTTATTCCTCTTTTGCCACCAATTTTTAGATGAAAATTCTAATTAGAGAAGTTAATAAAAAAATAACTCATTTGAAATTAATGTCATAGCCTAAATGACCCCTGCTGTAATGCCGCTCAAATCAGTTAAATTGCTCCAGGAATTAATTGGTGTCCATGTGTTTATAATTTGTTATTTGAACAAAGAATGAAAAAGGTGCCAAATTTCTTGACACTGTATTTCTAATTAAACCAGCCATTGTGTGAGCCTTTACAACTGCAGGATTCCTCATGGAAAGAACAGATCATGTACAGCATAATGAGTATCAAATGCAGTACAAATGCACAATAACCTTTGTGGTGCAGAATTTAGAAACTGGCTGTTCATTTGTAAAATATCTGATCCTTCTCCCCTTCCCAAAACCAAGACTTGTCTTCCGTACTGGAAATTACGATTCAGTGAAGAAAAAGTAAATAAGTTAACTGACAAAATAAAGTCCTTTTGTTATTGACAAAAATAAATTCCTAATGGAGACAGAAAAACACAGTTCAGTTTCATGATCATAATAAAAACTGTTCAGTAACATCTCACACAACAGAGGTAAAGCCACTGCCACGTTTTTGCTGTTTGCAGAACACTGACCATCAGATCAAACCTAATCCTTAGAGGTCTCAAAGGGTCTGTTTTAAAGCAGACAGTAAGGAACACTGTGACAGGAAAAGTGCAGAGAAGGCATGATCCAGCATGGCTCAGAGTGCTTGTACCTTGACTTCATGGTCCACTGTGCACCCTGTCCTAGAAGGGCCCCTCTACAGCACCCAGTGACAGAGACAAACCCCCATCCAGGTTTGCTGCTGTTAACAAACACTGTGACTGTCACCAGCACAACTCCCGAAGGTCCCAGAGCCTTGTTCCAGCTCCTCCTGAACAGGCTGGATCAAACTGAAGGCCACGTGTGTCATTTCAGCTACTTCCTCATCATCTACAGCTCCTAATCATGCTGATAGCCTCAGATCCCAATGCCTGAAAGATGGCTTTGTTCCTTTCCACCCCAATGCTTTTGCCAAAGCCCTCTGCTGTGTGAAACGCCTGTGATGGAGCCTTTCTGAGGTCAGCAGAAATACGGCTTCCCCCTCACCCCCTTACTATTAATGTCCTGCTTCACAGAACCATGGAACAGCTGGGTTGGAAGGGACCACAGAGATCTTCCAGCCCAACCCTTCTGCCACAGGCAGGGACATCTTCCATTAGACCAGGTTGCTCAGAGCCCTGTCCAGTCTGGCCTTGAACACTTGCAATTATGCAAATGATCCACAACTTCACCACTAGTTCTAGACTGAACCTTGATCATTTTAGACCTCACTGAGAACACTTTTGCAGGAATACTTTGATAGTATGGAGAGAGTTTTGTAGCAGGTTTTGCCTTCCTGTGCAGAAGATTGCAAAATTGCCTAGGGATGGTAAAGTTATACATTCTTGAAAAGCAGATTAATGGCCAGCATGCAGGTGAGACTGTCACAGGCATGTGATAAAAGACTGTCACAGGACTACAGCTCATCATGAGACTCTCAGCTCTCTAGAATATCCAATGTACAGGACTATAACAGATATACTATTTTATGTAGAACTACAGATATACATAACCTGCATTTACACTACATACAATATGATAAATGAAGTAGGAGACCAATGGACTCATTTTTTCATTCAGTAACAGAGTAAATGAGTGAATCAGTTAAAAACCACTCTAAGACTGCTCTTGCCATCATAACAGAGTATTTTTAAAGTCAAAGGAGTAGACCACAATGAAATCCCATGCCTGATAAATAAAGTATTTTGTACACAATCTATTTTTCTGAGACTGGAAATGCCATTATCAGCACGATCTGAAGTATGCGTGTCTGTGTGTACATATGCACGCATATGGACACATTTTAATGCTTAGAATAATGTAACTGATCACTTTCCAGACAGGAACATGTGGCTCCCTTTCTCTCTGTGTGTCACGCAGCCAAGCAATGAATTTAGACAGGCTTTCTACTTGGAGGTTTGGGTTTATTATTTTTTTAGAAGTGCCTATTTTAGAAAATGTTTTTGCAATAGGAAAACGCCTGTAACTAACTGAAGAATCATGACACATTTTGAAGACAGCCTCAAGTTACTTGCTGCTGTTAAAGTCAGGTACTAGAGCAACTGAACAGGAAGGCATATGAATTTCTAGCTGTTGGGTGTATTTAGCATGTATACCATATAGTTACAGAAAGAAGTCTTCCTTCTGGTCATTTTTTAACATGATATAATTCATCTATCTGAGAATGATGACACGATTTGGGAAACCCTCAAAAGAACAGACAAAAAAAGGGCAAGCTGACTTGGCTACGAGATTTGCCATGCTTATTTCAGCCGATTCTCTTCTAAATCCCAGCTTTCAACAGAAGTTAGCATAAAAAAAGCACATCATCATCCCAAACATTTTTTATTGGTCTAAAAGATATCATCTATCCTTGCTGATGCACATTTTTTGAGAGAACGGGGAATGTTTTCATTGGTCTGGGGACTGGAACTTTTACTAAATAGGAAGACATGGAAACTATTTCACAAAGCCATGAACCATCCAGACTCCCACAGGATGAAGTGGATGGATGGAGAACTTAAACGCTGTACACAGCAGGTGAAACCCCACCTCTATAACACTCAGTGAGAGCTCTGCCATTGGCTTCAGAGCTGGGACATCATGCTGCTCTCTCCCACACTTTTCTTTTGAAATCAATGCATTTTTATGCTTTCCAGTCTTTATTAGTGAAGTCAGTAATTAGGGCCTTTTGCTATTTGATGCACATTCCCCTTTTCTCCTGATATTTTAGCAATTTGTTTCAGTAACGCCTCTGTATCTGACATTTATTAGAGCACAAATCTATGTTAGATACTTGCTAGCTCATCAGGCCCAGCAGCAGACTACTTGAGTCAGCTTGACAAACAGCCAGAGTTCAGAGTCTTTCCATAAATAATGACTTTGTGTTGTCAGTTATTTTGGCCCGTGCTTACAGCAATGAGTTTCCAGAGCAGATGGAGCCGCTCTCGGCTGCCATCCCCTGTCTTCTGAACTTCCTGTTCTGTGCATGGTTCTCATCAGCACCCATTTTGCAGAAAACACCTACTTCATAAAGTTGAAATATGTGTTTTTTAAAGCAGAAAGAAAATGGATTAATATCTTCTGTGGTTATAGAATTAAAAAAAAAAAAAAAAAAACCAACCCAAACAAACATGCATTTGAATGAAAGTTTTAACCACACTGAAAGCTATGCATTGTTTCAGTTCAAAAAGCACCCTAATCTGACCTTCAAATGGACTTAAATTCTACTAAAGATTATTCAGAAACTTTCTCTCTTTCATGTAAAAATACTTCTATGATCTTTAATTCTTGCTCACTTAAATGTTATTGAAGTCACTCATTATTAATTTGTACATTCATAAAAATATTTATTAGTTTCTTCTGTCTTATAATTCTGAGGGTTGATTTGCACAGCAGTGTCCCAAGTGACCTTGAAAGTAAAAAAATGCATCAATTCTCTGCAAACCACCTCCCCTGCTGTCACAGTACATTATGTGCATTGTGTGATTCCCATACACAGCTGTTCACAATTCTAACAGCTACACTTTAGACGCTTTGCTTTGCAAAGCCTCTTTATTTCAGTGCCCTTAGAAGTTAAATATGGGAAAAATCAATTTTAAAATACTGTAGATTTGTGGAATTATCAATTAAATTGAAGTTTTAAAGACATTTATATTTACAACAGCCATGTTTCCTTACAGAAGTTTAGAGACAGATGTGCAGCCAAATCTAGCTACAACCCTAGACAAAAATAGTTCAAGGAAAAAAATGCCAAAGACTTGTACTTTCTAAATCTTTCAGTATTGGGGTTGCCAACTTGGAATTGCAGAAAGGAGTTGCTCCCTTCTCTCACTTCAGCATATAACAAGCCCACTTGGTGTGGCACGGGATCATTGCACTGGACGGATGGTCCAAGCAGACCCGGCCAGATGATGTTGCACAGTCATGGCACATAATCCAGGCATGAGCACACATGGCTCACATATTTCAGTAAAAGTAATGTCAGCTATGCAGCAGTCTGTACACGTGCCTTGCAGCCCATCCATGGGGAATCCAGTGTGCCGGGGATGTGCCAGGCCTGTTCTGCATGCGCAACACAAACACGCTGCATAGCTACTGCTGCACAACTACTGCTGTGGTGGGAAGGAGGACAGAGAGGCACCATGGAACTGTGCAGCTCCTTCCTATTGCCCCAAACTGTTCTCTTGGTCTACTCCATGTCATCCTTGTTGAGTCTTCTATTTTTCAAGTCATTAAGAAGGGAGGTCCCAATAACACAGAACTCGGCAGTCAGGCACATTCTACTCACCCATTCTTAAAGGGAGGCTGAGCCACATCAACCATGCTGAAGCCAGAGACATGAAGATGGAAGTAGATAGAGCATGCTTGGCAGACTTTGCAGCCCTTCTACAGACTAATTTATTTGGTTCATCTCACTTTACAACCACTCTGAACATCTTTTGGACTGCATTACAACAGCAGCTTCTAGCTATTGCTAAAGTACTATCAGTCACTGTTTGAATCTATATATTCCTGGCATGTAAAGATGTTGTAAAGCCAAAAAATACTTACTTTGCCTTTTTGTTTGAAAGCAAGGCATAAATGGGAGAATCTATATCTACTGTTAGGAAATGTACCCAGAACTGAGCGGATCTTAAAAATGTAAAGTTTTTTACTGCATTTGTAATGAAGATCTGCAAAATGTAAGACCTTTGTTACCTAGAATTGGGGCCCCTTCTCATCTACATTCAAGATGATTTCTTAAAAGGAATCTTTGACAGTAATTGTTGGTAGGCATCAAATAATAAAAGCTTTGAATTGTCCAAATGCATTATTTTAATAAAATTAGAAATAGCTGAGGGGAGGAGCACGGAGCAGGAAAGGGAAATCCTCTCATCACCTGAGTGTTTCAAATGTGTTGAGAGTATCTGCCTTTTTGCTTCAGGAAAGAGAAATGGGTGTTCAGCAAAGCTGGAAGCACTGCTACTCAGTTTAAACTAAAAGAGAGTATATTTAGATTGGCTATAAAGGAAGACTTATTTTATTATGTAAGTAGTGAGATATTGGAACAGTGTCCAGAGAAGTTGTGGACTACCCATCAGTAGAAGTGTTCAACACCAGTGGAAACAGGGCTTTGAGCAACTTGAGGTAATGAGAGATGTCTAGATGCACGAGATGGTCTTTGAAAGTCATAATTCCATGATTCTATGACTCTACTTGATTCTTCTCCTCTGACTGTAATGTCACACAAGCAACTTCACTAAGACACTGCAGCGGGACAGAGTAACAAGCTGAGGAGTGTATAAACCCATTTCCTGAAGGGGAATCAAATCAACAGGCTTAGCATGAACAGTGTGGAAAATGAAGTCATTCTCTACTGTCACCCCCGCCTTCAGCCTATCTACCATGGATCTAGATAAGTTTTTAAGAGAGTTATGTTACCAGCGCTGTTTAGAAATACTTTGTTGAACAGAAATATTCAAATGGAGGACTTATCTGACAGGCTCAACTGAAGCACGAACTTGTGTCATGCTGCATTTCTCAGGGTCATGACTGATACTAGCAAGGCTGGGAAGCAGGAATTCTTCAAACAGAATCTAAGTCAGAAGGGATGAGAGGACTCCAAGAGTCCTCCTTCACTCTGCCTTCCGTAGAGGGCATGGAGTTCTCTCAAAAATTCCGGGGAACGGGAAGGGGATGTGGGAAGCTCTTGATCACCTTTTAGAAATTCATTTAGACTCTGCTGGTGAACCAATCAACAACTGCTATTCAAAACCTTGGCATAAATTTAATTGCAGGTACCTGGGCAGCAATAATTTAGTGTAAATAGAGATGTATTAGAGTGGACTTCATGTCAAAAAATGCATGTAGAAGACTTCTCTGGTACCTACAATCTCGTACCAACAATTTACTTTGTAGGAAAAAAAGTAAATCTATCTGTCTGTATTTTAAGTAGTATTCTATAATATTTGCCTAAAATCTCAGATTGAACAGAGTATTTCTATGTAGCATAAGGGCATACCCATGAGAATGTCTGCATTTCAGTTTTCTTCCCGGTATCATCTGACAAACATATTTGCTATCATCTAGACATTTCCATGTTGCAGTCCTGCAATCTTTTGGGAAATTTTAATGAAGTTCAGTGTTTCCCATGTTAGAAACTTGTGACTGGTTTCCTACATTCTTTATGATCAAGTTTATGCTATTTGTTTTTACACCAGTACTGTCCTCTCAGAGATGCACTGTAGACGACTGTTTGCTTGGGTTTTGGCTCCCAAGTTTATTTACATAGAGCATCCACCTCTTCTCTTTGCCTTTGTAATTCTATGCAAGTCAAACCAGCTAGTCCCCCCTGTAAGATACTCCTGCTTTGCTCCCTACTCTTAATCATTCTCCATCCTGTAAAATGCGTATTCCTTTTTAGCATCCAGAAACTCCTTCCTTAACATGCAACAAGCTCTCTTCTTAACTTGTTCCAGCTACAGCAACTTTTCATGCATGTAGGCAACCAGAACCAGAGGAAATCTCCTAACCTAAATTCAGCAACATTAATGCCACATCTGCCTGGCTGTAATTTGCTGCCTGACATGCAGGAGCAAGAAGCTCTAGCTCAGGCTCACCTGTCAGTGGTCCCACAGCAATATACCATAGTCACTCTCTCCAAAAAATGTATCTCATCAGTGGTCTCAGCATCATCTTTGACCTATGAAATTCTGCCCAATTTCTAGTTCTTTGACAGTGTCCAGTTTCTTTCTGCATGACAGTCCACCTTTCTCTGTACTGACAACTTTGGGTCACCAGCAACCTACATGCATGCACCCTTAATATGCTAAAGCCATTGATGGGACCCTACAGCTGTCCTGAGTGCACCACCATTGAAGAGCTTTGCTAGTTCCTGCCTGGATCCCAATCCTTTCTCTCTCAGCATGACCCGCTGTCGCCTCCACATCCGACAGCACTTTGATCAAAAAACAGAGCCTTAAAAATAAGATCTGAAATGTGCACAAGTACACAGCTACTGAGGACACAGAGTCCTTGCAAATGACTTTCTAAATCATACCTGTTTTCTGAGACCTTTCTCAGGCCTCTTTCTCAGGCACCAGGAACTGATGCTCCATTTCTTCGACCACTTTGTTGTAGAACAGAAACTGCACATAAATAAGTCAGTTCTAAACAGACATTGCTTTGAAGAGACTCTTCTCAAAACTGATCTAGCTGGCAGATACTGAAAGAATTACTACTTTGGCCATACCAAATGCACCCTAAAAAACTAAACAGAAATATACACTTCTGGAAAGTGGTATAAACTACCAGATTGTTATCAGGGAGGAAGAAAGTTATCTGGAAGTGTCATTTATACTGACTTGAGAATGGTTATCAGGAATAAACAACACAAGATCTGTTGCAGAACAAGCGCATCCTGTTCAGCAAAGCTATATAAGGAAGATGCTGTGCCCCAGCCACAGAGGCTATATTATCAGGTCTTTACAGCACACTTGAAATAGAGCCCTGTGTAGCTCTGTTTTGAAAGCCTCTGAAAACCTATTGAAGTAAAGGATAGGGAGAACTGAAGAGGCATCTTAATTAAACAGATTTGCAAAAATATCCTTCTTCCTTCCAATCATTCATGGACAAAGCAACCAGGCATTCCTACTTCAGCAAGAGTAAAATATTAGGAGTTTTATTTCAGCTATGACCCTGGGAACGTGGCCCGCCCTTTCATCTTGGTGTGGCAGAAGTATTTTGAATATGCTCTTTTCTTGTAAAAATAAAAAAAAGGAAAAAAATAATGAAAAAAGTATCTTTAAATTCCTGCCAACATGCCTAACATCAGGGCTTCACCAAGCAGCTTTCCTACTGCAAGGGTTTGCAAGAAACTGCATAGGAACTTGCAGTAATCAGCTTCATTTAGACATCATTTGCTTGGAGTAATAAGATAGAGTAAATTAAGCTTAGTCTGTGGAAAGAGATGATAGGACCATGTAATGGATGCAACTAGCAACTCTCTGATCAGTACAGAATTCCTAAATTGTCCTCCTCCGGAGGATTTGGAAGGGCCATCAAGAATTAAAGACAATACCTGCCTGAGACACCAGAATCCATTGCTGCCCAAGCAGCATGTGGTAAAGAGCAGCCTCTCAATATGAGTTTGGTGCCAAAAGAGAGACTTTACACCCAAATCCAGCCCACACTCAAAATTATAGCAGCAATTACTAGCTGTTGCATCTTTCTCTTCCAAGGCAAAGCATTGTGTTGAAAATATATGGATATTTACATTCAGAGTAACTGGAACCTGCAGTGTTGCCTGCAATGTGACTCTTTGTGTCCTGCAAACTTTGCTTGGGCAAGAGCATAGGAAAGGAATTCAGCACTAGATCCTGCCTCACCTCTTCCAGCCACGGGCAGACTTTACAGGGCACACACCTTCATGGACGTGCGTGAAGGCACAGATGTGCACCATGCAGCTGAGTGCATCTCCTGGGTTACCACTAGAAAATTAACACAAAAGCTGTATCTGAAACACCTCCATTGATGGCCTTTCAACTGTATACCATTTTAACATCCCAACAATTTCCACATCCCCATATTACAGGCAAATAAGAACTCTGAACAGAATTCTTCATACGAAAACTCACAGTTTAGACTTTTTTGGTTTTTCTCCTGTCTTTTTCAAACTTTCACAGATAACCCTGGTTCCTTGTATGCTCTTCTGGCTATTCACTTCCTTTTGCTTCATTTTCTTTAATTTGTCTATGAATTTATACAACTGAACACAATAAAGAGAAGGATGATTTAATTTGTAAGTTTCAATCTCAACTTATGCAAAATAAAACCCTCAAAAATGCTAATAATAAATTGATTTATTTGACAACTGCTGTCCAGGATTAAAGCACAGCTAATCTTCTATTTGCAAAAAACCTAATCAGATGTCATTTTTAATGGGTACAGGCCAAAGAGAGAGTTACATACTCTTTCCCCCATTTGAGTACAGTGAATTTCTGTAACCTGTTTTCTAACTGCATAAGACTATCACAATATTTTCGCATTTTCAAGCAGAATAAAGTGAAGAGGACCATAGCAAGAGTGAATAGCTCCTTCCTCCTCCCATCACAATGTGAAGGAGGCCAATCAGCACACTGCTGCTGATCCACGTTTCTGATGGCTGATGATCCAAGTTTCTGATGGCTACTGTCCTTCTGTCAGGAGGAGCAGGAGTTTACCTGCAGTGCCATTAAAAACTGGGGTGAATTCCTGCATGGGTCATTGTTACCTCCGACCCCTGTCCTGGGGCACTGCCCATCCCAGTATCCCAGAGGTTTCCTGCCTGTGCTTACAGATCTCAACATCCATCTCCTGCCCTTATACTTCTCTCTTCAATACTTCACTCTTTGTGCCAGTAGGAAAGTAAGGTTCATGTCTATACCCACTTTCCTAAATTAGGTATGCTGTCAGCCACACCTGTTTCTTTGCTGAAGTAATTGCTTTCAGAAAGTTACATGTGAACGTAATTCAGCTGCTTCCTGAAATTCTTCCAGAAGCTTTGGATGAATACCCTCTATTCCTAGTGACCTAGGCAAATTATGCTTCCCTCCATGGCTTATCGTTTTTTTCTTTTTAAATAAATACCTGTCTCTGCTGGCAGTTAACCTCCATCACCTGCACTGACATGATTATATGAAAAACTTGTGCTAATGTCAGAGACAAGAAGACTAATAAAAACCAGGTATTAAAAATTGCCTTGATCAACAGTTTCATTGAAGTTGAATATTTTTGCTTATTAAGATTTCAAATTTAGATCATGGTATTTTTTTTAAAGGGCTATACTTATATAACAACCCCCATTACTGTGTATTTGGTGCTGAATTTTCAAAAAACATCAAAGTACTAAACTGGCAGAAATCACTGGCTGAATCCTAGGGATCTGTGCTTTTTGAAGTATTCATCTTTTGGCAGCTGCAGCTTCTTCTGCAGGTGCAGGGAGAACATTTTATTTAAGTCACTTTATTCATGCAGCTCAATTAAAGGCTAGTTCACTCGAAGCTGAGAAAATCCTTGGTTGTTAGACACAGAGAACCAGTTTCCAATTTACGGATAAAAACCAGAAAGCAATGGATGAGGTCTGATCAAGTGAAGCTTTTAGGACAGTATGATCTGTCAGTTCTATTATTAACTAGAAAAACTTGCATTTGAATTTATCAAAATGCCTTTGAACTCAGTTTTTAAAAGCCTTCGGCGCATTTAAATAAGCTTTACATAACTGATTAAAAACAAAAACTGCAGTTTTAAAATTTAATTTCATATTTCATTGGGCAGAGATTGATACAATTAGTGAGGAAAAAATAATCCATCCAAAAAATGTGAACAGTGGCTAAGGTATGCAGTCTCTTAAATAAATGTGGCTAGGTAAGAGATAATTTTTGGGGGAACAAAGGAAGTCTAACTATTGTGTAGAAGCATTAGTCCCTTGTGGAGAAGCGTAACAAACAACTACTTAGAAAGAATAAAGTATGAAAAAATACTGCAAGGACATTAGCAAGCACATTGCCAGCACTGTGGTATTACTTTATAGCAGCCCCATATCCTAGAAGCTATGTTCCCAAGGGGGGATATAAACATGCCCTTATGAGGCACCATAAAATTCCAAGACAACTGGAATACTTGCCTCGAGGAGCCATTGCCAACTGGTTCTTCTCTTGCTGTGTTTACTGGAGAGATACGTTAAAAATGCAGTACTTTATAGAATTATAATATAGTTTGTGTTGGAAGGGACCTTAAAGACCATCTAGTTCCACCCCCTTGCCATGGGCAGGGACACCTTCCACTAGACAAAGTTACTCAGAGTCCCATCCTACCTGGCCTTGAACACTTCCAAGATGGGGCATCCACAACTCCTCCAGGCAACCTGTTCCTTGTAATTTTTTCCTAGTATCTAATCTAAATCTATCCTCTTCCAGTTTAAACCCATTCCCCCTCGTTAAATCACTACATGCCCTTCTAAAAAGTCCCTCACCAGTTCTCTTGTATATCCTCTTTAAATACTAGAAGGCAGCTATTGGACCTCTCCAAAGCCTCCTCTTCTCCAGGCTGAACAGCCCTAGGTGTTGAAAGGCAAAATGCAATTTGTGTCTAGACCTCTGTGTTCCACAAAGCATAAAAAAGGACCTTCAGCAGCACAAGATATCTCCCTGAGACAACTCTCAGGAGACATGGGGAGCTCCCCTCAGCACAACTTCCCATCAGGAAGAGAAGGGAATGATGTAAGGGAGGTAGATTAGATTAAAATGAATAAAGGAGAGTATTTAAAGATATAACCAATGCCCTAGAGGAAAATGCTGTGGGGATGGGGAGGAAAAAGGGAAGTGGGGTTTTGCACCCATCCAACAACATAACTGATAGGACACATTTCTGCTGTTCTGAGGAGATAAAAGCTGTAGGACCATAGCAGCACCAGATGTGCTGAAGGACACCAGAGGGACTGACACAACTTCTCCTATCTCCAAGAGGGGTGCCTGCTATTTTATAGCAATTCAACAACCAGGGTAAAGACTGAACAGAAAAAGCTGGAGGATGCCGTGGTGAAAGCTATGGAATTCATGAATTTGGCTGATTAAGTGCTAATCATGTGGAACAGAGTTCACAAAACAAATGGTTGTCTAGGCTGCCCAGCAGGCAGGATGACAGCAGGAGTCCTCCACCCTCCCAGCACCCTCTGGCGCTGCAAACTGACTGCCTCAGCCATGCTGGTATAAGCTGATAGACAAGCCACACTGTGAACCAAATCAGGGAATTAATTCAAGTTAGAACCAACAACAACCTGTAAAAAAATGCTGTAAACTACTCTAAGTCTCTACTGATTTACAGTGATCAAGAATGGCTACAGTTTTTCATTACATGTCCTTAGACTTATGGCCAGAAACAATCTCCTTTCTGTTGAATCGTACTGCATAAGGAAATTCCTTTTTTGCAGGTGTTTAAGAAAACTGAGCAAGCATTTTTCATTATTATGTTAATATTTAAAATAATTACTAAATAATTATGGTTATTTCATGGTGACATTTTGCTTTTTCTATGCTGACTTTTACAAACAATGGCACTTGCTCATGATGCAGTATTTGTGTAGGTAAACTGAACAACCTTATCTGAACAAAACATCACTTGTACTCATAAATAAGAACATATGCCATAAAGCTTCATGCACAATTTCAGGTATAGTGAAAAAATCTGCCTCTTCCTTGTAGTCAAGACTCTCTTTAGAAAAAAATCTGTTTCTTATGAAGTGCAGAAGATGCCAAAATCATACAAGAAAATGAGCCATATACTTCCATTTCCCCTCAGTAGAGAGAAAACAGAAGCAAGACACTGCTTGCAAAGAATGCAAATTGACTGTGTGAAGGAAATTCTGAAATGACCTAGTGGATAAGGCTGTGTTTGGAGGCACAGTTTCTTCTCCCCATCTATTCCCATGCAAAAATCCAGATAACAGTGACTTGCAGGCCAGCAACACTCCCTTCTCACTTCTGTGCTAATAAGTACCTTCCTCTTTGATAAACAGGGCTTAGGAACAAAGCTGATATTCATGGTGTGCATCTCTCCACTTTACTCACCAGCACTTGCCCTGCTCTCCATCCAACCCAGACAAGGTGAGGGAAAACATGGACTCCAGGGCTCAGCTTCTCATCTCAGATAAATCTGAACTTCAGATGTCCTCAGTGATGCATGGAGCCCTCCCAAGAGCCTTGTGGATTTATAGTAAGCGTCCAGAAACCTAAGCTGAGATCCCCTCTGGGTTCATCTGCAAAATTATCAGAGAAGCAATTTCCACCAGAGCTGGGGCTGCAAGGGAGCACTTTGCCCATGGTGACTGAAAACTGCACTGAAGTGCCTCCAGTGATAATCTTTTCAAAGTAGCTGGTGAATTGTGTTCAAAGAAACTAGTCCATCAGCTGGACCAGAAAGCAACTTGAAGAAATCACATGGACTTGACTCTCAGGAGTGAGGAGCACCAATTTAACCAGTCCTCACTCCTGGGCCAGCAGAAACAGACCTCTTTGGAGAATCTGCCACCAACAAAAATTAATCTCAGGCACCTAAAATGAACAATTAACCACTAATAATACCAGAGCACCTCTGCTGCTGAACTGTGTAGAGCGTAAGTGAAAGGCTTTGCCCAAAGAGCCCCTTAGCAGCTGTTTCCTCAACCACTGCTAAACCTTATCTACAGTATTTGATACATGTTGGAAAAAATGTACCCAACAGAGGTAGGAGCACTGACTGCAGGCATAAGCCAGCATGATTATTTCCACCCTTCAACAGTGGCTCTGTTTCTACTAACTAAGACACAAACACAGAGGTAGATTAATCATACAACGTGATGTATAAATACTTTCTGTCCTGTCAAGGGATTAAGTTAGCATGGAACAAAAGTGGAAAGCAGACAACATTTTAGCATAATGATATCGATTTCTTTCAGTTTCCTTTTCATACCTCGAAGAAAAAAGCTACTTTAAAAATTAAACTGAATAAAATTAAATGTTTTTAATACTGTTACCACATTTCAGTAGCTTGTGCTTTTTCTTGCTGCAAAGATAACATACAGCCTCACACAGAAAAAAAGGTATATTATCATTAAAGTTTCCAATAAGGTTAATAAATCTGCTTAACAAAAGCAAGTAAAAAGGTTTGCATTTTCAGACCCATGAGTAAGAAATTTCTGTGTTAGTATTTTTGTCAATTCTCAGTTCACACTGCAATTTTCTATCTAACAATGTTTTTCCCCTTCTATGACTATTCCTCTTGTGCCATTCAGTAAGGATCTGAACAGAATTTAGCCTCATTTAAAGCAGGAAATATTCTGCTTCTCCAGTCCTTTTCAGAGAGAATGATGAAGATGCATGCCTTAAAATTAAGCTTCAAAATCAGGGGTTTTCTTTTTCTATTGCACATTTTTTTATCCTGAATTTGTTGGTTATCTTGAATATTTTTAATTTTAGGGTATTTTTCTTCCCTTACTTTTATTTATAAAGCTATTTTTTAAGCCCACAGGATTACTCAGTTATAATGTAATGACATGAAAGTGTTAAATACAGCCTTTTCATTTTTCTTCATTTCATGTTTTCCTTTGAACACTAATAGAGTGATGTTGCACACTAGCTTGTATTTCTTATTTTCTGCTTACTGTTAAACAGTACAATCCAGTACAATTTACCTGAATTCCTACTTTGTAGGATACTGAACATTCTAATCCAAGCATATTTTCAGGGTTCCTGATATAGGGCTTCTTAATTGCTACTATCATCTTCACCACATCTTTCCGAACATCTGCATTATACACAGAATTGTTCTATCATGATCAAAAGACTTTCAAAACAAAGATCAAAATGCTTTTTTGCTTCCTAGATGAGCCAGTGTTTGCTTAATGATTAAACACTCACACTCCAAAATCTTACACGGCGTTTTATTGCCCACTCCAACCTCTCATCACTCACACTGGTGTGGGCACAGGCTGGAAATGCCAACATGTTTTCACCAGGGTTAGGTGAAAAGTAATTTTCATGCAACAAACAGCTCAACTTTTCTTGTGGGTTGTTTATCTTTGTTTTTCTTCAGGGGTTGACTGGAGATAGAATTAGTATTCCAGGCTATCTCTGGTTTGTAGCACACCAGTTTTTATGCTGTAATCTCTTCTGGTTTGGTGTGCAAATACAGCCATTTATTAAGGGCATGACCTAGAGCAAGCTGATGTCAGTGAAGAATTCATATTGACTTCAATGATCCTTGGGCTGCTGCCTAAGTAAACTCAAAGACATAAACTGTATTTAGTTAAAAATAGCAATGCTCTTGAGACTTCCTAACGTTTTTAGGGGTGAGAACCATTCAAATCAAAAGATAAATTTTCAGCTCAGTGTTAAGGACCCTATGGACAGCAGCCATTAGTAAGTACACAGGCTCCTCAATAAACTTTTAATTTGCACAACCTGCATAGCTCAGACACTTGACTGCATGACTTACATGCAAAACCAACAGGAAATCAGATTTGCTGTAGATTTAAACAACAGCATCAAGAGGTTGCACAACTCCACTCAGTTGCTTACAAAGTGCTCTTTTGGCAATGGTGTGCCGTGAAAAGAATGGGAAGTCCCTCTAATCACTTTATATTAGAAAGCTGTTGCAGATGAGAAAAAAAAAATCATTAAAATTAAATTCCACTACAATTAAGAGGAAGATAGAGTTCATTAATATGTGATAAGTTAAAAGGAGATAGAAAATCTTGTTAAGGGATGTCTTTGGAAAGTTCCAGTCTTAAAAAAAATCTCAGAACTTTTTCATATTTGCTTTCCACTTATTTAAATGCTTTTCTACATAAAGAAAAACTCACCTACCATACCAGAGATGCCTTCATCTTATGTGAAACAAAAGCATAATCTCACTTCCAGAACTCTTTCACTATAAAATCTTTTCAAGTTAAATAAAAATCTATCAAAAAATTAAGCAGAAACTCACACAAATTTTCTGGTGAATCAAATACAGAAATAGATTAACAACTACATCCCTAACAAAAGTAATTTATTTATTGGTGCTATATGCCAACTAAAATCAATTAACATTATTAGCTCATTTACATTTTTTTTTGTTATTTTTAGTTAATATCAGTCACTCATACTCTATGTCTAAATCCTCTTTAAAATGAAAAGGCATCTTTTTAATGTTAGGGAGATAAAAATATTTAATTAAGTAGTAGTTTAGGAAAATAAAAGAGATACTCTGTTGAAGCTGAGAATATTCTGCAGCTGTTTTAATTTTGGCTACATCCTGACATAGTCTAAGAGAGAGAAATTCAGGCAGTCTCTAAATGCAGCAGCTCCCAAAGCAGGGTTTCCCTGTGGGTTAGCCTTACAGCAGAAGCTGGTACCACAACAGGACCCACCAAGGCATGAGTGTGGAATCAGACTGCCCCAAAAAAAGCTGGGAGCTGGTAATCTGGCAGATGGATTTTCCTCAGAACAACTTAAATGCAGCATATATCTTTTAAGCCCCAAAAGCAGTAGGGATAGAATGAAAATCTAGGCTATCTACACACACTGCAAATTTGCACGTGGCAGATTTTTGGCCCTATTTTGCATTGCTGTTGTTTTCAGCATCTTCTTGCAACAGCTCTTTCAGCTCTGAAGCCATTTTATGCAGTGAATACTGGGGTCAAACTCACCCTAGTGCAATCAGTTGTCCTCAAGTTTAAGCCTTGTGAAGTCTACAACATAAATGGTGCTTATGGGGTGTACAGTCTGTGAGACCAGTTTGTTGTTTGAAGTCAATACAAGGTAGCTTAGAAGGTGCAAGCAAATTTCTCCTCAAAAGTCTGCCCCTGAAAAAAATAGCAAACTAATAACTGAGAGACTTGCATGTTTCAAAAAAAGATCAGGCTCACCACTAAAGAAACAATTATTAATTTGAATAGACCGTTGTCAAAATAGTCAAAAGAGCATGCAGAAACCAAAATTACCACCAGAATAAATCCTGCAATTGCTGTGAAAAAAGCAAATAAATGTATTTTATGTGACTAATCACTATCCATAAAGAAATCCCTACATTAAGAAAGGGAAGCTAAAAAAGCTGGGGGGAAGGGGGGCATTTCTCTGAGATTAACTCTGTGTCAACTCTGGAGCCTTGAAAGCCTGCCAGCTGTCCGGGCGTACATATTTGACCACTGAAGTATGCTTTTGTTTCAGAACGCCTGAGACCCCCCAGATGATGTAATCCCCAGCGGAAGACTGACAAGCTTTGAGATATTCCAAAACCCAGATGACAGACGGCATAGCAAGCCATCAGTGTAACTATATTGAATATTATCTTGCTAGAATCCAACAACACAAACCTCGTGTACCAGATACCAGCACTGCTTTGAGCAAACCTGGAGTAGAGCATCACAAAGACCTCTGCAAAGAAGAAATCATTCAAGAAGGACAATTATCTACTTGGGTGGAGGGAAGACAGACGGAGGGGAACATATGCCTTTCATAATTAGGGGTCTGATTATACTGTAGCCGAAAGGGATTTTTTACATTTTTAATTTGATTTCATTTCAGAATGAAGCACACTAATTGGTATTTCTGCAGTCTGTTTGAAGACAGCTTCATCTACTTAGGGAGGGGGAAAAAATAACAAAAACCAGTGACCTTCATACCATCTATGCCTAATATCTAGTTCTTTTGCCTGAAGTATTCATGGTTTCTCTTCAATTGCTAAAGCTATCTCTGGGAATAAGTGCTTTATGACTCATCACAGTTTATCTCCAGAAAACCAGGAAAGAGATACTAGCAAATATACTAGAATCAAATAGATATTAAATCAAACAAACTCAGCTGCTACAAGGAAAAACAAATCAAACCAGTCTGTCCACCACTACAAATAAGAGACTGGAAGAAATTATTTGCACAGGCAATACCCAAGATGGCACCTTAAACCCAGGGCCATCAAGAGAGTTAATTAAGGGAGGGACATGTGCACTGAAAACTGCAGAAACCCCTACTCACAACAAAATCAAAGGCACAGTGCACTTTCAGGTCCTGTCTATCTGCCAAAAACACTGTGTTGAGGGAGAAAGATAGTAAATCGGCATGACAAATAGAAGCAAAAGTAACAGAGAATGTCTCACAAAACTTGTAAATGAGTATATATTACCATGTATACATATTCTTCTTTCTCAAATATATGCCAGATAAATGCATATTTCCTGTCTAAGCCAAAGCACTGAGAAAGAACCATCATAAACATAACTTAGAGGCCATGAACTCAAAGTAAAATATCCAGACCTTTGGACAAGGACAGTGTTGGTGAAAGGAGATGCACTTCCAATATAAGATGAAGTTTCAATACAAGAGTATTTCTAAAGAAAAAGGATCTTACAGAATGTAAAGGAAAAAGAAATGCACAAATGAATAATGACAAACAGAAGAGCACAAATGAATAATGATGAACAGAAGAAAAGCACAAATGAATAATGATGAAGAACATCCAAGCTTTGCAACCTGACCTTTGCAGATGAAAGCCCCCAGGAACAGACTGGGCACTGACTGTCACCATCCTCCTGTGGCCCCTGGCAGACAAACCATAAGCCAGCCAGGGATGCCTGCTCTGTAGGTACAAAGCCAAGCTGGTGCAGGATGGTTCCCACAGCTCTTCCTTGGAAGTGGAGAGACAGGTATTTTCTAAAGCTGGTTCAAGACACCTAACTGAACAAGATGAGTTCTACCCTCAGAAAGCTCTTTCTGTGTGCTGTAAGCAGACAGACAGACAAGGTTCCTGTTTTAAACCTGCCTTGAAGTAGGGTGACAGGAACAAACCCAGCATTCTTCACTTTCATCCCTGATCAATACAAGTAAGTGTTTTGGGGGCCCAGTGTAGGAGGGAGTTAACGTAGGGAGTTTCAGAGAGCTATAAGAAAATAAGCATGTCTTTGTTTTATTTTCTTTTTTTTTGGTCTTTTTTAAAACCTAATTTCATAACCAGTTGTGGATGGAACTGTCCTAACTAGCTTATTCTGGGGAACATGAATGGCATTTTCACCTGGGGATAGCAACTGGTCACTGAAGTCTCCTCACAATAAATGCCTAACCTGAAATAAGGAATAACAAAGAGTGAGAAGATACTTCACCTACATGAATGCAGCAAAGGTACAAGGCAGCCTACAGGTGGGAGTCTGGGGAAACCAAAAGCAGACTTTAGGAGAAGGTAAACAAAAAAGCAAGTGTAGAAAGGAGCTAAGGGCTGGTTACATGTGGGTGATGGAGAGACAGAGGCAGCTGGCTGGAAATGGGGGCAGATGTTATAACAGATGGACAGGGAGGAATATGAGATGGATGGTGGAGGAAGAGCTGTGGCATGAAGAGACAAAAGAAGCTAAAAGAATATAGCCAGAAAATCTCAGATTGAATTAATTCTTTGTAAACCTCAGTGCTCTCTTGCTGTCAAGTACCTGCAAAGCCTAGGTGGTGTGTTTAACCACTGGTAAATGTTTGGTCCATTTGGAAGACAAGGAAGACAACCTTTTGTTGCATTGATCACTTCACTAGTGGAAGCAGCAGATAGCTATGATGTGCAGACAAAGTATTTGAACTTGTCAGTAAAATAACTATCATTCTCTACAGTCAAAATGTTGTTTCAGCTTTTAAGTATTTTGTTGGCTTACTTCAGAAATTATGTTGAAAGCATCAAAGGAACAACAACAGTGAGTTTGTGAAGGCAAGTGCTCCAAAGTTAACAAATGCCAGAATGCAGTTCCTCAGCATGAACAACATTAAGATGCAGAAGCAATCAATTGCCCCTATGACTTCTGCCATTTCTTCTCACTGCACAGGATTTGCAGGAATGTGGGCAGATTGTGGAGAAGATGACAGAAAGGTGCAAAAGAGGAATAAGGTGAGGAATTTGTTTCTCTTTCTCCGACTCCCAGTTCTCACCTGCTGCTAGGCAAGTCTCTTGGAGGCATGGCTTTTTCTTAATTTCTGTTAGGTTTTTCTCTTTTGCAGCTTCCAGTCTAATAAAGATAACACAAGATACCTCCTTTAAGATAACACAAGAGTGCTTCTGCCATTGCTATATGTTCTCCAATTGCTCAACATTTTAAGAGAAGAAAGTCAGAGTTCCCTCAGAATTCAGATATTCCCTGGCATATCTCTGGGGAGCCTTCTGGGTACAGACATGCTGATATCCAGTAAGAGCCTGGGAAATATGTCATCTAGGAAGTGCAGCTTGGTGAACAGGCAGCAGCACCTCTCTGTGGCTATAAGCATTCCCCAAGGACTGTTTTATAACTCTAATTCTAGCTCTCTCTCCCTCTATTAATAATTTTTTAAGGTCTTGGTGGCTACATCAATACACATGGTGTACACAGATCTGTATAACAAATATGCACAGACAGCACCAGAAACAAAAGCCTGAAGGAGATTTGAATCAACAAGGAACATTCACACATTATATCCATACGTTCCCCACTTTAACACAAACCCATGCAAGTCAAATCCTTATTTGTATTGTTTTTCACTAGATAAATTTGTCTAATGGGTTATGACTGGCTGATGCCACCTCTCATCAGGCAACTACTTCCACAATAATGTTTATTTTAGTGAATACAGTGGGAAAGTAAGAGAGAATAAGACATTTGGTTCTAAACTAGTCTTAGTGATGCATTTGGCTTTTTAAAATTGTGTATGACACAAACATCATTCCTTTATTTACACAAAACTCTCAATTAACAAAGCTCCCTCAATCCAATTTTACAAACATTACTTTTCTTGCCTGACAAAATGATATCTGAGAAAGAAAGGAGAGGGAGAAAAAAATCCTTAGGCTATGATCTGTGAGCTTTCCTGTCTTGACAGACCACAGTCCCTGTGTCTGCAAAAGAGCAGAAGGGTCACAGCAAAATGTAACTTGACCTGAACTTTAACCACCAGAGGTGACATTTAATCAACTATAAAATTTTAAACTAAACAAGTACAAACAGGGAGAAAGGACTATGAGAGTGCCTTCTCCATGTTGATTTAAAATTCAAGACCATGAAAGATCTGCTTAGTTTCTTACTAGAGCTTGACTACACATGAAGAGATTTGTGAGAAAGTACTGATTTAATAAGGTAGAGTTTTTGAATTTCTGTAGTACAGAATATTATTTGAACATTATTGAAAACAAAAATGGTAGTAGCACTAACAACATTTCTAAAGAAGGTATTTAATTTTTATGTGGAAAAAAATGAAGTTGCATTAGGCAAGGTTGACAGATCAATGAAAATATTCACTCCTGCTTATCCCCAAGTCAGAATTGATCCACACACAACACCAAAGCGGTTTGATCCACCCCTTAAACTTCATCTCAGGACTGCAGCAAACACGAGGAGAACTGTATGTTTTCACACCAATTTACACAGAAGCAGAACCTAACACTTAAAATATTGTGTATATGTGAAAGTATATAAGAAAGCAAATTATCTTGACTAACATGAGCAGTTGAACAGTCCAGAGTCAAAATCCATGAGTCTTCAAAAGCTTGAGATGAAGAGGGGAAAATCAGGGTATGATGACTGAGTGAACTGCATGGGCAAGTGATGTATGTTTAAGCAATAAATCCCTGAGCTTTCTATTAAATTCTAGAAATTCTTTTGAATGTGATTTTTATAGTCCTGGTTCTTCTGTTGAGATGGTAAGATGACCAACACAGTAACGGTGTTGCAAGATAAAAGATTGCTTGGTTATTGTCCATTACTCAAAAAGATTGCTTTGGTTAAACACTGCGGTATCGCAGAACTGTGTCACTCCCTTTTATGTGAGGGCTTGACTCCTTCTTGAAATACTGGATTTCAACATATTGCATTATCATTAAAATACGTGGAGATTGTTAGCATGACATAGGTTGACTGTCCAAAACTCAAAGAACAGAATTCACCTCTGATAAAATCTCATGGTAAGCATAAGAGAATTACTACCACCACTGAGTTGAATAAAGTAACTAGAAATATCTGAAGATGGCAATCATTCCTCATTGCCTCTGCAGAGGCAATGCTGTCTGTCCTTGTGCCAGCACACATCATGCATTTAGAACAGATACCAAATTGACAAGAATTAGAATAGAATACTTAGAAATTCTTACAAGAATGCACTCAAATGAACCAAGCAAAACTTGGATATCTACAGCAAATACCTAAACATTTGTGTCTGTATATGAAAGAAAAACAACCCTAAAACAATCTCACTAGCTTTCTGTCCTATGGATGATGACTAACAAATCTTTCTTTTGTTTTGACAGGTATTGAATACTTCACCATTTTTGGTCTCCTAGGCTGGGTGTGCTCTGCAAAACAGCAAGAATTTACTCATTTTACAACATGACATCAAAACTTGAAGGTATGACAAGGAAGTGACTCGTATGAAAAGAACAAAAAAAAAATGATTTAACCATGCCACATACATACAAAAGTACCTTTTTAAAAGTTAACTTTTTAAAAGCCTAATTCTAAAGAAGCTTTTGTTTTCATTTTATGCTTAAAGCAAAAATATATTTGATGTTAGAAGCATCTTCTACATGCTATTGAAATTGCATGCTGAAAAAGAATATAAATCATTAATGAAAATTGTGGGGTATCAGTTTCCTATTGCAGTTGGCTGTCTGCTAAGCTGGCAGTGAGACAGTGGCCTGCAGAGCTGCAGGCATATGTCTCATGTTAAAAAAAGAAAAAAAAACTTCATGTTATAAACACTTCAATGAAAATTACTATCCAGTTTGGAACCAACTGAGAGCAGGTGTTGAAGACAAAATAAACAGAAAACATATGAAAGGTTAAAAAAAAATCCCCAATGCCATTGGCCTTCCACTGGCCAATTGGGATTGTCTTCTACCGTAGATTTTAATGTACATCATGAAATCCAAACAAAATATACCTGCATGTATAGAAAGCAAACCGCTTTTTTCATGTTTAGGACCACAGCTTTTTAATACTGATATTTAAGTTATGCCTCATATTTTTAAAACCTATTAAAAATATGCCCATGCAAATTTAGATATAAATTAATACAGAAAACTACTAAAATTTGTCTTCCAAACAATTCACTAGAAATCCCTCCAAGTTTCCCAGCTGAGAAATAAATAGGCCAGGAATCCATGCAAGCAGTGACACAAAGCTTGCAGTCAATCGATCTGGCTCACTCATCTCCCACTTGCCATCCACAGATTTTGAACAGAAATGGGAAAAAGGCTTTAGAAAGGTCACAGCAGAAAGGTACTGTGGTCTTGGAGAGCTCAAGGATCCTAAGGAGAGCTGATAAAACTTAGGATACATGTATCTGCAAAGTCAGTGGCTAAAGCAGAGCAGGTCATCACTTCAGCACATACTCAATTTCTCCAGAGCGGGTCATTATTTCAGCACGTACCAGATTTCTCCTTGCTTTTGTAGAGATCACAAAAATCCCCATGAATCCTTCTGACTGTCATGTAAATCAGATAAATACCTTGGAACATGGGAAGTGACCCTTTTTTGCCCAATGGCTCTATTACCATGCAGCAAAGGACTGAAGTGTTGCAGCAGTGGCAGCATCTCAGGATTAATTAAACTGCAGGTGCTCCCTACACAGCCCCTCTCAGCTGGCAGGACAGAGGCCTTGCTCGTGTCTTCCCAGTGCTCCTGGCAGGCTGAATGTCAGATCCACCATCATCTGGGACTGCTGGACCACAAATCCTTTCCCCTGGATCATGTCCAAAACACACTGAGAAGGAGAGATACCAGGAGGTCATCTTACACACAGTCAGAGATGGGTATTTTAGGTGTCTATAAAATCAGCTGGGGTAACCGGAAGAAAAGCCTCCTGAATATCCAGCTATCATTTCAGAATTGGGAAGAAAATAATCTGGATTTTCTCTGGCTGCAGTAATAATGCTTGCATGGTTACATCATGACACTACTTAGCTCTAACAACAGAGACTACATTTTGTTGTCCAACCCAAAAAGGAAAACCCATTCCAACTGCATCTTATCTGCATGCCAGCCTGGGAGGGCTCTGCAGGACAAGGACTTTCTCCTCGCTACAGGATGAGACACAGGGAGGATATGAGAAAGAAACATTGCCATAATCTGACTTTCTTTTCTATCAATTGATTAGAGCCATCCTAAGAGAATGGTTTTCTTCTTTGAAATGCACCCATGGCGGAGGCAGCAGCCCCGAAGTTCACACCGCCACAGCACACCAGTGTTTGCAGCTCCTCTCTCTGTCACAGCAGATAGATACAGGTAGCTCTACACAGATCATAGTCTGTGACACTGCTGGCACTTGCCTTCACTAGAAAGCTGCAGTTACAACTTGCAGGAAACAGAAGAGAGATGACCCAAACAATGTAGCCTACAATCATGCACAGAAACAGCCTAACCTGGTGGAAAGAGGTCTTCTTCCCATTTCAAACCAGAGTGCAAAGCTGTCCCACTAACATTAGGCACGACAACGACCCTTTAGCAACAAAGACTAGAAGAAGCTAATCAGTATTTCTGAGAGAAGCCTGTTTGGACCTTCAAAATGTTTAGCTATTTGATGTGTTAATGGATTCTCCCACCCTCTATAACCCTTGTGAACTTTTAACATGAACCACTTAGCTTATTGTGCTGGTTTGGGCTGAGATACAGTTAATTTTCATCATAGGATTTGGTAAGAGTCTGGTTTGGATTTGTGGTGAGAATAGGGTTGATAACAGATGGATATTTTAGTTACTGATGAACAGTGCTTATAGAGAGTTCAGTGCCTTTTCTGCTCCTCACCTCACTCCAGAAGGAGCCTTGGGGCGCACAAGGAGCTGGGAGGGGACACAGCCAGGACAGCTGACCCCAGCTGACCCAAGGGATATTCCAGACCATATGGAGTCATGCTCAGTATATAGAGTTGGGGGAAGAAGGAGAAAGGGAGTGGGGAGAGATTTGGAAGAATGCCATTTTCCTCCCCAAGTCATTGTTACATGTAATGGACCCTGCTTTTCCGGGGATGGCTGAACACCTGCCTGCCCATGGGAAGTGGTGAATTAATTCCTTGGTTTGCTTTGCTTGTGCATCCAGCTTTTTACCTATTAAACAGTCTCTATGTCAACCCACAAGTTTTCTCACTTTTAATCTTCTGATTCTCTTCCCCATCCCACTGGAGAGGAGAGAATGAGTGGGGACTGCATGGGGCTGGCAGGGGTTGAACCACAACACTTAGAAACCTTTGCTTTGGTGGGGAGCTGATGCCTATTAACTAAAACTACTGACAGCCAATTTCCACACACACCTGGAATCATGGATCAATTTTTAAACCTAAGTCCTGTACCCACAGGAATGACATGCAGGAATGCCCCAGCAGGATCCAGCATTGCTTATACATGGCACTCATTTTTTTGTGCAGATGCAAATGCAGAGCTCCTGAAGCATGAATGGGCAAAGTGGAAGATCTTGGGAAGGCTTGAAGACAGCACAGCTCATTAAGACTTCTCTAAATATTCAAAACAAAGAACTTTTAATTTCTTGGATTATGTAATCTTTGCAAACTCAGAAAAGACAATATTTAATTTTTTTTTCTGTATTTCCCTAAATGATAGCAAGCAACAACTTGCTTTATTTTATTTTGGATAAATACAGCCAGTTATAACTCCCAACATAAATACCCACACTATACAGAAACACCAAATTAACCCTTCTCTAATTCGTCTACATGTTGGTATTAATGTGTTTCATTTTTTTCAAGTCATGACTATTTTTTCCCATCACTTCTGCTGCAAAACTCACAGATTACTTGGAAGTAAGCTAGTATGAAAGGAAGGGGGTGGGCTAGCCTTCCACTGAGCTAGTGCAAACTTTGTTAACTTTAGAAAACACTTGTGATAAAAGAATGGAAACTTTAAAATCACTCAGAATTTACTCTTGGATTTTATGTTTGGAACAATGCTTTATTTTTTGGTATGAATGAAAAAACACTACCGGAGACCTGAGCTATACCTCTATTGTAAAGCTGGGAAAGCTCTCTCCCACACAAAACAAGTGGCGTACTCAGTCTAAGGGGCTACATTATAACCTCAGCCAATTTCATATCTACCTACCCACCCATCATATAGCCAGGTTTGGGAAATTGTTGCTTCAAACCAGCAGTGAAGACCACAACCAAATAAAAATATGTATGTCTGTCCTCTGAGAGAACTGGCTGTCCCTGCCTAGGAATGCAAATGTTTATTGCAAAACCAGGACTGATTTCAGGATTAATGATACTTAGGCCACACTGGATTAGCTTGTAACTTCATTAATATGAAACATCTCCCCCAAAAATCTTGTGCTGAGGACAACCAGAATCAGTTGAGACACATCTAATCCAATATGGCAATGCCCACACTCGACAGAATCATGGAATCACAGGATCACAGAATGGTCTGAGTTGGAAGGGACCCTCCAGTTCCAACCCCTCTGCCATGGGCAAGGAATCTGCCACTGTCACCTCTACTCTGTTCTTTCAAATTTAACCCAAATCTATGAGAAAAAGGAATAAATAGCATCCAAACTCTGCCCCCACAACCAAAGATTCAGATGTATCTCCAGACAAATAAAAGATAAGAAATCTCATGATTCCCAGTCCCTTGATTTATACACATGTCAGAAAGGGTACAATACAGGCTTCAGACAGCTTGCACTTCCCTTATGCAGGACTCTAGACATTAAAAGAACTCTGCATATCCACTTTGGTCTTTACTGAAAGATTTCTCAGTCTGCTTTTCCCCCACGCATTATATAACACACAGAATTTAGAAAAAGCAAAAGAAAGGCCCAGAAATCTATTTTGTGATTAAAAATCCCAGCAGTTCCTGGCACAAAAGAGTTCCTGTTACACCTGTGCTGAAGAGGATGCAAATGATACAGCCCTGACGGGTGACAGGTACTGCCTATGGGCAGCACAGCCAGCTGCCTGTGCTGGGGATGGGCTGCAGGTCCTCAGAGCACACCATGGAAGGCAGATCAGCTCTACAAAGCTCCCACAGAGACTTGCAGATGAAAAAGAGAACGGCACAGCTGAAAAAATAGATTTTTTTATTGCTTTGTGGCTCTATTAGCATAACTTTTGCAGACGTTTGCAGTTGCACACAGCTCTGCGCAGACATTTAGAAAACTAGATGAACAGATAACATGATAAAATAAATATGCTATTTTGCAGCGGTTTTTTTTCCAAACAGCTGCCAAAGAGCCCCACCCCCAAAGCTCCCAAACCTAGCATTCTGGGAAAAGCATCTTTTTCCATTATGCTCTGGTCTATTCTTTTTCCCCTCCAATTTGTAACATTCTGCTGGAATCAGTGATGAAGAACATATGTTTGAGGTAAATTACACCCAGGAGAAATCTTGGAACTGTTACATTCAGTTTTATTACCCAAAGCATTAAGATAGGCTAGCATTACACTTATTATTTAACAGCTCCATCTAACAAGACACTGCTAATGTACTTTTATATTATTATGCATGCAAAAATTAGTATCATATTTCTTGAAAATCAATGGGTGATTAATGCACTGCATTTTCATTTTACTTAGCAGTTCCAGGATATTTTTCAGTGCTTCAATGAAACAAGGTGTTACATAAATGCAGAATGTTATTGTACAAATATTTGGGAAAACATATGTTCAGGCAACAGTAAGGTTGAGTATCCTAACACTCAACAGCCAGGAAATTGGAAGGGCTTGTGCTTCTTACACAATATATAAGCTTGTGCAAGTGCTGCATCTTTAACGTATTCTGCAGAGGGCTGTAACCTAGAGTGCCTCAGGGAAACCTGGTGTGGCCAATGGGACAGACAGGCCCTGTCTCTGACAATTGCTTTCTTTTCACTGCTGCAAATACTAGTCCAGTTTTACTAGGTAACACCAAACAGCACAAATATCCCCTGTGCACCTATGGGCTGCCTCTTTAGGGGGAGATTTGCTCCAGGTCTGTGAGGCAGTCACATATCTGGAGATTTCCTATAGGCATAGACTCAGGCAAGCAACAGTAATTTTACACTATACAAGTACAATAGGAGTAAAAGATAACTCAAAAAAACCTGCCTATTGCTTTGACTGATAAGTTGATCCCAAAAGACAAGTCTTCTAAAGTTTTTTAAAGGTTTTGCATTGTATTTCTCAAGTGACTCTATGGGAACAACAAATAAAACCAAGAAAAATGTATACTTGTCAAGACTGCACAACTTCCATGCTTTGCAGAAAAGAAGAAAGCAAAAGGCTGAGGCAGCAGTTCAGAGCCACAGCTAAGATATGGCTTTTAATTTCGATTTAAGTCAACCACAGAGCCGTAGTGCAGTGTTAGGGCCAAGCTAAAAACATCATGCACCAGGTGTATCGGGAAGCAGAGCACAAAGTCCCCTCTGTTCAAAGACATGTAATCACTAATACCTCAAACTGTAATTTAATGACCTTCTGTTTCAAGTTCCAAAATGAGTCACAAAGCTGAGAGCACCGGTCCACTTCATCAACTGCAAACTGAGAGCCAGAGAAAGTTGCTTGCTGAATATCATAAGTCTCACTTACTTTATTAGTACTTCTTCCTCATGTGAAGAATAACTGAAGTTGAATTGTTCTTGTTCTCTGTGGTGTTCAGTCCATACAGTGAATGCAGCCATGACTCATAGAAAATACACTACACAATCATGAAATTGAGGACTGTGCTACAATGCACACAGGAGTCAAATGATGGTTACATGGCAAAATTATTTACTGGCATTTCTCAACTTTGAAGTGCTTGTATTTGCAGCCTACCTATTATTACTTCTGTGGGCCTTTTTTTACAGGCAACAGTGAATTTTGCTCTCTGTTGCTATAACTCAAGCTGTCCAATCATGGACTGCCAGGAGGGTTTGAAACTTCAGCCTGGAGGTGAGGAATGAGCCAGCAGGCAGTGTCTCAAACCCACCCAATAATGGCAGTTTTCTCCCCTGATACACCCCATTTAACATTCTTCCTATTACTTACCTTGGTGGACAGGTGAAAATAAAAGACCATGAACATTTTACTTCATTCTGATCATGAATGAATAATTCTAAGCATTACTGAAATTTATTTTAAACTAATTAACTTTTGTGGCCCTTTAAGAATAAAAAAAGGTCATTGTTTCTGACTTAAAAGTAAAATGAGGGCAGAACGCTGTAGGTCTGGAACATGATCTGTCCAGACTTGTGGCTGTTGCTAACTTGCAGAGCTGTGCTGACTTTGTGAAAATATGCCAACCTGCATCTGCTAAAAGGAATAGTCAGTTCATAGATGTTCTGCTGGTAGCAGAGTATGTCTTGGCATTGTGTCTGCGACTACAAAAAGGAGAAATGAGCACTGCTCTCTATTCCCTGACTTTCAGCCCTGCTACAAAGAGTCCTGCTGTACCTGTGAAGGATTGTAGATGGTCTTACAGATCTGACTCGCTTTGCCTCTAAAGCAGCAAGCAAGCTACCTAAGGTTCAGAGGGCTGCAGGCTGTAGAACGCAGGTCTAGCAAAATAGAGGTCATGGAAGAGTAGGTCTAAAGATGGTCAAGTTTTAGGTCTTCCTAATTCAACTGTGCTGCAAATACAGCAGATTGAGAATTCGGCAAATTCCACTAGCACTGACAAAGCAAAAGGTTGGATAAATAAAGGCTTGAAAACTACCTATGGAGTATTCCTAGAAATTTCATTTTATACTTTGCTGACAACATGACACTTATTTCTGGTTGTGACAATAGATGTTAATTTTCTTTTACCCCCTCCCATGAATAACTCAAAATAAATAAGATGTAAAACCAAAAAATGTTGATGAACCAAAAAAGTTTGCAAGCAATAAGTATGCAAAAAATATGCAACACTATCACCTACTTGTGCACAGACGTGGTTGTGCTAAAACACAGATACAGAAATATAAGGATGTGAAGACTCTGGCTTTGTGTTAAGCAATTAATTTCATCACACAATAATGATGGGCTTGGTCTAAAACTACCTGCACTGGGTCTCTCCTCAGCTTCTCTTTGACTTCTCTTTGACCGAAGTTTTAGAGACTTCAAATCTTCACATACTTACATTAAGCACAATGAGGAGAAACTGATAAAATTGTGATTTAGAACAGCTTTGATTATAGGAGAAAGGGAAAAATATGAAAACAGAGATTTAGTAATTATTATACCCCATCCACTAGAAGATACCACCAAAGCTGAGAGGGAAGCACCATTTGGTGGACAAGATGTGCAGTACATATTGAAAAATAGGAGAGCAAAAGCATACAAGAAGCCTGGAAAACTGTGGGCACTGTGCCCAGGAGTATTAAAGTAACACCACAGTGCAAATATGACTGAGTAAGCCCATTCCTACCCTAAGTCTTTTAACTATTACAGTATTTTACACTCAAAGCAGCAGCAGACTGGTAAGACCACACCTGTATTTTGAATTAGGAGTGTCCACAGGGAATAGTACCAGAATAACCAAGAGCAGTATTGTTCCACTTCCCTTGAGACTCCCCACTTAGGCCCATTCTTGGCAACAGCTTTCAATTGTGAGCTTCTCTCAACGTCTTGATTTATATTCATATGCTCCCCACCTCAAAGATGACCTGGTCAATGACATACTCAATACTAGCAAATAATGAGACAACTGATAGCAGAAAGTGAGATCCCCTCTGCCATCCTAGGCCACCCCTGAGACACAGTTCATTCATTTAAAATTAAGTTTTTAACAACTACTTTTTTCTAAAATGTGATACCAGCAACAAGAGGTTAGGGCTTTCCTATTCTACAAGTGCTCATCTAAAAAAAGGCTTAGCATGCTATTTTTAAAGGCTAATGTTCATGTTGTTTCAGCAAAAAGTTCAATGTTGGTTTTAGACACATTTCTTCTTTTATGCTAGACAAGCCAGCTCCTCGTGTTCACAAAGCAACTGTGGTTCACTGAACATGTTTCCAGGATTAATTTTGACTTCCCAGGGTCAACTTTGCACCAATCAATGAAAGAAATTGTGGAAAAGATTACCTTACGAAAACACACAAACTTAGCCAACCTTTAACAAAAAGAACAACTTGTAGAGCTTTCATCAGACTCAGCACTCTTCAAGGACAGCCTGTCAGCATTTGGCATATATGAACAGAGGAGATGGAACAAATCTACAGGAAATCCTTGTGCTTACTCATGTACTCTCAGCACCACAGACAAGTCAAGCCATTTTTACACACTTCTTCCAGTTCACACGTTCCCAGACATCCAATTTCTCACCACATAAGCAGAATCTTACCTGTAATTTTCTGCAGCAAAGGAGATGGCTCTGGCTCATCACAAATTGCCTTGACGAGGGCCTTTTTCACCTCTTCTTCAGCTGCATCCAGCTCTTTTCCACATTTGATTTCTCCAAACACAGAATATATGTATATCAGCAAGACAAGGAAGTCCTCACAGGTATAATCATCTTTCGTCCTTTCGTTGTAAGATTTGATCATTGGCAATAACTGGTTCAAAACACTGGGCATTTCTGAGTCACCAATAGTCTGAAAAACAGAAGGAACGTTGTGTCAGATTGCCTCCATAGTGCTTGTAAGTTAGGGTCAAACATACTCCTGCCTGCACATCACTCAATAATCACATTCTCAGTAGATGGTGCTGTGATTTATTTGCTGCTCAGACAGCGAATTTATTAGTTGTCCACAGTTTTTTTTTTTCTTAGGGATTCATGACAGCAACATCTTAGCACTTGAAAAGCCTGCTGATTAGATCTTCTCCAAGTACCAGTATGGTGAGAGGATGAGAGCATCCATCCCTTGGTATGGGTAGAAATGATACAAAGCACAAGGTCAAACACTGCCTCCTCGGGTCTGGTTTTGTATGTGAGCAGGGGGTTCAAGACCCAGCTTCCACTGACTTGCTGACTTCCACATCATGGATGTCCACATGGATCTGCAACACCAGGGCTGGCATTTAGATCCATTGTGCAGGTCTCTGCCACTCAGAGAAGCCCAGAGAATACTTGTACCATCAAACTGCCACCCTCACTGCTCACAGACACCTGTGGATGAACCTTCTACATGCTAATTTTCTGCTTTGGCTTAGCTGGGAACTCAGCAGCAGGATAAGGTGAGAAGTGGGGCCACTGCAAGGCAAACAGGAGGAACACGCTGCTCTTGTATGGAGAGGGAAGTGTGGGAGAAAAGAAGAACAGTCTTTCTCTTCTGGTGGTCTGGAGCCATTGCTCAGATCCATCCAGGTGGTCTCCTGTAAAACCAGTACCCTGCCTCTTGTCTTGTGATCACCCAAAAGATCCCCCTGTAAAAACCTGTGGGTCAGTTCGTAGTGTACAGTGAAACATCAAATCTCTTGTAATCTAAAGTGTCAAGTCTGCACACATTTTGTCTTGGTAGTTACTATAGTAACTTCACACAGACTAGTCATGGTAAATAGGCACAACAGCCAATAATATACCCGTTAAATTGATTCATAATAAGTAAATAAAATTCAAATCAAACATACTAGGAAGTGACACAAGTTTGTACAACAGCAAAACTATGCAATAGCTTTAGGAATACAGAAGCTGAAAGCTTTATCTCCTGGTGTACTCCATACAAGACTTCAGGGGGTCTGGGTGTATTTTATTTCAGTTGTTCTTTGTCAATCTCAGAAACACTAACAAGCATCTCATAAACCATCATTTTTATATCTACACCAAACCACCACAGATCTGAGCCACTAAGAAAGCATGAATTACTTAAGTGCCAAAAACCTTTTTTCCAGACTGTGCTACAAGAAACTACACTTCTGTAGACTATTGTACCCCACCCTGCTCTTGACATACAAGTTTTGCCATGGACCAATCCTTCCCGGGACTTCAGTGTGGTCAGATGTTATGCTTCCATCTGAATACATACCTTGGAGAAGAATTTTCTAACTATGCACTAAACCTACCAGTAAGTGCAACTGCAGACTTGAAGCAGTAAATTACAAAGCTGCAGTGGTCAAAAGCATGTGGGAGCCAAGCAGAAACATTCTGAAACACAGGAGGGGTTGGCACCCTCTGTGTTTGGGCAGGGAGTGCTAAATCACACGCACAGAAAGTCCAAGCACTGCTCCACCCGGGAAGCAAATCGATGGGGTTTGGCAGCAGTCGGGCATATGCTGGTAGCTGGGCCATCCTCAAGACAAGGCTGCTGATTGCCAGATTTCAACTCAGCCCTGCCTCAGTTCAGTATTACCTCCTCTTCTTGAAAAGTGACACAAATTCTCATGTGGATGCCAGTACAATAAATAACAGACCATTCAGATCCTAAGATGGAAAAAGACAAAGCTTCAAGGAATTCAGAGGTATGTGTCTATCACAAGGAAGCCATCTGCAATGAACAAAAGCCTAATCTGTGCTAAAAGCTTTAGAAATCAAGAAAAACCTACATGTGGAGTTATTCTGGAATAGATGGCAAACTTCAGTCTAACTTAATCTGAATTCAATTTTATGGAGAGGCAAGACCTAGGCCAGGTATTATTGAACATCATCTACTATCTAATGGCACATCATTTATTCCCATCCTCCACTCCCAACACACAAACTCTACTTCACTCTAGCTCCAAACATCCCAGAGCATGCTGCTACACCACTGAAGATGAAAAAGTTGTATTTTGCATGCACAGATTATCCACAGGCACAGAGCACTGAGGATGCACATGGTTGTATAGAACAGTAGAGTGAACAGCTCCTGCTTGAGGATAGTAGCTCCTGAAGGTACACATGTACAGCATCTTTGGCAAACTTTCAAACATACATGTTAAAAAAAAAATCATGTCTAAACTTTCAGGGTGATTTACTGTAGGGCAGGCTAAAACTCAACAACTTCAAGTAAGAATTGTCACCTCTTATCTTCAAAGTAAAAATGAAAGAGGTAAAAAAAATTAAAGAGCTGTAATAAACCATTAACTTCAGAATGCATGTAGGGTCTTTCTGGGGTATGAACTTCACTGGAATGTTTTCCCCTTATCTCTTGGGAAATGGCACTGCAGAGGTCTTCAAATGGAACTGCCAAGTTTCAGAGGCTATTTTGTCCAAACAGGCCAGTTGGACTGGACCGTGCATGAAAGAAAAGGCACTCACAACCTCACTGCAGAGCATCACTCCACAGGGAGCTGGGAAATTTGCCCCAAACAGAATCCACTGGTGGACTGTCATTATCTGGCCACCTCTGATGATTTAGGGGCTCCCTGCACGGCTCAACAATCAATCAATTACCCTGATTGAACAGCCCTAGAACACAAGTTTTAAAAATGTAACTACCCATGACCCAAATTTCCTGCTGGTTATGTTGGCCTGAAGTAAGCCCCATTTGTCTATCATCAAGGGAGCCAACAAAAATAATAAAAACAGGTCAGTTTGGAACTTTCCAAAGGCTGTATAAAAACATCAATGCTGCTTAATACAGGGCCAGCTAAAAGGCCCAAGCTCCAACACTTTCTGCTCTGTTGCATTGTTTGGACATTTTAATGATCTAATCACATATTCTCCAGAATTCAGGGAGAGTCTGTGACAAACTTTTGTTGTTTTCCTTCTGTTTTCCCCACCCTCCTAAGTTATTTATTTTTAGAGCTTAAGCCATGTAATAATTTGGTGTCTCTAAACTGATGTCACTTTGCTGATTTTTGCAAGAGAGCTGAATTCTGCCAGATGGGAGAACAGTGAAGTAAGTACAAACATATTTTTTTGGGGATTTTAAACACTGAATATCACACTGTGCTTCAAAATCTTATTTAAAATCTTATTTATAGGATCTACAGGAATTAGGAGGAAGTGTAAAATATTTTGCAATTCTGTGAGAGGTATTATTTTCAGTATTAAAAAACCCTATAAGAATGTAAAGCCATATGTATCATTAGACTTATTTTACAAAATAGAAAACAGAGTTTGGGAGGAAGGGAAGAAGAGGGTCAGAGTTTACTTGAATTAACATGTCTCCCTGACAAAACTTTGAAGAGAAGTGAGCACTCTAATCCCTGTGCTTCCAGCCCAGTGTCCTCAACTCGTCATTAAAAATATTAAAGCAAAAATCAACTTCAACCAAGTGGAATTTATTTTCTTTTAAAATCCGGGAGGAAGAAGGAGATAAATCTTTAGAGACTACTTCACTATGTAAATATTCTAGCGGCTTTCTGTTTAGGAAGCAAAACATGTTTAATTCCTTCTGAGGTTGCATGAGTTAAACAGAACTTTTTTGAATGGGAATCGCACAGCTTTATACAAGTGAAGAATTTTATTGGGGAAAACAAGAAAACAACCCCAAAACACAGCTGCAGGTAAAACCAGCAGAAGAAACAGTGGAAACTCACAAGTCCTTGGGTAATTTGCTGCCCCATGCCCATGGACTAGCCTATTTATTAACAGCTTCTTTTATTGATAACTTAGATGGGAAAAGAGATGCAGAATAAGCAGCTTTACAGTGTTACTCCATTTGATTTTTCATGGTTTACCTGGGTTTGACTGTTTGTGGTTTGTGATTTTGCCACATTGAATATTAACTTCCCCACTGTCCAGACAGAGGCAAGAACATTCTAGCTGCTAAAAGTGACAATGGCACCAAAGGAGGACCTCATGGTTATGTGAAACTGGCTCAGATCCTGTGATGGTAATAGATGTCTGCAGCAATAGTCATTTTAGGGAAAACAACAGGCGCTGCCAAGCTGAGGAGGAGTCCTTGCTGCCTGCAGTGCTCAGCTGCCCATAAATCAAATGCCGCAGTTCTGCTACTCGCTGTTTTACACTGTTTGGCCATCTGAGATTTGGGGTTGATTACACATAATTTCCATATGGGTGGGAGATGTCTGTACTCCCTGCAAAACAATTATTTCATGTATTTAGTTTTCATTAAATGGCCTACGGGTGACTAGTGATTTGACACAATGAATCAGTTAAGTATGATCTTACCATTCAAATTATGATTCGCCAAATGAAGCTCTAGAAATCCTTATAATTATTGACTTAGGCAGGTTTTGATAAAAATGTACCTCTGCTTTGTCTTCTCTTTACATATTTGCAAGGTATGATTCAAGAAAAGGCAACCCAGAACACAACACAAAAAAATAACTTCTTCAAAGTATCCCACCCTCACCATTAGGAAACACTTCAATCTGTGTATGTCAAAATAGAGAGCGTCCAGTTATTCAGACTGGCAATTTTAGATAACCAAATCCACTGTCTATATATTTTCTTTTGCAGGAAGTAAAGTTTTAGCCTCAAACTTATGTTTCCAGCTGGGGAGGGGCTGACAAAGCCTCTCCTAAAAGGGAGAATGAGCAAAATTTGGCCTTAGGGGAAAGCAGACAAAGCATTGAGTCAACTCACAGCAGACTGAGAGTGGAGGTGTAAGATGCTGGCAGTAAACGGCTGCTTCCAGTAAAAAAAGTGTAAGCCATACAGATCAGGAGAGAGATCAATTGCCTTTTGCTGGGGACCAAAACAGCTTTATGACTTGCTCCTGCCAACACCAAGAGACTGCATCTTCCTCTCTTTAACAGCACTGTCTGTCTGTTCACTTGATAAATGATACAGAAACCCACCTAGAATACGCATGTAAAGAAAACAGTGGAGAACTAAACTGCTACTGAGAGACACAGGAAGCAGTAAAAGAATCTAGGACCTGTCTCCCCTGTCATTACTTTAATGATTCTTCTGTCTTTAATGAAATATCCCTACAGAGCCAAACCAATCTCCTGTCCTCTTTTCCACACCCACTCTGAACACTGCCCAAGGAGCTGTGTTCTCAAAACTGTAGAGACAATATTCAGGCTCTCCTTGTAGAGAGACAGCATCTTAAAATTTTACTGTAAACAAATAAATGAAAGAGAGTAAGCTTTCCAGAAGCTATTTTTAACCTGGCTCATGCTGTCAAAGATACAGATTCACATTCATCCTACGTCCATGCTCTCCCAATTAGATTTCATTCTCACCTTCCACTCACCAAAGCAGCCTCTGCACCTGCTGGAGTGTTTCTGTGACTGTGCATTAAAACAAATCATTTTAACCATACTGGTTGTCTGCTTGGGTTTACTGGTTGGCCAGAGAAAACACTTACACTAGTTGTGAAGGACAAAGATTGGACTGCCTCCTTATGCAACAGTGCTGGCTTGAAGCCTAGATGAACTAGACTTTAAGGCTGCCAATAGATAAAAGAAAATGATATAAATAATTACCTGCTCACTGGATGACTTCTTCAGTACACTGTCATATGGCCAGATGCTTAATTGCTGTCTATCAGTCAACACAACAGACACCAAGAGTCCTTTGATACACCTGATGAATGTCTATCCAGGATGTTAGCAGTTACCACCAAACACAGTGACAAGCCAGGCAGGAAAAATTTACTGACAACATAAAACTTTTTAAAAGCACAACATTTGTCAGCTCTTCTGGTCAGAGATAATTTTTTAACTTGTCTTGCGTAATTCCAAAAACACAATACTGACACTTAACAGCTAATATGTGATAACAACACAAGTATTTAAAACAAGCTCTTCAAGCTCTTTCATTTCTAAAACCAAAACAAAAGCAAAGCCCAGGACAGTTCTTTCTGCCAATAACTCCCTAGCCTATGATCATGACATAAGCAATTGGATTCCATCTACATCCCACAGCTAAAGTAGTATATTCCACTATTTTTCTTTAACACAATATCCTTAGGACATAAAAGAAACTGTATTTTGAACAACGTAATCAAGATTTCTTCTTAACACGTTTCTCCTGTCTTTACTGAGCACCACAGTTGCTTGACAACAATTTCCTGGTTTTAATCAACTTTTTACAACTTCTTCAGTTATTTTTGTTTCTTCTGCTACAACAAGCATATTCTGCCGCTACGTCAGTACTGCAAGACTTATACGTACATTTCGAGAGAATTCAAATGCCCACTGATAACTCATCTTCCACAGCACCAAAATCACCTCATTGCAGTGAGCTATGCTGTTGGGCAGTGTATCATTACATCATATGGTCCAGTTTTTCCCTCTCTCTTTGGAGATCATCTACATGTACAGCTGTGTTAAGATATTTTAATGGGTTCATGGGGGCTCAGGAGCAACAGTGTACTGAAAAAAGGATATTTAATAAGTCTAGATTTTATTAGACAAAGCTCTGCGAGGATACAGAGAATTTTACCTAAATCACCTCATGTCTGACATAAGAGACTCATCAGCAGGTTAAAAAGGGAATACTTCCAACCTACTCAATCAAAGCTTTTAGCTGTGATAGCTTCTGCAGACATGCTTGGTAAAAACACGAATCAGCACAGCAAAAACAGTGTCAGAAGAATGAAAAAGGAATACAGGCATAGTCAAGATAAAACCTGTATCAGAAAAAGATCTTGGTGCTATGCACATCAAGATTTTTTGTGTGTGGCTCCTGACACTGTTTGTTTCTATAAGTCTTGGAATATTGAGTAAGTTGCCACAAGATGGGTTCAAAACTGAGAAAAGGGCACACGGGTAGTATAATATCCTATGAGGCTAAAACTCCTATCAGCTTGGAGGAGAACAATGAGAATGCATTCAAACACTACAAAGCAAGGGATAAGAAACCAGAGGGACAGAAAACAAATAAAAGGGGTATAAATCACAAAAAATATAGTATAACCAATTTGGTCATTCAGTAGTGCAGCTCATGCCTGCAGAAGAAGTGGATTTGGTCCCAGGAGATGATTGCTGAAAAAGATTCGAGAGATGTTCAGGACAAAGAAAAGGATCAAATGTCTGCTTAGATCACTAGGTATAATCCTTCAGGTTAGAAAAAATAGATGACCCAGTAGAGAGAAAAGGTCTAAAAAGTCATGAGTGGACTGGAGAAGGCAGGTAGGGAATGATTGCTCACTCTGTGTCTCAACACAACAACTAAGAGGCAATAAATAAAGCTGGTAAGAGCCAGTTCAAAGAGCAAACTAAATGGAGGTAGTTCCTCCTGAGCAATTTGGACAGATGTGGAACTTCTTGCCAAATGCTGTTGCGCTGATAAATTCTTACTTAGGCTCACAAAGATGATGGGAAAACTCACAGGAGAAAAAATTCCATCAAATATTAGTAAATACACAGAAACCACAACTGTTACAGAACTCATAATGGTTGAAACAGGGAGAGTATCATATAACCTTGTCCTCTTCTCTTAATCTTCTGTAGGCAGCTGCTTTTGAGTAGAAGTCAACATTTTTTTTGTTAGAGAAAGCAAATTAGCTTGGCTGCCTTTTTGATCCAGTCCATAATAAACATACTTCACTCAAGGCCATGGCAGAAGGACCAATGCAACTATAAAAAACAGTATCCACAGGTCAGAAGTAGGAAAGCAGGTTTATTACACTATGTGACACTGTCAGGATTAGTTCCTATATATTGTGCCCAGTCCTAGAGTCCATATTGCTAAGAGGATGTGAAAAACTAAAGGTAACTTTGAAAGGAGTTATAAAACAATTGAAAGGGTAAATTTCTTCAGAGTGGGAGGCAGTTCCTTATCAAAAGGAAGAATAACAGTTTACGTATGTCTCTTTGGATAGAGAAAAATTTCAGAGCATCAGACAGCTCTTGAATCTAGTCAAGAAAGGCACATGAGGAACAAGAGAAGTTGAAATGATGATTTTTCCAGTTCTCAAGTTGGTGCAGATGCTATCAGTGGTGTGCACATTTCACAAGGACTTTTGAGGGTGAAAGGGCAGAGAACAAGCAGAAAGCAAGGACTCAGTTGGTCTCATGCAGTAGAACATTGCATTGCATACATCTGGTGAATAAAACTATAAACTGTTTAGCATGGTTCTTGATTGCAGTGAAAGGAATTGTGAACTGTGAGGGAAACATACTTCAGAAATAGCAGAAAGGATGAAGGCAATACATGCTGAGAAGGCTGTAAGCCGTGAGTCATAAAAGGACACTGACAGTCAAAACAAGCCCATCTTGTGCTTCTCCTCCACATTCTTGCCTTTTCTATCATCTCTTTTCTCTCAAACCTTCATTTTATGCATCGTCCTTCATTCCTATGCCAATCTAACATCAGATGTTCCAGAAACTTCCCAGGGCTGCAGGAAAACCTCCAGACTTGTGGTGATGGCTCAGACCACGGTGGGCACTGGTACCAGAAATGAAAAATGAGAGCTGGGGGCAAGGGTAAAATGGCAAAACCAGTCCTATCAAGTGAAAACCAAAAGGACTTTGGAGCCTGCGTGACTGTTTGGGTCCATTTGAAAGATGTATGTTTTCTAATTGCTATTGGCTTTTTGTGTTTAAGTGTGTCACCTTACCATCAGAGTTTTTAAAATAAATCCAGTCAACTTCTGCCCCTACAAGTTCGACATTAACAGACAACCAGGATATCGATCATACACTGCCACAAGCCACAAAGCCAGTTTGCACCAAAGCATCACACTAATCAAGATTTCAACTAAGGCTGGGCCAAACATACACCTGATATCTTTTACAGATTCTTAGAGATCATACTATTACATAAAATACACTGAGTAAGGGTACTGTCTTGATCAAAACATACCCCATTTTTGAATCCCTGAGATTCAACTTTCTGTTGGCTATTTCAATGGAAATGGATACAGATCTGAGCAAAGCAGCATTCTCTCTCCCTACCCCTTCTATTTTGCTCCTTTATTTTTTAAAAAAGTGGCCAAGAAACTTGGTGAAAATCCACCACGGAGACAAATATACCTACCAAAAACTGCTGGAATTTACCAGAGTACTAGCAACTGAAACTCCTATGTGTAAAGAAACTTGAAAGACATTTAAAACATCAACTTACATGAGACAGTTGTTTGAGACTAGATGCCAGATCATGTTGTTATAGGAATTGAAACAGTAGCTAATTTGAAAATGTTTTGCATTGTATTTGAAATATTTTACACCTTGGTATGAAGATGCAAAGACATAATACATAAAAATATATGGACATGGGAGGTTTGCAGAGGAGATCCCACTGGTCTGTCCACAGCCCCAGCTGGAACCACAGGAAGGAGACACAATGGCAACACAGAGACACGTGAAGGCAGATTATCAGTCCACTGCAAAGCACCACAGCTGTTAATCAGTACAGTAAATGTTATCACAACAGAGTACTGACATTTCTAGCCCTTGTACAAGGCTCACTATGTTTCAAGCAGGATTCAGGCTTTCATGGTGATTAAAGGCAGATGTCACATGTACAAGTAAGTTTATAACTTAGGAATGCCTCGTTCATTTTTGTGTGTGGAAGGAATCTTTCATTCACAGGACATCTTCACTGAAGGATGCTCCCTGTGGCATGATTTGCACAAGAAAGATAAGGTTTTTTTTCCCCTCTTCAGGTTGGGGAGAATAAAAGAAGGTTAATTATACAACCATACCTCATTCCATCCTATGAAATGTATCAAGTAAAAACCTTAATTTTCCTGTTCAGTTTTCTACTACCATGAAAAACTAATCAGGTTACCATCTTTCAGAGAGCAGCAGATGGCAGAACAGTGATACTTCAAAGAAAAGGACATTTTTTTCCCTATAAATGTGTGAACTGCAGCAACAACTACTCAGCATGTATCTAATATTAAACATCAGGTGAAATACAGTCATAAGCAAAATGACAATTATGATGAAACATTACTGAAATCCCACTTTTCTTAATCTTCTCATCTCATTTTGGAAATTCTTTTCTGCTCTAGAAGCTATCAGTTCTCTCTTCAAGCACAATTTAACTCGAGTGCCTACAAGCTGTTTCTTCAGGTCCCTAACTGAGCAGGAATCTTCTGTGCTGGTATTCATCTGCAGTGGTGAGCAGGCTGCACAGCCAGGGCTGGGCACACCTCTGCATGGGTATATGCATGTTTAGGATGCTTGTTATTAGAGAACACAGCAACACTTGCTTGTCAGTCATGATGTTCTTTGCCTCTTGGCCCGCGTGTCCTCCCTTTGGTTGGCATGTGGCAAGTCCTCTTTTGGTTCCTTTCAGCGTTCCCATCACCCCTGCATGGAGCCAGACCAGCTGGGTGGCACTAGCAGTGGTTTTGCTGTTGGCTCCTCTCTCTGGGTGGAAAAGACGTCAGACTGCTTTCCCACCGCCAGCTGCAAGGGCCATGTGAGGGCATCCTGGCTGCCAGGGATTGCTCCTGCCACACCTCCTCCCCATCCGTTTGTCCAGCATGAACTACAACTAGAAAAACAATCCCACTTTTTGTCCCCCTGGGACTTCCCTCCCACTCAGCCAAACGCCTGAGTCAGCATAGCTATCCCTGATGATATCCCATTTGTGCAAAGGGAGACGACTGGAGCACAGGACATGTGGTCCCAATATCTAAAAACACTTAAATCATGCATGTCATTCCAAACATTTAAGGACTTCAGAAGTTTTCAGTTACTTTCATATATATTTCCTAGTTGCTTCATGCAGAAAGCATTTCTTATGTTCCAAGTTTCACTCTGAAGAACTGGGCAAATGTATATTCCACCACATTTTAACTAGGAAAAAAAAACCCCAGCTTTAAAGAAAAGACCAGACCAGTCTTAAATTACTTCTATGTCAACTACTTTTTAAAAATATATTTTAGAAGAGTATCAAAATATCCTGAAATACAACACAATTCAGATTCCATTAACAAGCAAAAATAGATGGTTATGTGCAATGTAAAAAAAACCCCAAACTGATCCAACAAACAAAGAAAAACCCCACAAATTCAGCTGTATAGGCTAGAAGGTGAGGTTCCAAGATGTTTGTCAGCTAGTTACCCATTGTGCTGTTTGGCAGCAGAGAAAGGAGTCATGGTCAGCACTAGACTGATCCTCTGGAGACCAACGCTCAGTTTCAAGTCCAAAAATGAGCTTCTGGCTTTTATCCACCTGTAAGCAATGATAGCTTCCCATGCCACCAAATGTTAATTTGAGTGCTCTGATAGCCCGATGCTGAGTCCTGGCTGTAAGAAATAACATTCAGTGTAGGTAAGAATTCCCTTTACAGCCCCCACCTACACTGTGAGCCATGGTATGCTGACACCAATGCAACAGAGGCACACTGGAGCCTGCTGTAACCTATTTAGTGTGAGCATCAATGGCCATCAAGCTGTCACAGGACAGACCTCACTATCAACTGGCTGCTTCTTTCAAAAGCCAGTATGGGTATGTCTCTGTATACCATGGACATACCCATACTAGCACAGCTCCTACAAGAGAGAAAATACAGCATTTTGATATAATTCCTCCTTATCTGGCTCCCCACACCTCAGGAAGGGAGTGCTTCCAACCTTTACCATTGTAGCATACTCATACCACTATAATAGCAAAAAACCCCAAATTGCTTCTTAAAGAACTACTAGAAAATTCTTAACCTACTCCACAGCACTAAAAGCTTCCACTTTTCTAACAAGCCATCTGTCAGTACACTCTCAGGATATGACAATCAGACATTTGGGTCATAAGTGATATTCCATACGGAGACACTATCACAGCAAAAAAAAAGGAGGTGTGAGACACCTTAGTTTGCTGAGAGAATCCAGAGGACCTTTGTTATATATTAAAATGCACAAAATATTTTAAATCATTTATCTGAGTCTTGGATCGTATTTTGGAAGGCAGACTAGGATTACAAAGCTCTTTTTGACACTGTTTATTAACATCAAAATGAAATATGAAAAGCACTTTCTGTTAAATCCAGGATCTGAACAACTTCTATAATGCAACCTACATACATTAAATGGGCATTGCAACAGTTAGAAATAAAAGTACGTGTTATTTAGTAATAACACTTTTGGAATATTATTATTTAGTAATAATGTGTTGTTACTAAAAATAAAAATTTATATTTTTATTGCACTAACGCATGTTTGCTCCTTCTAAAAATAAACTTTCAAAACAACATCATCACAATTAAGTTACCCAGAAATGCTACAATGTAAGTGGCACTCCAGCTGTCACCCGGGGCTCTCACATCCCACACTACTTCTAGTTTTCCTGGAGCGAACATTTTGATCTTCCCAGCAGACAGTGCTGCAGGCCCTAGCAAAGATCACATACCCCACAAAATTTCTGTGCTACTGTTTAAAAACAGCAGCACCAACCAGGGAAGGGGGTGGGTGGAGATAAATCTAGACACAGTTGTTTCTCTGAAAAAATTTCACCTTTTTTTTTCTTTTTTTAATAACTACTACAAAAACCTAAATTAGTCTCAGGACAATCTTTCCTCCTGTCTCCAAGTAATTTCCCTCTCCTGCCTCAGTCATCGCCACTTTTGTCAGACCCCAGAAACTACTGGTTGGTGGTCTCACTGTTCCACCCTGAGTTGTATTTTAATTAGCAAGGGCATTGAAAAAAGATCAGTGGACAGATATTGGTGAATCTTCAAATAAGAGTACACGCTGTCCATTTTATTCACAATGAAAAAGCTCTTAAAGAGATTTCGATAAAGATTTGCCTCCTGCTTGCAGCCCACGTTGGTAATGTTTATATAAGTGGGGGATATAAATCTTTTTCAAATGAACCCCACGGTTTTTAAACCACCCTTGTTATAAACTGCCTGTTTCCGTTTTGCCTGCCTAAGCAAGCAATGCAGAGCCTGCTTGGGATAGACTGGAACTAATTTAATGTGCTCCAGGTTTAATCCCCATCCTCCCAGCTTTTACTGGCAGATTTTACACAGAGGACTACTGCTGACTTTAACAATGATTCATGAGATAAGTGGGTTTTGATTTGTTTTTCCACATCAGAAAACATGCAAGACAAATGCCACGAAAACCATCTTAATAAAACATGCCCGAGACGTGGCCAGGGTTAAAAGAAACAGAAATAATTAAAACTTTGACACAAGAGCCGTTTCTCTGTGTTTGAATTTGTGAAGGTGAATTTCTAGCTGTCTGTCTGCAGCAGAGCGAGGAGGGCGCAGGGCCGGTGCGGAGCACGGCGGAGCGCGGGGCTGCCATGGCGAAAGCGAAGCGGCGGCGGCAGCGCGGAGCCGGCGGCACCGG
>VXAC01005706.1:0-64687 GCA_013399225.1 Rhipidura dahli
GGGAAGGGAAGGGGAAAAGGAAAGGGAATGGCTAGTGGAAGGCATAAAGCAAAGGGAATGGTAGGGGGAAGCGGAATGGAATCAGTAGCGACGGGGAATGGCAAGGGGTAATGGAAGGGGAAGATCTAAGGGTAGGGGAAGTGGTACGGGAAGGGGAAGATGTAAGGGATGGGGAAGGGGTAAGAGAAGCGTAGGTGAAGGAGAAGGGAAGGGGAATTGAAAACTGAAGGGCAAAGGTGTGGGGAAGAATAAGGGGGAATGAAATAACAGGTGAAGTCAAAGTTGAACAGGAAGGAAAAGATGTCTGCTGGTCGGACGGAGCAGAATAATCTTAACTGGTTTTAGGCTGAAAGAGTAGCATATATATAAATGGTCCTGGAAAAAATAATTTTATAAGGTTAGACCTAGGTATAATTCTATGTTCCATTGTGAAAAAAGATTGAAAAAGAGAGTATTCAAATTATCCAGAATTGGCAAGTATGTTTGGATTTGGTGTCACAACATCCTCATTAAAGACAATGATGCCCTAAAACTGGTTAGCCGCTTCACCAGTTTCATATTACACTGAAATTTCTCAGACAGGGTAAGGAGGCGAAGTTGCTATTTTATAAGGTACATAACTGGAGGGAAAAGAGGTGTTATACTGACAGCATCAAGCCAAACATGATCTTGGAAGGAGGCAAAGATGGTGAAAACTGATCTTTTGACAGAGAGGAAAGAAGAAAATAACTAGGAGAAGGCTTTCAATATAAAGATGACATCCAAGAGGCTAGAAATATAAACTCAGATGGTGAAAAAGCAAATACAGAAAATATGTAGTTGGCTGCAAACCTTTGACCACGTAACACTGCAGAAGTCTGAAGTAGCTCCAAGGCAAATTTCTGAAGATCTTTGAGAAATGACAGTTTTTTCACAGCATTGTATATGGTTTTCCTGGATCTGTGATTCATATCTCAAAGAATAGGACAGGAATATGAAAAAGGCTTATAAAATAATTGGAAGACGCGACATCTGATCTCTGACGATGTTAATCTTCTCACACACTTTGTGGAATGCGCTATTACTTGAACTCTGGAGGGGAGAATTTCTTGGACAGAATCCTTTAAATAGGGCAACATAAGATTGTGAAAGCTGCAAAAGAACTCTGCTCATGGATGAATGTATAGTGAGAAGGCAGTAAAGAGGGAGATGAATCACGAGTATGAAATGTTCATCGTTGTGGTGTAGGATGCTCTAAAATGGTGACTCAGGCCCCAGCAGAGACTTGAAATGAGGTTGTCAGTTCTGTAGGGCTTGTTTAAGTTCAGGATTTGTTATAAAATATCACACTGAAGTTTGCTTTCCCATGAGTGGTCTTCAGAATTCTCAGTGTTGATTTAGAAAAGTAATTTTAATATTTCTACCTCTTATAATTTAACTGAGAATCGGAGATGCATTGAAGACAGACAGAGAGGAGAAGAGTGTCTAAGTCAGAAAAAATGCTGCACTTCTTTCAAAACGTCTTAGATTCATGTTCCTTTTAATACAAGACCTTCTTTCCTTTGTCTTTTCTCTGTTCCTAAATGTTTTGGTTTTTTTCAGCTGTTTCTTCCTCCTTTCTGGTGTTTCTTTTTATTTAAACTAGCAAACCTCCTTTTTTAAACTCCTTTTTTAAATTTCCCTCTATTTTGTTCTTAGTTCTACATTAGTAGATACCTTTCCACTTTGCTCTTCTCTACCTCTTCTAACTCTCCTTTATTTCTCTTTTATTTTCTTCACTTTTTCACTATATTATCCATGCCAGAACTTCAGCAAAAGATCAAAAGGGAAAACCCAATACATAAATTAGAGATTTGACTGCAGTTCAAGTGTAACTAAATAAAAATGCTTTTGCATTAGCCACTGTTATTAACAACATTTAATAGTTGTCAATCTGTAGATTTTACTAGGTGAAAAACTTAGGTAGTCATGACAGACAGCATAATAAAAATTGCTTTTCCTCATACAAGCTTGTCCAAAGTAGCACATCTTTTCTAGGCTTTTTTTTTCTTCATTAATATAAAGTGAAAACTTTAAAAACATTTACTGTAAAATATGGCTTGAGACACAAGTTAACTACATTTGTATTATTCTTTCCTAACCCCTCAATGAATATAATATCTTTTCATGTTCTGTTGTGAAAAGGCAGAATTGAGAACATTTACTCATTAGAGAATTAATACTATTTCATACAGCTTGTTTTAAAGGATGTAATCACCCACAGGTTGCTGCTGTCACTAGAACTGCAATATTGAGCAAGTTCACACCTCCAGTATGAGAAATGCCACAGAGATATAGTATGTCTGCATGGAAATATTATTCTAACACGCCTTAACTGTGCTTAATAATCACATTTTATAATCTTTGAATTGATTAGTATTTAGTGTTAGGCAATTAAATGACTGTAGCCAACCATACATTGAAGTTAATTATCTGTAGATTGTGCTGGTCACTTTTGGTGTGTTTTTACTGTGTTCAGGACACAGTATTTTTCTAATTTCTCAATGGGCTACATTTATAAATGGAACTACAGCAAACCTGTTACTGTGTGTATTACAGAAGAATAATTCATTCGACAGCAGTCTTATTAGTGGCTGTTATGAACAACATTAAGTATGGGTTATATTTAAGATGTCACTGTAGTTACTCTGATTTACACCAGCTGAGGATTAGAGCAGATGTAGATCACAAGGAATAATGGTGACTCTTTAGATGCATCAAATCCTTTAAGGTATAGAATGTTGGTATAAAGCATATCGGATTTAAAAAAACAATGTTTCTGAGAACAGTAAGGTAAGAATAACTGAAGACAGTACTAGTTACTCTGCACTTCATGCAGAACTTAGTTTTGTCCTGTACAGAAGGACCAGTTGTAAGGTCCTAAAGGCATTACATTAGTGAGAAATGAAGTTTGAGAATTAAACAAAAATTAAAATTTATCACTCTTGTCAAGCAGCTTTCTCTGTGTTCTCTGTATGAATGTAATAGAAATTATTAATGTAATAGAAATGAATGAATGAATGACTGTAATAGAAATGATTAAAATATTTCCTGAAGAAGAGTTATTCCATCTATATTTGACTTATTTTTCTCTGCTGAGCCAGCATGGTTTACAAATATTAGCCCTTTAGCAATACGTCATATGAGCCATTCACAGAAATACAGGATGACAATAGAAATTGAATCTACAAATCTTTCAAGGTCAGTGGGGAAGAAACTACTCTGATTTCAAGTACTAGAGCTGACAAAATTACAGGTTTTGATGCTTACATGGTTTTGAACCAGAACATGGGCAATCCATGATGTCACTGCACTGCTCACTGCCTTGTGTTTGACTGGGAAAAGACACTGGTCCTTTCCTGTGATAGAGCTGTAATGGCCCTGGAAAGCGCCTCACTGCCGTGAGCACCTTTGCGTGTTCCCCTCTCCAGAAGTCATCTGATACAGAACATTCAGCTTTTATGGCTCCTAACTTTCGATAGATGCTGCAGGAATAAACACGTTTGGGTTTTTTAAAACTAATATAAGAAGTTGAAACTAAAGGAATTAAGACATTTCTATGCATCTTTAGGAGTTTGTTGTGTTATGCTTTTCTTTACAACAACGTCAAGCTTTCACTCATTAGTTTGATCCAAAAGTGCAATGTGTGAGTCCATGGCAGTATGGCTGTTGAAGCAAGGATGTTGAAAGAGATAGTATAATAAAACATTTACAACAGATCAGGGAAAATATTAGTTGCAGAACTGGCATTTTTATTTGTGACTGAAAAACTTGGAGTGAAAGCATGTCCTCACTTTCTTCTCTTGTAGCTGAATCTTGAACTAGATGTGTGTGTGATGTCATACGTTGCTTAGAAAAGAACCTCTCAATTTCTTAAACAAGTCTTTTTAAGCTGTCTGCAGGAGCTCATTCAAATGCAACTTCTGCACATGTATGAAGCCAAGCAAGTCCAGAGATGACATGGGAACAGCAGCTTCACCTACTGGATGCAAAGGTCTGGAAACAGAATCAAGGTCATATATTAGATGGCCAGATGCCAATTCTTTGTCTTCTTTTTTTATATGTATGTATGATACATTTTGAATCTTAGCCTCTCAATAGTTAACACACCTTTATCAGTAACACCTCCTGCCTCATCAGCACAGAGGAAACTAGATCACACCATGTCTTCTGCTGAGCCATGGCGGCTGAACTTGCCAGAGTAAGCTAAGGTGAGGACCTTCCACTATGACAAGCAGAAAAATACCTGCTTTGGGTAGGTGCAGAAAATATATAATGAAACAACAAAGAAAGGCAAAGTGTGTAATATGCCCAGCTTCTCTAGGCTGGGACATTTCTATTATTTCTATTAAAACAAGGTTAAAACAGGAACAGGTTTTTGGTGCCAAGAACTATTGCTATTGTTATTGATAATTGAGGCATGTGTAGAAAGAGATACGTGGATCTTCTCTTTAGAAGTGGAGAAAATTGTTATGACCACAGGCTGGATCAACCCCACTTTAAGACTATAAACCTCTTTTCCATGATAAATCCTGAGGCAAAAATATTCAGTTATGCAATTGACAATTATATTTGGTCTTTGTTAAATTTAAAATGTGTGCACAAGTAGTTTGTAAAGAAATCATGCCTAAAAATTCATTTTCTAGTAGTATTTTGTCTGCAAATGAGGTGAATCTGTTTTTCATGTACAGTATGGTTAATTTTTTAATTAAAAAAGTAATTTTTTTTTAATATGTGCTGATAGATACAGCTAACATGTACATATCTTGTAATAGCTACAGCTTAAATGGTTTTGTTGATTTTATACAAGTAGCATTGGCCTATGGTTTCATGTTATATGTTGTGTTATGGAGTGACAAAGGAAGAGCTACAGATTGCATTTATCTGGCTTTCTGTTGAGTCTTTGACACAGGTGCCCACAACATCGGTCTGTCTAAACCTAAGAGAGATGGATTAGATGGGTGGTCTATTAGATAAGAAATTTGTTGGATGGTCACATCCAAAAGGTAGTGATTAACATCTCTGAGTCCCAATGAACATTGGTGAAAAGTGGTGGCCCTAAGGACTCCATGCTTGGGCCACACTGTTATTTAACATCCTCATTAATGACACTGACGCAGTGCACCCTCTTCAGATTTGCAGATGATGCCAAGCTGAGAGGTGCAACTGACACTCCTGAAAGATGGGATGCCATCTAGAGGGACCTGGACAAGATTAAGAAGTGGCCCATGAGAATACCACAAAGATTAATAAGACCAAGTGCAAGGTGCTGCATCTGGGCTGGGGCAACTCCAGATATCAACACAGGCTGGTGAATGAACACATTGCGAGCAGCCCCACCCGGAAGGACTTGGTCATGCTGGTGGGTGGAGGCTGGACATGAGCTAGCTGTGTGCCTTTGCAGCCCAGAAAGCCAAATGTGTCCTGGGCTGCAGGTTAAGGAAGAGGTTTCTAACACTTTAATCCACTCTTGAGAGACCTCACTCAGGTACTATATCCTGCTCTGGCATACCCAGAATAAGAAGGATATGAACATCTCTCCAAGAGGGAGTGAGTCTAGAGGAGGCCACCAAGATGATTAGAGGGATGGAGCACTTCTCCTAAGAGAGAAGTCTAATAACATTTGCTCCTCCTGGAAAAGAGGCTTCAGGGTACCAGTTGAGGCCTTTCAGTACTGCATTGGTTTGAAAACAAACCAGTGGGAGATCACAAGTCAAGATTGAAATTTATAGAAAAAATAGAAACAAGCAAAATAATATAAGGAAAAAAAGCACAGATAAAGTTAGATACAACCTGATACCCTATTAGGGTGGTCGCAGCAGTCCAAATGGAGTGATCCAGATGAAGCGATGATTCGATGGAAGGTCTGGTCTCCAACTGAAGGTCCGTGGTGGCTCTTGTCCTCTGGTCACCCAGTAGACAGGGCTGAGGCCAGGCAGTTCTAAGGGCAGGTTATATCCAGGGGGAATGCCTGGCTCCCCCCTCCTGGGTGGAGCATCTCACAACAGGATGAGATAAGTCCATGAGGCATGTGGTGGTTTCTTGATGGCCCATCATCTGTTATCAGGGGTGGGTCGTTAGCAGGGGATAACAGCTAATGGCCCACAGCTGGTGGTAATAGAATACATCTATTTTTAACCTAGGACAAGTCCCTGAATGAAGCCTGCACAACAGATGGAGAGAGACTATTTACAATGATATTGTAGTAACAGGACAAGGGGGAATGGCTTCAAGATGAAAGAGATTATGTTTAGATTAAATATTCAGAAAATTTTTTTACAATGAAAGTGGTGACGCAATGGAACATGTTGCCCAGAGGGGTGGTAGCTGCCCCAACCCTGGAAGACTTCAGGTCAGGTTAAATGGGGCTCTGAGCAGCTTGATCAAGTGAAAGCCGTCTCCTCCCATGGCAGGGAGGGTGGAATAAGATAATCTTTAAGATCTTCTGTGGAAAGTCCCTCTCCGGCTCTCCCACAGCCCCTTTTAGGTATTGAAAGCTGCTTTAAGGGCTCTCCAGAGTTCCAAGTCTCTCAGGCTCTCTTCAGAGCAGAAATGGTCCAGCCTTGTGACTGTCTTCATGGCCTTCTCTGAACTCCAGCGGTTCTACTTCCTCCTTATGTTGGGGGTCCCAGAGCTGCACATAGTACTCATGGTTGGATTTATAAGAGCAAATTAGAGGAAGAATTACCTTCTTCACCCTTCTGGCCATGTTTATTTTGATATAGACACAGTTTGTTTTGGGTTGCAACATCACATTGCTAGGTGGTATTGAGGTTCTCATCTAGCAACACTCCCAAGACCTTCTCTTCAGAACAGCTTTTAATCCGTTCTACATCCAACCTGTATTTGTGCTTGGGATTTCTTTGACCCATATATATGTAGGACCTTGCACCTTCCCTTGTTGAACTTCTTAAGCTTTACACTGGCCCAGCTCTCAAGATTGTCAAGTTTCTTTTTAGTAATACCATACAGCCACTCCTTATACTTTGAATGACCTATCCATGAAATCTATCCCTCACCATTTTAGAGATAAAGATGTAATGCAGGACAGTGTCAAGTGCTTTGCACAAGTCCAGGCAGAGGACAGCATTCGCTCTTCCCTCATTCACCAGTACTGACTCCCTGTTGTAGAATGTATCATGCTTATTACACAAGTATTAACACATTTAGCAATAGAAATTCTATAATTCTCTAATTTTGACAGTAGTCAAAATACTCAGTCCTTTTTATGTTGGGACAGTCTCTGATGGGGATTTTATTTTTGTGCTTATTGCACTACCTTAGGATCAGTGCATGATTTGTTCTTAATTAAAGGCAAAAAACATATTTGCAAGTGGACAGTTAAGACCTTAAAACTGGCAGTGAATACATTCAAGATATGAGTTGGAAACAAAGAAAAAGTTAAACTATTGCTAAGTCCCACAAACCAAGATCCTGCAGTTTCAAGAAAGCTAGAAGAAGACAGATAGTGAACATCTCCTGAAAATATGAACTGTGGTATTTTGTAGAAACTGCTAGGAAGGTACCAGTTTGCATATGACTGAGCTTAGTAAGTGAAGGCAGGTCAAGATCGTAATAACAGTGTGGCACTTTTTCTGAGAAAGTGTGGATGTGGCTATGCTGCTTTTCAGCATTGTTAGATTTGGAATGGTGGGTTTAGCCTGGTTAACTGTTTCAATAATGCTGCACTAGCTAATGGTTTCCCAGACAGGTTTCCACAGTTTGCCACCCCATCCCACCCCTCTACTGAATACAGTCACATGTACTGGAAAAGAAGTGTGAGCTGGAATGTGTGTTGCTACCAGCCCCGGGGCTGTGTTATTTCACGTACATAAGTCTCTCCAGTCCAGCACATTAGCACAGGAAACTTAAGTAAGTCTTTCCTTTTTTAGAGATTAAAAATCATGTCAAATTAATGGCATTTTTTTTTAGTTAATAGTAGGGTTTCTTCCAAAATAACTATATTATGGATTTCTTTATATGATGCACACTGGAAACAAGAAAGGGGAGTTTGGTACCTTGAAATCCAACATTGCTAGGTACAAGTGTTTTCCCCATTTTGTTCACACTTCAGAGAAAAGACACTGCAAATACTTATAACCTACCCTATTGTCAGAGCTCCAGATGTATCTAGACAATGCTCTCAAGCACATGGTGTGATTTTTGGGTGTCCTACACAGGGTCAGCAGTTGGACTTGATGATCCTGATTGATTCCTTTCAATTCATACATTCTGTGACTCTATGATTCTAAGTAAGACACTCCAGCTCTCTTTTTTCTTGAGGTACAAGTTGTGTCCTGAGTTGACAATAAAACAGAGAAAAGCAAGCTAATCCTGTGCCACACAAAATTAAATAATTCGGAAGATTCTAGTGTTTGTCATGGTCTTTCTTACAAGTTGTATCATCCATAGAACTTTGAGGATAACTTTGTTGGTTTATTATACCTATTGTAGTATCAGAACATAAAAATTATTTTAATCATTTGGCAATGGGATTTGTTAATGTTCGAATTAATGTATGAACAGGAGAGACAGATAAACCATACCACAAATTGTAATACACTGATTCCTCACTTCTACTTTAGCAACTAAATCACATGCAGTTCAATTATTTCATGTTTGGCAGTCATTCTTTCCAATGGAACAATAAGCATTAACACAATAATCTAAAAGAAGCTTATAAAAACATGGTTGACATAAGTTCTTTCTATTAAGAAATATTTGACATTACAATGGCATTTTTGTTTTAACCATATTAACTTCTGCAATTAAAAGATCTTGATCTGAACACCTTAAAAACACTTCCAAAGTTTTCATGCTCTACTAATATATCAAATCATTGTTAGTCCAATAAAGTAGTGTTGTTTTGATATAAATACATGAAAAATAATGGGCAGAAGGGATAAACAAGCACTGATGAGAATGAGCTCTTCTGGATTAAGCAGTGCTTTAAATTGGAGACATCTAGTTGAAGAATAATGCTATAATTGGTGCTTCTTCTAATAATGTCTTGGCTTCATACAGAACTCCTCACCTGGAGATTCCCAAAGACTTTAAAGAATCTGTAAACATCATATTTTGCAGGTCAGGAATGGTGAGACTGAAACCATTCAGTCTAAAGCTGAGAAACAAATTGACCAAAGAAAAAAAAAGAATCTGTGTAAGAGTTGGGATTAAAAGTTCCTGTCTTTTCTGTCCATCCTACATAACCCAGAATCCTTAAATAAATGGAAGTAGTATGCTTTTTTCTTCATTTATACCATGCATATTATGGTTCAGCTTGGTCTGAACTATGCTAAACACATCAAACATGCAACAGTGTCCTGTGCATGCTAACTTATGAATGGAGAGTCTGGATAAATTGCTAAACTCTTTTACATTGTCTGGATGAAAAGTCATATAAGATGAATTGATGCACTGTGCAGGTTTTACAGTGGATGATGTGTGCCTCACACACCCTCTTGCCCCCCAAAGCAGAAAGTGGGTAGTTGTCCTTGCAAAGATACTTCCTCCTACAGTGGAGCCATAGCTTGTCGGAAAGAGTAGCCATTTATAACAGCCCTAAATGAAAGCATTACTTGGACACAAATGTCTTTTTCTTCCTTTGTCTGATTACTGAGGGGAAAAGTGAGAAGGAAATGTCAAAACAGTGAAACAGTGGTGTCTAGAGAGCAGTCACTTTGGAGCTCAACCAGCTTTTGTGAAGGCCTGGATGATTTGTCAAATGGTTGTGGCATAAGTCAAGCCCTGAGGTTGAAAGGTCTTGACCTAAGGAGTGTTGAAATCAGGCAGTATAAGCAAGAGGACTGCTAGAAGTTTCAGCTGTAGTGGAGATGAATAATGATGGGTGTTGGACAAAACAAAACCTAATCTGCATAATTCAGGTAAGGAATTTTATTGAATTTGACAAGTATGTGACAGGCTGAGAAAGAGAAAAGAACATGCACTTGCTGGGAACCTTCAAAGCTCTTGTTAAGGTATGTGGAAATAAATGACAGCTAATCTCTTCACTAAAAAAACTGTAAACAATACCATTTTACACAGGGCTCACCCATGACCTTTTCATAGATCAGGCTATCCACTTTCAGTCCAGGCCACAGAACTTATCGCAAACAATGCAGGGAATTCATATTGTGCGAGAAGAGCTTTACTTCTCCCAGCTGCTTCTCATAGGGTTGCTACTTGATTTGGCAGGTATGGTTCAGCAGAAAGACTGTCACTTAAATCTGGTGCATAACCCCTCCTGGCAAATGGAAAAATGACGTGTAGACTTTTCAATAGAATTTTTGTTTTGTTTTGGTTTGGTTTTGTGTGATTGTTTTGGTTTAGATTTTTTTTTTTTTTTTTTTTTTTACCATTTTGGCTGGTTCAGATCATACTGCAACTACAAATCTCAAGCTAAAATGTCATAAAGTGACAAGACAACTTTTCTGTGCTGAGACCTGCTGATATCATTAAAGTGACCAAGATTACTAAAATCCTCAATTAATCTTCACATGTCAAATTTCCCAGTTTAAAAAAAAAAATAACCATTTACCTCTCTTTTAAGTCTTGTCTAGGTAAACAGTAGTGTTTAAGGAAAAGATATAATTTATGTTTTCAAAATACATATAAAACCCTGATCACCAGCTTTAGAGAATAAAATCTCTGTATTCAACTTTATTTTGAAACAAATATAGCCTTTTTGCACATTACAAAACCCAGAAGCAATGGTTGAAAATGAAATCTAGCCTTTGTATGATGTTTAATCTGAACCAATAAAATAAAAAATTACTTTCCAGGCAAGCAAGAGCTTTCTTTTTGTGATTATCTGTATACTTGAGATACTTAACACTGAATTGTCTACAAAAAATAGAACCTGGTATCTATATAAAGAGGTTTTTCACCACATACAGACCTCTAAGCCTGACAAAAAACCAATTTGTTTTACAGGCTGTTGAACGTTTGGAAGAAAAGCTCAAAATCTAGACAAACATAGTGCAAATGTGACTTTCAAGAGCAGAAATTCAACTCTAAAACTCTTCAAATACTAACAAAAACAAAGATTAGATTGACTTTGTTGAGCATGAGGCACAAAATCCCCAAGCACTTCCCTGTATTACTGGCACAGTGATTTCTGCAGTGTATAGCGTACATGTTTTTTACCAGTCTGTGGATCTTTCAATCTAATGGGAAGCAGTTAAGAGTCCTTGCTGGATCAGCCCTGGATCTTGGTTTTATAAGCAGTCAATGCATAATTCACAGGGCTTAATGAAGATTCCAATTCATGGCAGCCAACTGGCTCTGTAGGTCACACCTCCCGGTCTCATATAAATAAAGAATGAGATACTGGAAAGCATACCAGCTGAACCTTACTGAGTGCCAAAACTGTGCATGTTAATGAAGCACAATAAAAGATATACTTGACTCTCAGAAAGTGCTTCTATTGTTTTCCAGCTTTAGAGACAGAGAGGAAAGGTTTTGTGGTGCACCTTTCAATACACCACACCAAGCACAGTGTGATGCTTCCCCTCAAGGCAAAGATGCAATCAGATTGTGGCAATGGCATTTCATATCCAGCCTCATCAGGTCTATGAAATTCTCTGTCATTCCTGCCTCAACAGTGAAAACCATGCTGGAAATATCCCCAACTTCCTCTCCCATGTTCCTCTGCAAGTCCCCATTTGGTAACTAGGAAGTGCTTCAGAAGTGTTGTTCTTTTATGTGCTCTGTTTGGTCCTTGGAACAGGATGAATGGTAGCTTAGATGAATGCATTTGTGCCATTTTACTTGGCCCCAGACGATGTTTCCTCACTACCATGACATCTGAACAGAAAGAGAAAACATCTCCCTTTTGTGGCAAGCTAATTTAATTTGTACCTTCCACCTAGGGGTAAATATGTTTGTCTGTCTTTTTAAGCTGTCTTTGCCCACTTTCCTTTCTCACGGGAAACCCTGCTGAGTCAAAAGCAGGATATTGCTTAGTGCTCTAACTTTATTTTAAAGTAATTTAATTTTAAGCATGCTTACACCCACCCTAAAGTGAAGCAACTGTAGGAGCTTCAGTGGGACAGCCTTGATGACTTTTGCAGGTCTCTTGTGCCAGAGACATCAAGGGCTGGTTGTTATGGAGTTATTTGTCTTTTAAAATAAATGCTTTAAAACAAGACCTCTCTTTTGCAGTTTCCTCAAAGATGTGTTTCTTTATTTTCAAAAATGTGGCAGTTTTGCACGTTGATATACCACCTTTAAAAACCAGCATTATGAATGATGACCTTTGCATTTTGTTGATCTGGTGTTATATGCGATTTGACTTTTTTATCTGAAAATGTTGTAAAAAGGATATAAAATAAACAATTAATGCATTTCTTTATGACAAATGGCAGTGAAGTATGAATGAATATGAACGAATATGAATGACTCAGATGACTCAGAATTTGCAACTTTACCATTTATGCATGACTTCTTTAAATTGGCAAACATAGTAAATTAAGAGCATTATTTAAGCCAGTACTGGAAATTTTCTATAATTAAAAAAGCGATGTAAAGTATACAGTGTGAGAAGAAAACTGAAATCATAAAGCATAATATAAAACCCATTTTTCTTATAGCAGCATCACAGCTTCTTTTATTTAAACTTTGTTATTTCATACTAATTTTGCAATGACACATGCAAGAGCTTATGAATTTAGCATATTCTTGCAATTTCTTTCCTTAAAAAAAATCCTTTTCAGTTATTGCCAGGTAAATATTATTTATCCTGCCAGATAAGAAAGAGAAAATGAAAAAAAGTACATTTTTAATATATACAATAATAAATATCATGGTACTGATTTTATCTGCAGTTACCAGTTATTTGCTATTTGCAAATATATAGTATTGTATCAAAGTTTTTTCCCAATAATTTGGCACTCTATGTTCTGATCAGAAATGTGCATTTCTCTCGCATTCATAACCCAAAGTGTTCAACACATAAACCTATAAAATGCCTTTCTAAAATCTGCAGTAATAAATATTACAGAAAGAGTGACTTTGTCTGCAGTTACCAGTTCTTTGGTTCTTGTCCTTTGCATAATATTTTATCAGTGCATTTCTGCAATGATTTGCACCATGTATTCTGGTCAGAACTATGCATTTATCATCAGCAAATCACAGGGAAACAAGTCTTGGAATCAGTCACAACATTCGGAAAGATTATCATGACAGTATTACAGTTTTGCTAAGAAAGCTTTCCTCCATTCTGTTTACATTGCCTTGATGGCTTGTTTTTTAAACAAGCTGCATTTGTTAGAAAGAGGAAGTAGCTCTCTTTTTCAAACTTATGGTTTGGAGTCTAAATATGCAATGTCATGACAAACAAATAGCAGCCAATGTGTGCTCCAGAGAAAATGGAGAAAATGCAAACTGCGTAGCCTGCCCTAGTCTATTCAGTGTATAAAATACACAAGGTACAAATGCTCGAAATGGCTTCCTCTGCCTTTGTGGAGTATTGTCCAGCCAGAACCCAGCACTCCCATTAGCATTGTAAGATTCTACATCAGCTTTGACGATAAAGGGAGTAATTCCCAGTGTGGAATGTTAGAATGGATTGGTGTGGAACTTAAAGATCATCTGCTTCCAACCCTTCTGCCACAGGCAGCGACGTCCCCGAGCAGATGTGGATCAGGATGCAAAGCTGAAGGGCAGCTGGTGAACGGGTGCCTTTGATGGCTCACCAGAGGGTGAATCCTACCTGCATGCCTTGCTTCACTCTGCCTCCCAGACAGGATTTGGACCTCAAAAACTGCCTGGGCAGGTGTGCACCTCAGATGATAACAAATACATGGAAGCCAAGAGAGCCCATGGTGGGGCCATCTGGCCTTTGTATATCACCAGAAAAACCTGAACCAACGTGCAAAGAGAGAGAAAATATTAAGGAAAAAAAAGGATTCCAAAGTACCTAGAATTTCACCTACTGACCTCTGCAGTTCTCACTGCTTCAAACAAGTTGCTTTGAGGTCTGGAGCTTTCACTTTAAACTCAAAAGTTGGCTCTCATGACCTTACCTCTGATAAGGATGGAAAACTTGGTTCGCAAAATGTCTTAAGCATTTGCTTTGTTTTTATTTTTGCACAGTAAATTTGCCTCTTTAAGGGTTATAAAGTGCTCCCAAAATGCCTGGTGTTACAAAGATGGTTACCCTTAGGGCTATAAAAAGGTATTTCCAGCCTTATTGCCAAACCATGTAAATCAAGGCCATCCACCTTTCCATTGGAAGCTAAGCTTTTAAGGCCCATATGGACAAAGGGCTCGGTTGTTTATGCAGCAACAACATCTGCTTACACTCAGCCTCATTGTCAGGGAGCTGTTGGTTAAAAGCATAGGGTCTCCTTTCTCTCTATTTCATGCTGTATTATGTTTCATGTGGGAATATCTAGTCTCTGAGACTTTGCCACTGCTTTTATCTGATGGATTTTAAAGACTTAGCTGCTTGTAGTGACAATCCAGTCATCAACTCCCTAGCAGTCTGGAGGGCATTTCGATGGACACTTGAAAAAATTATTTTTGATACCTTTCTGCAAAAGTGATAGCTTTCTTGTGCTGCTCTGAAGCTAAGGCTAAGGCTCCTATGTAAATATCTCTGTGGTTCAGTTTAAGGTGAAATGGTGTTTGGGTCTGAATTTCTCAAATACTAGATGCTCACAGGGAAAGACTATTAGTTACACTTAAGCCACAAAATGCCAATGCATTTTCCAGACTTTATGATTAGTCTTGCTATCCAATAAAATTTTCTGAGCTTTGCTTGTTGACTCATTTTTTTCCCCATCTGCATGACTAATAAAGCTAAAAGAGAGAACATCATGTAGCTGATCAGTTTTTGTGAAGACACCTAAAGAATAGAAACTGCCCTGCAAATTAGTAAGTTTTCATTTGGCTGCTCCCTGTCTGTCCATCAGCAGGCACTCACAGATAGAAAATTACACTTGGATAGTCTGCATTGGTAAATGCTCCTGAACATTGGTAAATGCTCTAATCCCTAAACTGCAGGAGACTGTGGATTCAGACACTGTTCTCTATAGCCAGAAAATAAACTCAGAATAAATCCAAGACATATTTGCAACTTACATAAGAAAGCCATGGTGCAATTTACAGATATGACTCTTTTTCCCTGAAATGGTATCTCCATTATATCAGTTAATTTTACTGCAACACCACAATGCATATTTTAATAATATTGTTGAAACCACAGTGTAATGCATGAAAATACATCCGATTTTGCACAGGAAAATGGTACAAAAGGTGGCATTTATTTAGGTATACATATATATATATATATGGCATGAATGTGTACTCCCATGGCCTAGAACTTTAAGGAAAAAAGAGAAAACAGGTGCAAAGGACTCATGGCAGGGAGGTGGGGGCAAAGTGCAGGCAAAATAAAATAACACCTCAATGGCCAGGAATCTGGAAAGTGTTTTGGGGAAAAAAATGTCCCAAGCCAACAAATTTCTAAATGGGAGCAGTGGGTGACATAGTGATTTTTGACTCAAAGGCTGGTCAGTGCAGCCTCCAGATATTACCACCACTTGCATTGTGTATTGTTTTAAAAATAAACAAGTCATGCCCACAATAGTTCTTTGATTTCAAACCATTTCTTCTGACTTGAAAGCTTGTTGCTTTGATAAATAAAACTTTTAATTTTTGCTGTAAAAGTGCTCATGCACAGTGGAAATAAATACGCTTCTCTTTTGGCATTTTAACTCAACCAGTTTTTCTCTCCCCTGGTATTGACATACACCGTTATTTGTAGGGAACAATTCTAGCCCTGCTGGGTCCCCACTTTACATAGGCGAATGCATCACTAAACTGTCCAGCTTCTTAAGTCCCCCTTCCTGTCCTATCTATTTCCCTGACTAACTTAATCCCCATTTTCTGCAGTTTGGTTTATTCCTTCTCAGAGTTACACTACTGTTATATTACAGAGTCCATTTAGAGTATATTACAGGTACTTTCACCAATGCCTTGGATGTATTTATTGATACTCCTCTTTCCTAGCACATCTGATGTGCATTTTTCTTGCATTTTTCAGAGCTCTGTCAGTGAGGTCTTCTTCCTTGGCTGCTTCCTACTCTCAGTCTCCTCTGCATACCCACAAATTCCTGTAATGTATATGCCTAGCCTTGCATTTTGTACTATTAAATTTCAACCAATTTCTACCAATTTAGTTCAGAAACCCACAAATATTTTGCCACTAAGAAAAAGGAAACATCCATCTCTTCAGAAGATCATGTGACACTTTCAGGTGGTTTGTACCCATGCTTTATGTTGAGCATCTCATGTAAGGACTTTATTTTGCTGGTTACACACTCCTTTATTTCTTTCTCCTTTTCCTTTATCACGTATCTTTTATGACTTAATTTTCATCTCCCACAGAATCAAACTAAAAGGAGAGATATGACACTATTCATTCAATATTCTTTACCTAAAATAGCAGCTTCCATGAACCTCATTTGCAGAATGGCTGCTACATGTTTCACCAGGTCTATGAGCAGGGTGTATATTGAAGCTTTAAGAATTTTAAATGTTTGAAAACTTTGTAGTGATTAAGTTTTGAACCCAGGGAAGTGATTCAGCTGCGACCCTTCTGACGACATGTGTTCCTGATACAAGATCTTGAAAATATCCTTTCCTAGTTTTTCTTGCAGTACATTCTGGTGAAGGATTGGTATAACATTTTGTCGTGTCTTTTAAGATACATAGACATCTCTCTCTGTCTACATCAGGAATAACTCCTAGATAAATGAATAAACTTAAGCTGATTCAATAACAAGATATTCAAGAGGATTGTTTGTTTGTAAATTCTGCTTTACTTTGCACGGAGAGAATTTGTATCTGTTTAACATAATGAGCAGACTTAAGCATTTCAACCAGTAAAACAGAGTCAGCAAAGGGAGTCCACTGCATTCACATGGGACATGTAGAGTTTGGTACTTGCACCCCTGAACAAAAGTTTTGCATCATTAATCTACTTGTGTCCATGTGGATAAATAACATGGTGCTGTGCCATCTGTGGCTGGGATTAGAGTACAGGGGTTCAAGACCAAAGAAAGAAGAAAAGGATCAGATTCATGGCAGGGATAAAGTATGGCATGGATAAAGTACTTCTGCAGAAATATTTGCATGTGTTATTTCCTTCACTTGGTTAGTCAGTACATCTGTCTTTATCAGAAATTTCCTCCAGAACAAGATCTCTTCCTGAGAGAGATATGATGTTTTGTTTTCTTGAATTCAATTCCAGTGCATTATCACCCAGTAGTTTATTGCTCCTGGGGTTATTTACATGCAGTCAGCCTCCATTTATGGCTTCCATGGACAGCAGCTGTTTTTTCCTTTTTTTTTTTTTTAATTTTCATTTTTCCCCTCTTTGATCACTTCTCCAACATATTTTGATTAAGTGGAAAAGAAAAGCAATAAAGATGGATCAGATGGTGTAATTGAAATTGTTCCTCATGAACAGCCAAAAATGCCTCTACATTTTCCCACTGTAACCATGCTGGTCATTGTGTTGGGTAGACAATGGTAGGGAAAAGCTATCTACTCCTACAAGAAGAAGATACAATCTTTCAGATGTTTTGGCTCATAAAGTAGTACAGATGACATTCTCATCACTATCACAATCCCCCTGGGTCCTCTGTATGATATTAACCTCAAATCTGTAGACATTTTTTTACAGATGTTCAAGACTGAATGCACATTCCTGTACAGTCAGGGCTGCCAGTTCCAGGAGTCTGAGTTGCTACTGCTAGACAGTTTTGGGAATGTTGTGAACACATGCCTTTGGTTATGGCTGGAAATAGGCACAGAGATATCAATTCTGCTTTCCTTTGGAAAGTCTCTGAAAGAAGTCTCTGGAAACCTCTCTTGAAAATGAAGAGTAGGAATTGGCTCAGAGTAGTGGTCTTTCGCCCATTTTAGAAGCTTTACCCCCAAATTAGAAGCCTCCAGCAATGAATTGCATGCTCAGACCTCACTGAAGTCAGCAGAGAACACACCCTGGTGGCACCTGGACTATATCAGCTTCAGTCTGTAGTGCAGTTGCACTGTGATGCAAAGATTAATACTATATGTAGACAATATATAGACATAGTTTAGTCCAAGTGGTTTGGTCTTTTGAGATATGCATTACTCCTTCCTGTTGTTAATGGTAGTGTGTATGTACCTTAAGTTAACCTTGCTTGCTCAGAAGGAGTAGGGATTATGGTTTATTCATGGATTCAGGCCTGAGAAACCCCTGAGAAATCCCAGCAGAAAGCTGGAGTTATTTGGAGGTTTACGGTGTGTATTTCTATGGGGGAGCTTCACTGACATCTTTAGACCTAGTGAGATTTATCATCTGCATCACCACTTGGAGTAAAAGTTCACAAGCTGGGGGGTGAAGTGTGAGGGGAACACAGGAATAGGATTAAGACATTTATGAAGATAATAATGCCTCTTTGAAATAGCATTATATTTCCTTGCCAGTAGTTTATGTTGGTCTGGAAGAACACGCAATCCATTAATATTTCCTATGACAGATAAAAACTTTGGTAACTGTCACTAGAGATAACATTAGCTGTATTCCAGTCCACTGGTTCATAGGGGGAGGAATCTCCAATGCATTAGGACTTGTTACACTGAAAAAAATGTAATTCACCAAAAGCCCTCAAAATATCCTACCTATGGTTTTATTCCATGGGTTTTTTTTAAGAATTTCTTTTTTCACACATTCTGTAAATAAAGGAATTTGTGAAATATATTTCAGAATATAATATAGGAATAAAAATAAGCACTCACTAATATTAAAAAAGGAACAGCTAAATAACAGATATTGACCTTTGTCCCTGCATGGAACAAAAAAAAAAAAAAATAGATGCTACATATACTGTCTTAATTCAGTAAAGTTAAGTAATCAATATTGGCAAAGATTAATGATATATTAATTAGATGCAATTTTCACGGCACAGTATATTTCCCTTCTTGCCTTCCAACATTCCTGTTTCTTTTGTTCATTGTTTTTTACATTCTTTGCTTCATCATTCCTTCTTTCAGAGACAGGTTATAAAGAAGAAGTTGGTGTGCTTCCAGGATTTTAGCCTGTTTAGGGCCAGAAAATTCATCCTGTGATTCTGCCTCCCTTCCTTCCTGTCTTTTTCCCTTCCCCTTTTTCCTTTCCCCTTTCCTTTTTACTCCCTTTCCCTTTAGTCTTCCCCTTTGCCCATGGCTTTTGCCTTTGCCCTTTTCCCTTTCCTTTTGCCCTTTCGTTTCAACAGCTAACCACACAAAACTTAAGAACAATGTTTGGCATTAGTTTCAGATCAGCAGGCTCTATGCTGATGCCTACATGCAACAGGAACAAAATTTAACCTTATAAAAAAGTCTTGCAAAACTTAGACTGGAGATGACATAAAGCATTGCCAAATTATATTCCAAAAATATTTCCTATTTACACCCTATTTAAATGAACAGAACCTTCTTCCTCTGATACCTCACACACATTTTTGTCTCAGCTTATGTGGTATGTGAATTATTTACGGTCTCTTGGGCATAACTTTGTTGCTTATCACAGCTTTGGGCAAGATGTGCTTCTGTCACCTGATCCACCAGCAAACATGCCATACCTGTTCCCATGTCCTGCCCATGTCTAGTACTTCTCTGGCAGGCACTTGTGAATAAAAACGTTGTGAACAGCAAATGGTCTGTCAGGATCCTGGAAACATTTGGTTCAGCTCTTCTCTGGAGCCCTTGGACAAGGTAACACTAAAGCCAGAAAAGTTAAAGCCTCTGGCAGTTGTATGATCTCTTGCATCTTTGGGGAACAGATTCAAAGGAAACCAGAGAGCTTCTCACAGATATTGTTCTACACAGGTGTAAGAAATACTAAAAATGCATGCAATTATTCCACTAGAATCAAAACATTCTCTTTTGGGTTTGTATAGGCATTTTCAGTATGACCTGGGACTCTTTCTGTTTCTAATATGCATGAAAAAGAAAAAAAACCCACTGCCATACACCAAAATAGATACCACTCTCCAACTAAGAATTCATAATACAGTGCCCCAATCTGGTCTACCATAGATGAAATTCAGCCATGACTCATTTAACCCCCCATCTCTCAAAACTGTTAAGATATTTTAGTAGTACTGTCTGATTTTCCACATTGTAAAGCACTGAATTTCTAAGATTTGCTCCCGAGTATTCACACACTTTGTGGTTCCAAATTAGCTCACAGCATGGGATTTGCAGCCATGAACTGTAAAATACAAGTTAGCCCATGTACTCCACCCTATGTACAGATCAGGTTTGGGAAGAAACTTCTCCCCAGCCGGGGCTCTGAATTTAGGACCCAGATATGCGTCATTATGTTTCATGTCTTTAATATTTTCAAGCCTAAATATGAAATAGTTACGTCTTTGCCCATGAAAGTGCTTATGTATATATGAATATACACTTTCATTAAAAATAGATGTGCCTCTTAATCTTCATGCTCACAGAAAATATGCGCTGAAGCAGTCACTGTTTCGGGAGCAAGCCATCATAAAAATCTGGCATATATTTCAGTATCAACATGCAGATATTCACATCCGTTCTGAATTGTATGACAGCATTGTTTGTTTGTGCAGGGCAAATATCTTACATAGCACAAATCACCATGAAATTACTGAGTAGTTACTTGATCATTTAATTAATGTGCAGTTACATAATAACTCCATGACTGTTGAAGCCCTTCAGATTGCATTAATTATACTCAGAGTAATTATTCCCATCTGCTGACATGAATCTATGTCATATAGTTTTATAGACAAGATAAATTCTTCAGAAACTCATGACTGAAGAGAAGATTTTAAAATCAAACTGGTCAGAAAAGTGTTCATTATAGCACTTGGCAGAGTGAATTCATTTTGTCTAACATTTCATAATGTAATTATGGTATCTCAACAGAAAAGGATATGAACTGTACTTTGTAACTGATGAATCTCTAAGGACAAGATACAAATATATAAATAACAATTAAACTAAAACTTGTGCTCCAAAATAGGTTGGTCATTTGGACTACAGTGACATGGTCATGAAGATCTGGGTTTAGAGAACAGTTTTGAGCATTTGCAATCTCTGCAGAAGTGCATGTAGCTCATCTGAGAACCTCTGCTTGGTCTGCATGCAACACCTGCTCTGTTTTTCAATGTCTACAAAGTTCAGGGAGTTGCTGGGGAAGAGCTGCAAATGCTTTTCCCACCCATAGACAAGAATGGAGGGTAACTTTGAACCTAATGTGAGCTTAATGGGAGAGAAGCTGAATGTCTCTGCTCCAGCAAACTGAGAAGCAACTAGTTCCCCACTGACCTTTATAACCTGAATTTCTGCTGAAACTGTTCCAGTGAAACAGGTACTGTTGCTTCTGCTTAAATGTCTATCATTAGGATTGAGTGCACATCAGCTTTGCTAAACAGAACAATTTCCACATGACAAACCAGAGGCAGTCTGGCTTCCCTTTTTGGCCCTGGATCTCACTGCTGACCTCCAACTTCCTGCGGCTCATGCCCTGTGCTGTGACCTCACAATGCAGATGGATTCTCCAAAACAACTTCCCAGCAGCTGCTTTCTCTTCTGCATGAGTTGTTTGCATCCAGTCTCTAGGGTTGTGAACAGGATTGCTTTTTAATGAAAACCAGTAATTAAAAAAAGTTATTAATTTTCTTTTTCTTCCCAAAACTGAAAAATCTAAATAGTTTCTACCTGAAGTCAGAGTTAAGAAAGAACTCCCAAAGCCGGTGGTATTTCAGTGGTAATATGATGACAAATTAGGTACCTTGAGAAATAGTATCCTGATTCATTAGTACAGTTTTGAAGAAAGGGATCAGTATAACTACATGCCTTTAAATAACCCCATTCTTTAAAAGTGTTGTATCAAACACTTTATTTCACACACTTTCAGCTTTTAAGTATTGTGTTAAAATGTCCAGATCCGGCTGAGTGAAAGGAAACAATTTAAGGGGGATTCTAGAAACTACATGAAAACTAAAGGTCAATATCTATAAGAATGGGGTAAGGCATTTGTGTTGGGGTTGCTGGTGCATTACTTCAGTACATTTTGTCTATGAATTACCTTCATGATTATGCCTGTCACTATCATTTAGGATGTTTATTGCTGTTTTACCATTACCTTTGTAGAGAAGTGGTGTCATGGAACAGAAAACTCAGTAGGTCCTTCCCATAAAGTCAAAGAAACCAAACGAATCAACTTGGAAAGCTGACCTCTGTCCCTCATTGCCAGATTCTCCTTGAATAAAAGTGCTTAGGATAGAAAGTGTTGAGAATTGACACCAAGATACATAGCTAATAGCTTTATTGAATGTCTTCACTGCACAGGTCTTGAATAAGCTCCCAAACTACTGTGCTAGTATGCTTTGGGCTCATTTGGGCTCATTTTATAATGTAGAATTTTTTTTTTCTTCCCCTCAAGGGCAATCTTCTCTGCTCCTCCAGAGTCTAAAATCATGCATCTGGACAATAACTTTTAAGGCTCTCATCTAGAGTGTTTTGGTCTACTTTGCTAAGAGATTTTCATGACTTTCCCCTCTGCTCTTATCACTGATAGATACCATTAACAGAAGGCTTCAAATTGTCATGAGACATGAAGCAGAATGAACAGACTCTTTCAACTGGCATTAAGTTAACAGTGTGTGTTGTCTACACTTATAAACATCCTCTGGGGATATAGGTGATTTGAAATACACCTTGTCCTTACCACAAGGGAAAACTCATTCTCTCACATGTCTGTACTTTTTGATATATGTTCCTTTGATTTGTTTTTGAGATAAAATAAACATTCTGTACTGGTATAAAAGTAAGTTCATTTGCATACATTATTCTTTGGAAAAAACTTGACACTGCTTAAGGTAACAATAATAAGAGGCAAAAAAATTTACAGTTAATGACACTGAGAGAATTTAAAATAGCATTTACATAGAAAACACATTCTTTGTAAGTAGACTTTTAAAAGCAGGCTGCAAAAATACTAACTTTGTATCTTATTAATTTGTCCTGTGTTTCTGATACCAGTTGTGAAAACAAGAAATCACTGATAAGCAATTTATTACACTTTAGCAAAACCCGTCAGCTTTACTAAAGAGATTCAAAAATAAGTCACATCAAGGAACATGAAGTCCCATTGATTTTAGGAAGCAGAATCCCCTCAAAGGGTGAAATAATTGGTATGTTTATACTGGGAAACTTTGACAGTGTCTTGATAACCCTGTGACTTCAACCTCTTTTTTGCATCTGCAGGCAAGCCAAAAGCACTCAGTTTTCTGTGGGCATTATCTGAGGGCCAAGGCTAACACCATGTATATTAATATGGCAAATGTTTGTAAGTAAACATCTAAAAACTGGTTTATAACTATGTACAAATGAGCCCTCCTCTAACTTGGAAATAAGCAAATTTAACTAATAATAGCAGCATAGCTACAAAAGGTTTTCGTAAAACCCATATTGTTATTTTACTTTCAGGCATATGAAATATGGTCAGGTTTCTTTCAAGAAAAATACAGATTCACTTCAGAAATCAAAAAGTAAATGTTGCTGATTTCTTGGCAGTGCTGTGGGTACAGTAATGCCAAATCACTTACTGTACAGTGTGAGGCTGAACTAAGCAGCATAAAGGAGAACTCACTGTGCTAGTCACATTCATCAATTAGCTGTGGTAACAGAATTGTTTTTAAACCAGGATTTGGACTTCATTTAAATCAAACTTGCCTCAAATTTACATGTTACAAATCACTCTGCCTGGAAAGAAAGTGTGCTGAGACTCTGTAATTAGATTTTAATTTCAGGCAACAAGGCAGAGATGGATTTGGGGGTAAAATACACTTCCTTTAGATAAATAAAGATTCACTCTTCACACCTCTGCCAGAGAATTACTCAAACATTTTTTAAAAAGCTATATTGTTAAATAGTTCTCTTCAGTCTTAAGCTGAAAACCAATATACCTTGATTAAGATGAGATTAATACTACTTGGTGAGAAGCTTAGCTGTCATATAATAGTCTGGAGGATCCGCAAAAAGTCGAAAAGATATTACAACACAGCATGAGCTACTCTCTGATCTTCTAAATATCTGGACCGTATTTGCTTCTACAATTTCTGTCTTATCTATTCTTCTTTGTGTTCACCTGTAAGTTCCTATTAAAACCCCAATAAGTAGTATGGCTTCTAACACTGAGGATTTAATACTGTACAGAAATTAACCACCTCAAGTACACGCATTTGCACTTTAAAATCCTTCCTGCCACTACAGTGCATTTCCAAGATAGGAGAATCTGGACAGAACTATCAATGCAAACATGTAGATACTAGAGTGTGGAGATACACACATACACGTGTGCATACCTGTTTTGGGTTTTTTTAAAATCCAAATATTACGATGTACTAAAGGTTATTAATATGAGGAATAGCAACGTCAGAAATTATAATAAGTAGCTATATTGGAATAGTGTGATGACTGATGGTTTCTCAGACATATTTACACCAGGTGTGGTAGGAGTATCTTTAGCATCCAGTGCAGAATATCTTTACAAAACAGATCGTTATGCAACTACAAAGTTCCATCTGGAGAAAAATGCAATAATTCAATTCAGCTCCTAAAAACTAGCAAAACCAGTGCAAACACCATGTGTCTGTAAGCTGTGGTTGTCAAAGATGCTTGTGTAAGGTGCTTGCTTGCTGCCCATGGGGCAGAACTGAAGTGGGAAGGGCAGGGGGAGATGCTTCCTTTGCTGTAGGGCATATGGAAAATGAGTAGCTGAATTAGTAGGAGACTCACTCTTCCAGCTCCCAGGTTTACCCATGTGGTCATGCCACTTTTGATGAGAAAGAAATTAATTGTCAAACTCAGTCGTTGCACAAATCACCCTAATTTGCTGTGACTTCACCAGCAGCAGTGCTGGATGAGCAATCTGAGACACATCATGTGCATTATCATACTCCCAGACTGTCAACAGCTCTTGTGCAAAAGCAGAGGAGCAGGGTGTAGTGTGTTGAGGTGGCCCAGGTGTGTGAGTCAAGAGCAGACCTTGTCCCTCCTCTGAGAGACCAGAGGGCAGGGTAGGAGCTGTATTCTGCAGCCCCCTAGCCACCCTGCTTTTGATTCTGGGAGCAGGGAGCAAGAGGTACATCCTAAGGCCAGTGACTTGGGGGTCACACTGACTACTTGCTACCCAATGAGGTTTGAGCTGGTTTGTCTAAAAACAGGAATAAACTCCTTGTATCTCATTTGCGGAAATAAAGCATCCCTCCACCAAGCTGCTGCAGTCCTTTGGTGAGATACAAGCTCTGAGCTGGCCAAATGAAGTACAGGCTCCTCTGCTGAATCTGCCTGAAACATTTTTCTTATATCCCAGCTGTTACAGCACCCATTCAACAGAGCTGTGAGATGAGGAACATATGCCTGTAACACTTCATTTCAATAGGCTCTCTTAGTGTCTCTTACTTTGATCTTTCACTGTATACTTTCTGTAACTGGAGTTAGTTACAGGCTGAAACAAAGCTCAGAGCTACCAAAGAGGGTTTCTTCCCCCTAAATATTCCTTTTGTACCAGATTCTGTTACCAAGTGTGTCAAATGAACCAGATGGTGTAGAATATGGAGTTATATCTAAGGCTTTTGCTCCCCAGCAGGCCCCGTGGGCAAGGCCCCGCTGCAGGCCGGACGGTCGGCAGGCGGCCGAAGGGTGAGAGGCAGCTGGGAGTGAGGAGAGAGGCAGCTGAGTGACAGCTGCAGTGAGAGTGTGATTGGCTGGAGGAACACGTGGACAGCATGTGAGCAGGGATCTGATTGGATGAGAGGATGCGTGGACAGCGGCGCCGCAGCTGCGCCAGCCAATGGGAGCCCCTGTTCTATGAAGTTCTGTTGGGTTTCAGTTTGGTTTCTGTTGGCATTAAGGGTATAAAGAGGGGGCGACTTCTGCAAATAAACGCAGCATCTTCCTGGGACATACAAGGGGGTCTGTCGTCTTTGTTCCCCATTGCTACAAATGGCTGGCCCGAACTGGGATCGATAAAAGCGGTGAAGGGTGTGCCCCGCTCCGGTAGCAACTTCCACTGAGTTAGGAATTGTTCAACCAGGAAGAGTTCGGGGAAGGAACTCAAGGAATTCAAGTGCATGCACCTCACCTATCAGGTGAGTAACCAGTAGAAGCAATATGGGAGGTGGAATATCCCTGGAACAAAGAAGGAGCTTGAACCTGTTATGACGGCTCCTACATCGGCAAAGTATTGATATCGCTGATGAGAAATTAAGCACCCTGCTGGACTGGGTGTCCAATCAAGTTTTAAGATTTTCCCTTTAATGGGCCCCTTCAATCAGAAGCCTGGCAAGCGGTAGGGCAGAGACTTTTTGTTATTCCCAGGGACAGTGATGCCGAAGCTTGTGGGCACCTTGCTATGTGGGGAACAAACATGGCAGCCTTTAAAGGAAGTTGCACGGACGTTGGCCATTATGCGACTTCAGAAGCCGATTCCCCTGAGCCCTCAGCGCCACCAGAACCTGTATCTGATGCATCAGGCTATCCTGAGATTAACCCATACCCTATGGAATTGCCTTACCCTGATAAAAATACCTAAGCAGTCAACCCCCTTGGCGTGGAACCCCCTGAATGCGAGCAAGTGTCAGACTCACTTCCTGCCCAGAGTGATGACATGGTAACCCAGCGTTGGTGGAAGCGTAGGGAAGCCACGATGAAGGAGGGTGAGCTGGCAGTGGTCACTGCCTGTCCAGTTATATATGCACTGAACCAACGCCCGGCCCACAGGGAACTGGACTATAAAGTAATTAAACAACTGAGGACGCTGGTAAAGCAAAGCGGTGTATCCTCCTATCACGTCCTAAGTTATCTAGACTCCATAAGTACCACGTACGTCCTTGTACCTAATGACTGGAAAAGCATAATGAAAATGATCCTAACAATGACACAATTTGCAGTCTGGCTCACCGACTACCGTGAGCTGTGCACTAGCCTGGCAGAAGTGCTGTGGGACAGAAATCCACCTATCGTTGCCACACAGCTAGCCGGAGAGGGTCTGTACACAGTCCCCACAGCTCAGACAGGCTATCTGCAAGACATATATGATGTCATCTCCTGCCTAGCCCTGCAAGCCCTGCAGTGACTCCCAGGGATGGGTATCGATGCCAACGTGTCTTTTGCTAAGATTTTACAGGGTCCAGCGGAGCCATTTGTACAGTTCCTGGACAGACTGCAAGCCGCGCTCTCCTGGCAAGTCGATAATGACGAGGCCAGAGCAATTCTGTTGTGGCAGCTTGCTTTTGAAAATGCAAAGGAAGACTGCAGAAAAGCATTGCTCACCGTTTGTTACCCGCACACTTGTGACATAGCAGACATGGTTAGAGCATGCCAAAATGTGGCTTCTGTCACTCATCACACCAACTCTCTGGCCGCGGCTTTAGCCGCGCACTTCCGGGTGTTGGACACATGGACGGGAGGTTGTTTCAGCTGTGGCTCAGCTGATCATTTTAAAAGGGACTGCCCTTGACAAGGGGACGGGATAAAAATACCGCCAAGAGATTGTCCCCGATGTGGAAGAGGGAAGCACTGGGCTACTGATTGTCGTTCATGGTACACAGTAAAAGGGAAAGCTGTACTAACGGGAGGGGGCAAGGGGGCAAGCCCTCGCGCCCTGCAGAATCAAAGAAATGTGAGGCAAAATATTTGGCAAGTGAGCTCCTGCCTGCGACTGCAGGCAGTGCAGGGCTGGACCTGGCCTCCAGAGAGTCAATGACTCTCATGACATGTTCAGTGCACCTAGTTCCTACTGGAGCGTGGGGACCCCTTGGTAATAATATGCATGGTTTGCTAGCAGGGCGTTCCTCTGCGACTAAACTGGGGCTTTTCATGCTACCTATAGTTATTGATTCAGATTATGAAGGTGAAATACAAATTATGCTATGGACTCCCATGCCACCCTGCTTTGTACCTGCAAGTCAATGCATTGCACAACTTACTCCTTTCTCCAACAAAACCCCTAGTGCTAAGGGTAAATGTGACACAAGTAACTTCGGTCACACAGGTCAGCCACAGGTTTTCTGGACAAGCTCCATTACAACAATTCAGTCAACCTTGAAATGCAGTATAAATGGTAAAAAATTTAAAGGGCTTGTTGACACTGGAGCTGATGTCTTGATTATTAAAAGTGGTGAATGGTCAAATAATTGGCCTACGATCAGTCCCACATCGACCCTAATTGGGGTGGGAGAAATGCAGCACCCTAGACAAAGCGCTCACCTTCGTCTTGTCCTTGGGCCTGAAGGACAAACTACCCAAATTGCCCCATTCATTGCTGCTATACCGTGTGCAGTATGGGGAAGAGATGTTCTGGGACAACTTGGAACCACCATACAAATAGGCTTAATCTCACCAAAAATACATTTTTCATAGGGGCCATTGATCAGCCATTCCAAAATCAAATACTGGACATATACATTCATAACCCAAAGACATATGTAAACTCACATGGTGAACTGAGGACCCTGTATGGGTCAACCAATGGCCTCTAAGGAAGGAACGGCTACAAAAATTAGAACATCTTGTAGAAGAACAATTGTCTTTAAGCCTTATTTGTCCATCTTCTAGCCCTTGGAACACCCTTGTCTTCTGCATACCTAGGAAAAATGGCGAATGGCGATTATTGCGTGATTTACGGGCGGTGAATGCAATTATTGAACCTATGGGTGCTCTGCAACCTGGACTTCCATCACCTACAATGATTCCTCTAAACTGGCCCTTAGTAATTATAGTCCTAAAAGTCTGCTTTTTCACCATACCTTTGCACCCTGATGATGCACCCTTATTTGCCTTTTCTGTGCCTAGTTTGAATCATGGAGAACCAATGAAGAGATTTCTTTGGACAGTATTGCCACAAGGTATGTGCAACAGCCCAACTATATGCCAAAGGGTAGTTGTCCTTGCCCTACAGCCTGTCCATCATAAATTTCCTGCTGCAACCATATACCATTATATGGATGACATTTTACTTGCAGCTCGCGAGCAATCCATCTTATGTTCTATTCAGGTGACTGTCATGCAGGCAATTCAAAATGCAGGACTGATTGTGGCACCTGAAAAGGTGCAGCGTGAGTCCCCATGGCATTATCTGGGGTGGAGAATAATCAACAGACCATCAGCCTTGAACCTTTAAGGCTTTGTGTTAAAGACACCCTAACTTTAAATGAGTTACAGAAACTGCTAGGTTCTTTGAATTGGCTGCGTCCTGTTTTGGGTCCACCCACAGAGCTTTTACACCCTTTATTTGACTTACTCAGAGGAAACCTCCACCTGCAATCACATCGACAGCTAACCCAAGAAGCTAAAAATGCCCTTGCACACTGTGCTCAAGCACTAGAAAACCAACAAAGCTGGAGGTGGGATCCTGATAAACCTGTGTGCCTTGCCATTTCAATTTCTAGCAAATTTCAACCTTGTGCTGTTCTATTTCAATGGTTTGCAAATGATAAAGACCCTGTACATGTCTCATGTCATGTGAATGGTTATTCTTACTTCACACAGCAGTAAAGACTGTATGGACTATAAATGATATGTTCTCACATTTACTTATAAAAAGCAGAGAGCGACTACAAACTCTCAACGGCCAAGATCCACGTGCTATCTGCATACCTTCAAGTAAAGACAATCTCTCATGGTTGCTGTCAGAAGCTGCTAACTTTCAAATTGCACTTGCAGATTTCTCTGGACAGTTATCGATCCATTATCCCTCACACCATTTATGGACAGAGATGGGTAACCTTCCCTTGTATGCAAAATGTTGCTGCAGCATGACCCCTGTCAGCAGACCAACTCTTTTTACAGATGCTTCCAGCAAAACCAACAAAGCTGCAGTGGTTTGGCATGTACATGACTCTGTCCAGTGGCATAAGAGGGTATTAATACTAAAGGATGCTTCAGTGCAGATTTTAGAATTGGCAGTTATTTGATATGCCTTTCAATTATTCTCGCAGGAACCACTAAACACTGTAACAGACTCCTCATATGCTGCCTATGTGGTATTCCGCCTAGAATCTTTGTATTTAAAACATGTTAATAACCATATTTTATTTACAGAGTTGTGAACACTGTGGACCTTGATTAACAGCCGGCAGCATGACTTTTACGTGTTACATGTTTGATCTCATACAGGTTTACTTGGCCCTATTACAGAAAGTAACAGCTATGCAGACATCACTGTGATGACAGGTGGGGTACCAAATACTTTTGCACAAGCTAAGCTATCCCATTACTTTTTCCACCAGAATGCTCGCTCTCTTCACAAACAATTTCAGTTTACTTTCTCACGGGCTTGTGACATCCTGTTGTCCTGCTCCTCCTGTCATGGTATTGCTCCCACTCTTCTTAGCAGAAGGCACTAACCCCTGAGGCCTAACTTCTAACTCCATCTGGCAAACTGATGTCACCCCTATCCAAGAGTTTGGTCGCTTAAAATATGTTAATGTGTCAGTTGACACCTATTCTTGTTTTCTTATGGCAACTGCCCACACTGGAGAAAAGGCCTGTGATGCCATCCAGCACTGGCTCACCTGTTTTGCCACTTTGGGCCTTCCAGACACCATCAAAACAGACAATGGACCTGCCTACACCTCAGAGAGTCTGCAGCTTCCTACAACAATGGAGTGTGTCGCACAGCATGGGCATTCCCCACTGTCTCACAGGGCAAGCTATTGTGGAGCATGCACATAGAACCTTAAAAACAATGATTGAAAAACAAAAGAAGGGGGAGTTGGGGTGCCCTCACGACAGGCTAGCCAAAGCCTTGTATGTCCTCAGTTTCTTAAATCGGGATGAAATGGGACAGACTGCCTGTGAAAGGCAGTATTCCTTTGACACAAAGGCTGGCCTAAGACCTCCTTTAATGGTAAAGGACTTACTAACTGGACAATGGAAAGGACCACTGGACTTACTAACATGGGGAAGGGGTTATGCCTGTGTCTCCACAGGCCACCATGTGCAGTGGGTTCCATCACGCTGTGTGGGACCTTTTGTCACACCCTCCTAATTCCATGTTGCATGGTTACAGATGCATGTTGCACTTTTTGAAAAGTTGTTGTAGTTGTATGGTAACTCTGAACTGGCTAAAATTTTTCAGGCCTGGTAATGCCCTTTGTGTTCCCCTTTGGCAAGAAACAGCCTGAGCTAAATGCAATAAGAAGCTGCACAGAAGTTCTCTGGATGAGTCAAAGAATTAGTGCCTTGCCACTAGACCTATATCTTTCCTTGTCCTTCATAAAACCCAGTGAATTTTTGATTCTAATCTTTGACTTTTATTTTTACTATTAGCTATTCAGGTGGAGCGAAATGATTTCTTCGAATAGAGGCTCCCATATGCAGCAGTAATGCTTTCTTTGCATAGTGGATGGGAAGGGAATAATTAGTCTCATTAAACTTATTGTAATCTTCTCTTAGAGAAGTGGTCAAAATTTAATAAATTACTTTTGGCTACAATGGAGACAAAATATTGCTAAAAATATGTCAGTGAACAGAGAAGGCTGCAGGAGAACACAGTGTCTGGAAACATTTTGTTTTCACAATCATATGTTCATTTCTTTTTTTCCCGTTTTCATTCTTGTAGCATAGCAATCAGATGAAAATAAACCACTGGCTTTGACCTATAATAAGATTATTCTCTACCAGTACCACCTGGGTCTGTGTACACAGAATATCTTTGACTGTCAGGTCCAGTTCTGTGATTTCAGTGATCCTTGTTAAAGGAGAAACAAGTTTTACATATACATGAGAATATACATATACAGGAATAAATCTTTGCTAGAATGCTGTGGGTTTTAAAAATTAAGTATGTAAATGTTGTACTGCATAAGCATGAGGTACATTCAAATATATGGGGAATAGAAATTTAGCTGGAAGTCAGTTATTCTGGATTTTCACTTCTATGCTCATTTCATTACGATATGTAGTTTCAGAGGGAGTCTCATCATCCTCAGATCTCAAAGCATCTCAGACTTCCTAATATGCATGTCAGGTTGCATGTTTTTTATTATTCTTATATGTTGAGGTGACTACTTCGTACTTTACAACATCATTAGAAGTCTTTTTGATAAAGTTCATGGGAAAAAGAAAGTTCCATTACATTTCCCAAAATTCTTAACTTTTTTATCACAGAACTCAAGGGCCTTAACTGAAGTGACTGAGTTTCCCAGCACATAATCTTAAGCAAAGAAAACTTGAAGAAGAATTCCCTTGTGAATATGAAAAAAAAATAATTGAGAATTATAGGAGAAGTTTTCTTAAGCGTCCTCTAGCCTGCAAGGCCAATGAAATCAGAGTATTTTAATTTTGAGTACTGTATGCGTGTTCTTTATGGAGCTGTTCTAACATTGCATGTTCACCATTCTCCTCTATATTTAACAGTTAATGTTGCAGAGATGGGACTGTACCCAGATTTTTTAGCTATGTTAGCTACCTAAAAATGTTAACAGCAGCTAGAGGCTCTTCAAAAGCCTGGTTTTTTTTGTGGGGGGGAAGCAACTCATTCAGAGGGTCACTGTACTGCTAGGACCTTAAAAAATGTCATATACAGTCTTACCTGGATTGAACACGACCAAAATGCATAAAGAAACACATGACATGGAATCTGAATACATTCAAAAAGAAGTTACAATACAGGCTATTCTGGGAGAAAAACCAAACATGTAACATCAAGCCCAGAAGAATATTACCTCTAAATTTTATTTTAGGAAGTGATATTAACAGAGGGATACATTGTGACAAAAAAGACTCAGTAATAGATATTGAAAGAATTTTTAATATGATTAATGAGTAATAAAGCTTTTTTATATATATACAGGTATCAAAGTAAGGTTGTAATCCAGAAACAACCATCAGTTTGAATGATAAGCCTCAAGCATTTGGAAAAGGATGTCTTCCCAGAAATAATTTACCCTTGTGAAAAAGAGTTGTGGGGGTAAAATAATTGCAAAAGGAAGAAATGAAAAAGCTTTGAAAAAATGTATAAAACATATGGCTTGTTTACATGTCTAACTACTAATTAGATAGCTTTAAAAAAGTAATTTGTGAATTTTACATCTAAAAGACTGCAGGCCCTCTAGTGTGTTTCAGGTGTCCATCAGGTCTATCCTGAAATCTGTGGCAGACAGTGTTGGCTTTAAGCATGCTTTGCTTGCTTCTGCTGAAATCTTATAAAATATATAAATAGAATATTGTCAGAATATTCTGATGTAGCAAAATAGAGACCCGTATTGACTTGCTGGTGATTGTCATTAACCAGTCAGTTGTATTATAGTGATTAACTCAGTGATTCCTTAGGCTTCATCCAAAAGGAGCCATCAACCATCTGCTTGGCTGGAGGATTGCAGCCTCATCTCAGGGTGAGCCCGGAGGAGGCAGCTTATCAGGATGTCTGTTTCTGTTTGTAAACTGCCATTTCTACTCTCTGTCCTCTTCATAAAAACTGGTGCTTTGCAAACCTATTTGGTGAAAAAACATCAGAAAACCATCTCCATCAATTGCTGGAGACCTGCAAAGGGAGCCCAAAGACCTATTCAACATTGGAGTGACTGGGAAACAAATAATTCTCACCCAGAAGAAAGAAGATGTCTTAAAAAAAAATGATAATATATCTTCCAACTGCGTGGTCTGTCATGTTGGTGGACCTACTCTCCATGATAGCCTCAAAAATCTTTGAAGGAGAAAAATCTCAAAGTGTGGAGACACCATGAACTGATAATAAAGGAGCACAAAAGGCAGGGGAAAGCATGGCATCTACCTCAATGGCCTACCATTAAGGCCTCCATAACGTCTGATATTTGAGGACAAGACAATAGAACTCCTTTTTTCCTTCCCCTTCCCCAGAAGAGAAAAGGGGGAAGACCTCGAGAAAGGCTAATTCAGGAGTCCCATGGTTACAGAAAATTTGTGATTCTGAAAATAATTTTCAAATGTAGTTATGTTGAATTTATGCAAAAGGTAATTATGTAAAATGCAAAACATCTTTTAAGAAGTGCTGCTCAACAATTAAATGTTTCTGTCCTCTTCAAACTGCTAGGCCTGAAATCATGCCAACAGTACCCTTTTGCAGCTGTTTTTACTGGTTCAATTTCCTTTCTTTTATCCATTTATTTGTTCTGAGCTCGTTAGCATTTTGTGCTAGTTCTAATTTCCTCTCCCTATCTAATCTACGTAGTTGACTCAGTTCAGCTGTCAGACTGCTCTTTTTTTCATATCAAGGTTCACATATTCTTTTAACCCCTCTTATGAAAAGCCATATATCTCTGTGTTAAATACTGACAGTGTAAGCTACATTTACTAGGAAAACAAGGTGGAGTTTTATTTTCTCAAGTATGTGTGAAGAACCTTTGGGTTTGCAATGCCCACTAGCAGTAATGGGAACTGTGTAGATCAGTTTTACCTACAGCCCCCATCGAATCATTTAATCCCTAACATATAAGCAAAATAATCAGATGAAACTTTCAGTGTCTAGATTTTAGCAAAAAATAGATCATTCTATCTCATTTTTATATTAAATTCTAGGGTCAAAATATTTGGCACTTAAAGCTCATCAATGCGTACCTAAAGATTTTCTCACATTCTTGCTCCACTGTTACTCAGGCAAAACTGGAACACAGCTCAGTAAGAGTTCAGCCTAAACTGAGTTGCATAAATCTGGTTAAAGAATCCAAGGTTTTTCAATATTACAAGGTTTTTGAACATTACAGAAAATTCCATTGATTCGTTCTGACTCCATAATCAATGCCTACATATTCATTGGTTTTCTCAGACAAGAGGGAAGAGTAGCCAGAGGTGTTAATTATACAAAAGTGGCATAAATGCTCATATCTTTGGTTGTCACCCCACAGTCCATTTCGACAAACCTCCTTAGCTCCCTTCGCCAAAAACATGATAAAGAACTCTCAAGAGTCAATGACAATGACCAAACCCAGTGAAGTGAGTTCTGTGGCCAGCACCAGAGGACATGAACTGAAGTGTGGCCCCATGAGAGGGGCTTGGCAAAACTGAAGGTTTTGGTGATGAAACTGCTTTGGTGACAGAATAGAGTCAGCCCTTTGTTTTCCAGCACAACCATTTGTGAAAGTGAAAACTGTTGATGGTACAACAGGCTTTAAAGGAATGTAAAGGAAGGAAAATCGGTACATGACACTGGCAATGAAAATGATTCCATTTCTGTTTGGGTATTGTAGCATGTCAAACAGGTGAGATGAACTTAATGACCCTCAAACTTCATTAAGAAAGGACATATGAAATACAAATGTTTATACTTTTTGTTTATCTAGGAAGACAAGCTTTACAGAATTCTACCTGAGAATGAAATCTTAACATGATTTATGCATTAAAAAGAGTTCTTCAGCAGCAGCAAACCCTGCAAAACTTTCCTATTCTACAATGAACCAAAATTCATGATGTGTAACAGCACTCTTTCAGTGATGCCCTCAAGTGAGATTCAAATCTTCAAATAGCAGGGTTTTATCTTAAACCAGTGAATCCCCCTAAAACTGAAGTCTCTGGAGAGATTAAGCCTCTGCATATACCAAACCCAAAAGAAAGTTGTAGGTGAAAAGCCTGAGTAGGATGACTTTCAATGACTGAAAGTCAGTCTAGAACAGTGGGTTTGCAACCCTGAAGGCTGCTACACTAATAAGGCTATCCATAAAGTTAGTTGAGAACAGGACCTTAGAGTAAGCTCAAAGATGCATCTTGCTGGGCACAGATCTGACTGCACTGTAAGTGTAGGAGCTCTGTGTGGGAAAATGCCCTTTTGGGATGCTCATTACAAGTGTGGAAAGAACACATACAGACATGCTTTGTAAATAAACTGGATTACACTAAACATTATATCTGGCTCAGAACATCCACTCCTAATGGTTTATTTTAATGACTTATTTACATGGTAATTTCCTGCATTATTCTGTGTTTACTTTGCAGGTAGTGAGTCAGATCAGCAAAATGAAATGCATGATCTCAAGGCTCTCTTAGTTGCGATCCAAAAGTGGTATTTTGCTGCTTTCTGAAGGGAGCAAGCATGCTCTCAATGCTCATCTCATCATTTTGAAAAGCCAAATTAAATTGCTTTGGTTGCAAAGAAAATAAAATTAAATATGGCATTAGGATCCAGGCTTGGGTGAGCTCTTCCCAAAGTGATTGCTCACAGCTCAGTTCACAGTATAATATGCAGGAACTGGTGTAATTGCTGCAAATACTATGGAGCAGCTAGGTCAAGAGTGCGATAGGCAGCTGATGTCAGCTTGCCACTGAAATTGTGTGCAATGTTCTGTACTGTCTTCTCACTGCTTGTGGGAGAGCATGAGAACATATGGCTTCTCTCGAGCAGCCTATGTGGTGAATTAACAGTGTATAATCTTGGAGAGATATATGCTGAATTGGTCTGTTTTGGCTCTGAGTGCTGAGATTGACTGACCTCCACATGACCAGGACACCTTACACTCCTTAAAGTCCCTGAAAATTTTCTTTTTCTCCTTTTCTGTCTTTTTAACTTATTTTTCTTGAAGAGGGCAGAGTTGTATGGCTTATGACACAGCAGACTCATAGAAGCAGGGATGTCTGTTCCTGGGTAGCTGAACAAGGCTGAAATTTTTTCAGGCACTGTAAGGCTCCATGCCAGTAATCTCTCACATGTCATCAATCTTCTTAAAATGGGAAGTCTTGACAAAGCTTGTTTCAAGGAAATTCTCCCCAGGTGTGGAAGATGGTGAAGGAGTGCCTCAAGATGCAAGCCATTTATTGAACATGCACTTACATGAGTTATATTTCAGTGGAAACATAGGTTTATGATTAGTTTCAAAAGAGAGAGTGAGCCCTATGATTAAATAGTAAAAATATCCAAATGTTCTGGTGAGAGCAGGATTTTGTGAGTATTGTGAGATTTTATATTGTGATCGGTGGACCATTATTAAGATCCATGTTGCGTGTTACCTCTTCTGTTCTATGTTACACACAGAACGACCTCTTCTTTTTAAGGTGAACCAGAGGTCAAAGAAAGTGGGTTGAAAAATTACTATATCTTTTATAATGCATTTCTTTTTTTTCATCTTCAAAATGGATCTTTTCAAATACTTGTAAAGCTTTGAGCAGATTGTTGTCATGGGTCTTGACTGTACACATTAAGTTATAGACTATTTCACCATCTTCTTGTGATGGACTAACTGTTCCAGGCCCAACAAAATCTGGGGGTCTTTTTTGAATAGTAAGATATCTCAGGAGTTTTTGAATATGTGTCTCTGAAATGGAACAATGAACATGTTACCCAAAGATTACATTACTTCATCTGCTCCTTGTCTTCTTGGCGCTTGGCATGGAGAAATATTTAGTCTGCAGTCTTGTGGAGCTTTAGCAATCTGATACAAATGAAAATGTGTCCAGGAGTCTTTATCCCACGACCTGGGAATCCTCCACTGACAGGTTTATCACTTGAAAACCTTTGTCCCTGTTCGGGTGCCCCTCTGTGACACTTGTTTTGGCATTTTTCATTTGATGAAGTTGTTTCAGGCACAGTGAATACAAAAGATCTGAGCACCTTTCTTCAGTCTAATTAAATAGGATTCCCTCTGTTTTCTTAGACTGTAGAACAGCTTTGGGAATAGTTGAAATGAGTTAATTTGGTCTCATCCAAAATTTCAAACTGATTTATTTCTTTGCTTGCCTGACAGATTAACATCAGGCTTCAAAGTAATTTCCTACTCCAGTGTATTTCTGTTATGCACAAGGTCCATCTCTTTTTGCATTCTAATTGTCTGCAAGAAGTTTTTCAAGGAAGAAAGGGAAAGGGGGAGAGCTTCAGGTGAACCAGAACAGACCTGTGGATAGCTCTAAAAGGAGATGTGATATTGATCCCTGTGTCAAATCCAAGATGGCAGGGGTTTCTTAGAACCCAGCATTTACATCCCACAGGCTTTGATACTAATTTTGTATTAGTAGTAATTAATCTGTGGAAGACTTTCTCCTTTTGAGTAGCGCTTACAGAAGTGCTGACCCTTCTAAAGACAGCTGTGATACATGGTGCTATTAGCAGCATGTTTATCACACAGATGCCTCAGGATGGACAGGACCATCCCTGCTGGTCTCCATTGCTTCTACCCTTCTATGGGTAATGTGCTGCATGGGGTGTGTATCCACTCTGGGCAGTGCAGAGAGAAGTGCCACAGCTTCTGAAAATGTAGGAAAAACCTTTCCAGAATCCAAAGTTATTGCAACTCATACTCCAGTGTTCATTGGAACCACTTTTTTATTAGGCACACTTTACCCGCTGAGGATAACATGCTGCAGAGACTGGTTGAGATTGGACCGACCAAATAAACACACAGCAGAGGGAAATGCTGAGTATGAGTTTCTCATGTGCAAACCGAAGTGTATTACTGTTGAGCAGTGCTGTAGTTGTCTTCTTACTTGTGTAACTTCTGATGAATCTTTACTTTCCTGTAGGTAGTGGCATTCCATATAGATGTGGTGGACAACATACAAATACCGAATGTATAGAGAAAAAATACCTAAACAATTTAAGTAATTTATGTGTAAAATCCACATTGGGATTTGTGATGGGAAGAGGTAAGACCATGCAATTTTCCCTTACATGCAACCATATGAATATTGTGAAACAATAAATGAAATGCGGCATGAAATTTTCTTGTCACATAAAAAATATGGAGTGTATTCTCAATCAAGAACAGAATATCAAATTTTCTGGTTTGAATTTTATGTGTAGACAAAACTGGGCTGTCAAAACAAGCAGTAACTACTGCAAATCTTTCAATTTCTCAAAACACCATGAGCATTTCTATTCCATATGATACAAGTACTAATAAATTATGAATAGTTTTGGCAAAACTTATCTACTTGTATCCATTTAAGGCAACCCATTATAAATGTAAACAGTAATGCAATTCAACAGTTATGAAGTTCTTGTTTTTCCTTCCTATGGAATTTATATAACAGACATCACTAGAAGCATCTATTATTCATCATATTTTAAATTTTAATGAATATGGATATGAAAAATGTTAAAAATTGAAATATTGAAAATGTCTCATTATTGTGTTGATGAATCTGACCCATGAGTTCAAATCCACAAGTGAAAATGAGTTGGCTGGTCTAAGCCATAGACTATTTGTCTACTAAATAGTTTGAAGAATTAATTCTTCACAGCTAGCAAAGGGATGTATTATTAAAAAAAAAAAAAGTATCCCAGAGTCAAGACTGTGAAATATATTAATTGTGAGGAGAAAAGTAGTTTAAAAAATGAACTAATTTGAACTTTTGCCTAAAATTCTGTGCAAAATGAATTAACATTGAACCAAATAAAGTGAGGCATTTTATCTGTATATTTCTGTGTAGTTATATATCTCATTGCCCATGTGGATTGTATGAGCCAGAGAAAAAATTGATTTGAAAAAGCCAAACACCTTATATTTCCTATGTGGTCAAAGCTGTGATTTTTCAAAAACTTTATGCTCTCCTATTCTAAGATTAGATGGTGGATTTCAAGAGCAAAACAAGTCAAGTAATCTTTGGAAGCCTTCTTTTCAAACCTGATTTTGGCAGAATACTATGAGGACATTTTGTATGAATGAAGTATACTCTGCTAATCAAAGCAGAATTCCATGACAATTCTAAGCTCTAGTCTTCCAATAAGTCTTTTCAAAATATGTTAAGAGAGAAGCTAATTTAAAAAAGCAGAATGTTTATTACTCCTATGGACCTGGTGACAGGATATGTTCATTTTTTTTAAACAAATATATCTGTGCAAGCAGTCTTGCGACTTGTGTAGTGTTCCCTCCACAGGAGGAAAAGGAAGCATAGGATGCTACAAGAAGCTCAAATAACCACCTAAGAATAAAGAAACAGATAATTGTTGAAGAATGAAAAATACTCTAACAAGAAAGTGTTGAAAACTATAAGGCAACGTACAGCTTACAGTTCTTGCCAGGAAGCTATCTATCAGGGGGCTACTGAAGAGGTTTAATTTTGGGGATTTTGACAATGGGACCAGATGATATGCCAAAACAAGTGTCTTAACATTAGGCCAAAAACTTAAGGATCAGACACTCCAATGGTTTTCATCAGTGGAAGCTTGAGAGCAAGACTCTGCTCCTAGGAGAGGGGGTTATCCTTCTTTCCCTTGGCAGAGGATACAGAAAAAAAACAGAAAGATACAGCACACATATATTAATCAACTTAAATGCAAATCAGAGCAGCATTAACCCTGAACCACTGTCTTTAAAAGGGTCATCACTGGGATGCTAAAAAAAGCAGAGTCACCTCTCCAAATGCAATGAAATATCATCCACATTTTTGGTTATTTTTGTGATTACACTAATGAGGTCCTAAGTTCACAACATAGAGGGTGATTTCAGGTTTATGGCTCAAAAGATTTGGTTGTGCCTGGTTTGCCAGGTGGTTGCCTTCTGTGGTTTGGTCTGTTTTTCCAGCCTAAATCAGCACACCACCATTTTTTTCTGCTCTATGAATCCTGGTTGTCTACAGAAACCTGAATGTGTGTCTGTGGAAGCTGTGGGGAGCAGTGTGCATGCCAGAATCCCACCATCGTGTGAGCTGACACACGGCCATTTGCTACCAGATCTGGGAGGCACTCCTGTCTCCCCTCGAGTACTTATCTTGCCTCAGGTCTCAGAATCATGAAATTTTCCGACTTTGTCAGTGGGCTAAGATACACTCACAAGCACTTGGAAGTCCCACATATGCCACAGTAGTAGGTCTTAAAAATAGACAAATGGCAGATTTATAAGCTGTTCATCAAAGAAAATGTCATATTTTTCAGCTTCCCTAAATTATTTTACTTTTCCTTGTACAATAATAGTTTTTAGAAGTACTGACTGGAAAAAAGCCTTAACTTCTGTTGCTAAGTTGTGAATTTTGCTGATTTGTTTGACTGTGAAATGGGCTATATTACCTATGAATAATTGATATCCACTTCATATTCAGTACAGTGAAGTGAAGTAATTCACAAGATGACATAAGTAGTCTAGGACAAATTCAAATTTGCTCAGAGATCCCTCTATGTTCCTTACACTCCCACATTTTCAGAGCACCTGTCTATTTGCTTGGAAATAGTGTATTACAGCTCTTTTAGTGCATAAGATTACAGATTTTGATTAATTCACCAGCCTCAGTGCTTTACGTTTTCTAAAAAGGTAGGTGACTGTCTACTATAATCATCATTACAAATTTAGAGAAATGGTGGCATATATCTTTAGTCTCTACCCAAATACAGCAAGTTTTGATATCAAGACTCCATAATTAAAAGGATATTCAGTGACAAGCAAACTAACAGCACTTCACATTAATCTGAATTACAATACCCAAACACTATTGTATTTCTGCCTGTTCCAGTAACTCTGTAATTGCATCCACACTCTGACACGCTTCTGCTGTTATCACAAATGCATTGTGGCATGTGAGTCTTCAACACACCCCTCATTTTGCTAAGTTGGAAAGAAAAGGATAGCATGTGAAGAAAATATTGGCTGCAAATGCCAAGTAAATATTGCTGAGTAAAACATCACTGTGCAAGAACACACAAGCATCTGCAAAACACCACTCAGCCAGTCTGCAAGACGAGGTCTGAACACGAGGGTGCTGATGGTTCTTAACCAACTTCACACCTCCATATAAAAATTTGCAACCTTGTCCTCATCCTCTAAGCCTTTGAAATAAATAAAATCCCTTGCCTTCTGTCTTGCCCCTTATTTTCTTCCTGCAGCACACTCCTCAACTCCCATCTGTCCTCTTGCTGCTACCATGGATGATATCCAAAATCTGGCTACCAGCATTCTGCCTCTCAGGGGGAACAAGGTTGTCCTGGTGTTTTGCCTTGGCAGAGGGAATTGCCTGTAGTGCCACCTTAGCAGCTGTAAGAGCATGAAGGACCCATTCTCTCAGAAATCTCTATGAAAGGTGCCCGGATACCTGGACAGGTCTCCAGATCTCCTTCCAGCATTTGCAGCTGGCTGCTGTTTTCTGCTTTTTTCCACTTAATTTTTGACTCTTTTCCGGAAATGACTTTGTTTCTTTTAAACAACAGCAGTTGTTGGATAGTTAATGATGGTTTTAAAAGCTCAAAAGGAAACTGGGAGATAAAGACTGAAGGGTGTGTTGAGCAGAAGAAATACTGAGAGCATAGCCATGGAAAATTACTGGTAAGTAGTGTTTGGTTTGACCTGAAGATCAGGTGTACAAAGAACGTTTCCTTAGAGAAAAGAACAATAGCTACTTACCAAAATTCCGCCAGTGGTGTCTTATATTGCATATAAAAGCACTGATGCAAAGAAAGAGCACTTATTTTTTACCCACAACAGTCCAAAAAAGAAATGGCAGCTAACAAGAATACCTCTTCAGTTTTTACTGCTAGCTGGATCAACGTCATAAATGCCTAAATTCATATATAAAAAATGTTAATGTTTTCAAATTGCTACTCTGAATTTATATTTATTGCTATACAACGTATCCATTAGCTCATCTATCACCGGTAAATTTGTTACTGCTTCAAATATACAGTACATAACTTCTCAGCAATTTCATTTTACAAGCTAATAATGTACTATAATGTAGCTTACAATATCATGTATATGTATTTGATTAGGGAGGTTCAGCAGTCAGTCAGGTTGAATAGTGGATTACATGAGAATCAAGTTTTTAACTTATTTACTGTACAAATGAACAGCTTTGTTACACATTAAACATGTTAATTTAACAGGTATGTCATTTTATTCCCTCAAATATTCATTGAAGAGGAACAAATGGTATTTTGACTAACACTGAAGCATAGTAGACCTAGAATGGATTTTTGATGCTTGACATGTTTATTCTTTAAAGAGAGTAATAATTGTATTTAAATTGTATCTAAACATATTGTGTGTATATTTATGTATTTTTTCTGTATTCCAGTGTCTGCAGAAACTTCCCAGAAGCAAGAGAGATGGCTAAAACATTTTCCTGAAATGTTATTAAAATATAACCTTTTTCTTTTTTTTTTCTTCAAACAAAGCAAAGCTTCAAAAATATACTATCCAGGAGGTGAATTTTTAGAAAATTTTGAAAAATTTTACCATTTTACACTTAACTACATGGATGTGCTGAAACTCATATCTGTTTCCTGTATGAAGAGGCAGTGTCCCTGTGCCATCTGCAAGCTGAGGGGTAAGGCAGGGATGTCATCTCTCAGCACCTCTTCCTTCACGTGCTCCAGGTGGGAGTGTGTCATATCAAGTGGTTTCAAAGATGTTCCAGCTCATGCGTTAGGAGTTACAAGGATTAATATTTGGTTTTCTATTCAACCGACCTATTGCAGCAGGGGAAAAAACCCCAGGATTGTATATTAGGAACTGTGTCTAACAGGGTTTCACAAATGTGGAAGTTCTAGAGAAGTTAGTTTTGGACTAGCTCCAACAGCTCCAAGTCCTTCCTGTGCTGGGACCCCAGAGCTGGAGGCAGCTCTGCAGGTGGGGTCTCACCAGAGCGGAGCAGAAGGATCTGAATCCGCTCCCTCCAAAGCTGCCCATGGGGCTTTGGATGCAGCCCAGGACGTGTTTGGTTTTCTGGGCTGCCAGTGCCCATGGCCAGGGCATGGCCAGCCTCTCACCCAGCAGCACCCCCATGTCCTTTGGGGCAGGGCAGCTCTCGATGTGCTCATCCCCCAGCCTGTACTGCAGGTTCCTCTGAGCCAGGGGCAGCACCAGCACCTGGTCTTATTAAACCTCATGCCATTCCCAGGTCTGGACAGGCCACTTCTTGAGTCTGTTCAGGTGCCTCTGGATGGCATCCCATCCCTCAGGAGGGTCAACTGCACCCCTCAGCTTGGTGTCATCTGCAAATTTGCTGAGGGTGCACCTGATCCCTTCATTTATGCCATTGGTGAAGACATTAAATACCATGTCCCTGAGGTATGGAATGCCCTATCACTTGTCACTGGTGTCCATCAGGGCTCTGAGCCATTGACTATGGCCCTCTGGATGTGACCATCCAACCACTTTCTTATCCATCAGATATCCATTTGAATCCAACATCAAATCCATTTTTCCAATTTAGACAGAAGGATGTTGTGGGTGATGTGTCTAAAGCTTTACCGCTGTCCAGATAAACGACATCTGTAGCCCTTCCCTTATACACTGATGTAGTCACCTCATCATAGAAGCCCACTAGATTGCTCAGGCAGGACTTGCCCTTGGTGCTGGCTCTATCCAGTCTCCTCCCTGTCCTCCATCTGTTTCATGATGTTTCATGTTTCAGGCACAGAGGTGAGGCTGACCGGTTGGTAGTTCCCAGGGTCCTCCTTTCTACCCTTTTTAAAGACGGCTCCTGTGATTCCCTTTTTCCAGTCACCTGGGAATTCCTCTGACTGTCATGAACTTTCAAATATCATGGAGAGTGACTTGGCAACTTCATCAGCCAATTCCCTGTACATCATATAGATCAGAGATTACTGTAGGCTCCTAGTTCTTACCACCCAGGTCAGAGAAGACACCATCAGATAGAACAGTAGTGCAGACCACTGCACTAAACAGAGACTGACTTGTTGTGGGGGAGAAGGCAATATCTGTTTTTGTTACTAACTCATACCAGTATCAAGTTTCTCTGGAACAGCTCTTTTGCATGCAGTCAGATAACACATGGAAAACACATCCATAAGAATTTATTTGCAGAACTGTATAGAAGCAATGTTTTTTTAAAATCAAAGACACTGTCTTTGTTATGCATATTTATGTTGTGTTTCTACTGCTTGGGGAACTAAATTCAATTAAGAAGTCAGAATTTATGAAGCTAAATTAATCATGGGCAAAATTTCCTGCTACATGTTATGTTTGTACATCCATGAAAGAAATGAAGAATTGTTTTAGCTCCCTTATACACTCCTGCTTCTTTCAGTATGTACCAGCTGAGAAATGGGACACAACAGGAAATAATTTATAGGGTTTTTTTATGTGAAAGGTGACTGTAACTGTCACTTCCATTTATCTTATAGTTTCCTGAGTTTTGCGAGTCTTTTATTCCATTCAGATAGGGTAGCTTTTAATTTACCTGTTGTCATTCATAAACTACCCACATGAGCATTGTGGCAGGGAAAAATATATGAATTTCTGGAAATGCTGAGTTCCTGAGAACTATTTTGAGAAGTAATGTTACACTGTATTTGCAGTCATCTTTGTTATAAAGGATCAACAGAGAGCTAAGGGAAAGAGTTTGAAACATACAGCAGTTACTGGAAAAGGAAGCTGACTTATACAGTGTTAATGAAGGGAAGTATTTTTCCTTTGTGATAAATTGAAGTGACATGTGAGGGTGGCCCTTAAAAATCCTCCATTTACTCCCCTAGGGCAAAATCTCTTAATGGGCTGGGTCAAACTTCACTAAAGATGATATAGCTTCTTAATTGGCTTCAATGGGCTTTGGATCAAGGCCACAGGAGTCATATGGATCAAAATATTTTTGGCTATCTAGCTGGATGACAAGAAACAACTGTGGTGATACTTATGAGCAGCTTACGCTTTTACTTTTCTGTTTCACTGTGGGGAAAAACATATTTGTTGTTTATTTCTTTGTCCAATGTACATCTATACCTTTCTAATGTCATGCAGAGAACACTAATGCAATATATTATGCATGCTATCTATGTTCTGTTATGTCATTGGCTTTCACCTCACCTCATTTTTCTGTTGAGTCTGGAAGGTGGTTGAGGGGTGATGAGAAGGGAAATACCCTAAATCTGTCAGAATTATTTAGACATGTTGATGTGTTTTGGAAAAAAGATGAGTACTCATTGCTGTGCATTGTTTTGCCAATTTCTGAACTGGCACAAGTTAGATTCTTTATATGTGCACAATTGCATTGATCAGCCTTTACTTTATTTTTTCCCATTTATGATATCATTTATTAAAGATGGATTCTAATAGTTGCAGGGGGAAAATACTGTATCTACCCTGAAATAATTTTTTTTTTCTGATTTTTGTTAACGTATTTATTTCATATTCAATCTTTCCTTTTTGTGCTTTATTAATTTCCTTTCATCATTAGGTAAAACACAAAACAAATACAGTAGAAATACACTACACAAGTCTCTGTAACTAAAGAGCACACTCTGTCCTGGAACTCTGTCCACAGTGGTATTTTCAGCACCCACATGGTAAACACACATTAACATAAAATATGCACAAAATCCCAAATTACAACAAGACTTTAAAGTAAAATTCACAGTCTATTCTGGATCTTGTTTAGGCAATTTGATGAATCATATTCTAGTGAGTTTTCATATCCTAGTTTACTTCTTTTTATGGAAAAACTAAAGGGAAAGGATTTCCTTGAAAAAAAATTAACAGTTTTAATTAAGGGCTTAAAAAGAAAGTGAGCTGCTGACTATTAGCATAAACAATATCTTATAAAATTTAAGATGAGGGAAACAACACTTTCTGAAATCCTTGAGTGCTTAAAGGTCTTGGACCTTATACAATGGTTTTAACTACAATTCAGAACATGAAGCAACATAACACAGCTTCCATCTTACCATTACACCTCACTGCACAGAACATCTGTACTTGTGTGTAAAGAAAAAGACATTTTTATGCAGCATTTCTCAAATGTTTCCATTTATTTATTCATGAGACCCCTAAAACTGCTCATGAAATTCCTAAAACTGTTCAGGTTTGCTAATCAAAGGAAAATAGTGTCACTACTGAAATAAACATCTTTTGAACATTCTGTTATAATTTCAGGAAATAAAATGAATAGTAAATTCAGACCTATCTTGGCTAATTTGAAATGTGAAGATGTCACTAGACACTGAGCTTTCAAATTACTTGTTTTCAGCAACTCTTTACAGGCTTGGGCAGCAGTTGCTCGTGTGCTGTAGACTGTTTCTCCTGCTTCCAAACTCTTACTTAAATACATAAACCAGAATATACTTCCCTTTGTCAGTAAAACAGAAACCAAAAATAAACTCTCCAAAGGATGCATATACTGTGGTCTGAAATAAGAGAGAGATAAAACAATTTAATTAAGACTTGGAATAAAATCAGAAAAATATCATCTAAGACCCAGTCCAAAGGATAAAGCACAGAAAAACAAACAAAATGCAGACAACTTTTTTTCTCCCCTCTATGTGCATCTTTTGTTTTCTTTTTATGTAAAAACAAATGGTGAACTTTGGATGTACTTTAGCCTGTTTTCTTTTTCACTTTTTCCTGAGACTCAGTCATATCCCCTGCTTCCTCTGAAATAAATTGGATACCACAAATAGTACTAATTCAAACCAATACCACACTACTTCTTTGGAGAGGGACTGAGAAACAGATAGAAACAAACCAGTGCACAGTCAAAAGAAATACAGAAAAAAAACCTTAACAGAATGGGTAGTGCATCTGACTGTAGAAATTCTTTCTTTTCCCAGTTGTCTCTCTTGCGTGCGCGCGCACACACACACACACACACACACACACACACACACACATATCTACACACTTGATTTATTTGTGAAACAGTGTCTTCTAAACATAGATTTTTGCAAAGTGGAAAGGCAATTAAACAGAACAGCTTGAAGCTGCCAATCACTCCCACTACCAATAAAAGCATCTACTATCAAAGGAAATAATGTAATGTAAAAAACACCCCCATTCTACCAAAGCAAACAATGTAAACATGGAAGTAAAAAATAAGCATGTTTATCATCTGTCATAGCATAGCATAGCATATATTTTTTTAACCCTCCCCCCTAAGGATATGTGGTTTTGTATCCCATTATATTAACTTGGTCATGCATGTGACATGGAAGTTTAGAAACAATGGGAGAAGTTAGCTTTTCTGCAAGTTTTTCTGTTGGGGAAGCACATCACTGCTGTTGCAGGTTGGGGTGGTTTTATTTTTTGGTTGGGTGGTTTTTTTTGTTTTGTTTTGGTTTTTTTTGCCTCTGGTGTACAAATAAATTGACAATCACAGCTTATCATCACTTAAAGATGCATGTGCATGCTAGAGTTTGCTGAAACATGATTGGCTGCTACATAAATCAATCTGATAGAGATCAGTCCCATGAAAAAAAAAGATAAAGCATTAGCCTGTGCTTTTGGAATGTAATTCATTTTAGATAGTGGTTATTGATGACTTCATTCCACTGTTACATGTACATGTCTAGACCATGTTTTTGTATAAAATATTTAAACAGTACAATGTGTTCATTTCAAGAAAGACCATAAAGAAATAATGATTAAAACTTTGTTATTGCAACATTCCAGACGTTTTCACACAGAAAACTTGGGTTTCTCTTAAAATTAAATTTATCTTTTACAGCAATTATATTTTATTTCTCTACCTTGCATACAACATTTGCTTATTTATTACTATAAGATTTTCTTCAGCAGATGAAAGGTTCTGTTCAACCTTTCGGACCGCCTTATTATAGTAATACCAGATTTTGCTGATGTGCAGAGACTAAGCCATTTACTCAAACATACTCAAATTGTCTGCATTAACTCATCCTGCTTTTGGATTAACCCTTGTTACCAAGGGAGGTTCTTCGCTTTTGCAATAATTAGATTTCATATTTACTGCCAGCTAAAAATGTAACTTTAATTTTATCCATGAATCATGATGGTAGTAAAAAATGGACTTTGAAAACTTTGAAATGTTCCTTACAGCACTGGGATAAAGGAGTTGAGCACCCTAATGCACAGAGAACAGTAGTGTTTTATCAAAATCTCATAGCAAATCACTAGTAGAAGGGTGTTTGTGAAACATTACCCTGATCTCCTTCCTTTCAGCATGTTTTAAATACTCATACAAAATCACATACAAGTTCTGTCCAAGATGAAATTCAGTGTCCCAGCAAGGAAAATGATATATTCTTAATATTTTCTCAGAATTAATTTTTTTAGCTTCTTTTCTGTATCATCCACCTCTTTTCAAACTGAACAAAGCATTCCTTCCAGAAAGCAGCCTCTTCTAAAATAGGCCAGTTTTGACATTATCTAAGCCGGAAAATAAAGAAACCTGGGGAAAAAAAAATTGTAAAATATGAAAAATATTTTATTATGTGCATGGCTAGTTGAAAAACAGACAAACAGAGTCTGACCAAACTTTCCAGAAGAATTTACCTTTAGGCTGAGAACAAGCATGGAAAACTCAGGGTGCTTCTTCAAATATTTACTTTTACTACTCTCACCTCCCTGTAGAAAGCACAGAGGGGCAAATGAAAGATAGATGAGCACCGTGCTCTTGCAGTGAAGGACACCTCTGTCTCCTGAGGAACATTCTCAGTGAAGGAACTGAGTAGTACTGAGTTGAGTAATACTCCTAAGTTCACTGCAGAAATATTTCAGAAACTATTTTCTCCAGAGACCAGGGATTTTGAAGTGTGCGCCTTTTGTGTACACAGAGATTTTGGGAAGAGTTTCTGAGATTGCATGAGTCTCTGTCTGTCTGTCTGTCTGTTCATCTCTCTCTTTTTCTAGCAGGCTGTTCTGAGAAGAAACCTTTTGCATCCTGGTGACCTGATGGCTGCTGGCAGGTTTCTCTGCTGTGTCTCTGTTAATGGCATGCAGAAGGCCTAGAAGGCAAACTCTCAAATAGCAGCATTTTTCACTCACTTACAGAAATCCTGCAGTTTTGCTGCAGATGTTTTTCTGTCATTCTTTGCATCCCCACTTTCTGCTTATACTGCAGAGCTTCATTCCCATTGGTTTTCAATGAATAGAGAGCTGGAGGAAAGAGAAAAGGAAGGGAAAGGAAAGGAAAAAGGAAATTGCAGAGGGAAAATCTGCAATTTTCTGCAATTCCCAACAGGCACTAATAGCAGTGTCATTTTTAACGTGGTCTTGGTGACACTTGTGTTTGAACAATTACCTTCTTCTTGAAAATCTTCTGAGGTTGTTTGAATTAGCTTGTTTTAAATGAATGTAAATTTAACATCACTTACAAAGATCTGGTATTAGCCCAAGGACACACTGTTTTTGTATCATTGGTTCTGTCATGTTCTGACTTTCTGAAGATTACATGATTGTTTGCTATTTTGACAGAAAGCTGACACAAGAATCATTTATTTCCAATAAAATCCCCCAAAGGAATAAATACAGCTCTGTTGCAGTTATGTAAAAATAAGGTTATCCTACGAACTAATTGATCATACAGTATGTCTAATTTCATTACATTTGACAATGATGCAAAAGATTATGCTAACTACTAGTAGGTTGCTAGTGTGTTTAGACTGAAATACTTATCAATATTCTTGGAAAATGCATTTTGGTAGGCAAGTTTTTCAGGGAGGAGGAAAATCAATCTTCATTGTTCTGAGTTCTGCAAGAAGAATTAACAGTTACTCTGTGCTGAGCATTAGGTTTATGGAAGTCACTGAATGCTACAAACTTTTTCCAAGTGATGTTTTCTAGAACTTATTTTAAAAACCCCAGAGGGTAGATAGTATTCTCAGAATAAACAGAAAAATGCTGACCTTGTCAGATTTAGCTGCTGAAAGCCAAGCTGTTTTAAAACTTGGAGGATCAAGGGTCACATTTATAAACAACACAGATAAAAAGAAAGGAAGGAAGGGAAAAAGAAAGAAAACTAGAAATAAAAAAGAACTACACAGTGAATATAAGTAATAAATATGTTGACCTCGACAAGAAGGATATGAGATATTTATGCAAAAGCCAGGGAGGGGTAAAGAGATTGCAAAGAGGGAAAGAAGAGAAAGTGCACAAATTGTACTTGGGAAAAAATGTTTCTTAGAGCTTGTTTTGAAGCCGGAAATGAGTCGCTTTATTGTCATGTGGTTTTGGTTTTGAAAGGGGACAGAGGTCAAAGCTTCTTTGTTTTAAATAAACTGGTCACTACTTCTGAAGTGTAACATGATAGGCTTCAAGAATCCTAATGAAATTGGTACTTTCCTGACACCCTGGGCTGCAGCACCTCAGCAGCTGTATGGTCATGTATTGTAAACCTGGAGAGTTTTATAAACAAAGGCATGACAGAGCATGACTTTGCTCATGACCTTCATACCCTGGTGCTCCTGTGTCAGCCATATGGGCAGTGTGATGGCCAAATTTGCCACCACTTATATATTTTCCCAAATTGCAGCTGCACACATGGCCCTCCACCATTATGTTCAGAAACATGAACTGGAGTTATTACTCAGGGCCCTGTATGACACCTCTTTCCAAAATGATTCTGATGGAGTAAAGTTTCATAGAAAACAAAGTGGTAGAGGCACTCAAAATGACACCAGAAATTAAAAATGCCATTGCTAAAAAAAGTCAGCAGGAATGCTAGAGCCGAAAAACCCACAACCAATCAACCCAAAACCCAAGCCCAACCCAAACTGAGCAGTGCAGGTTTTAACAAAGCTTTAGTATATTTGCTGACATCCAGAGTTTACTAAAACCCTCACTCCCAGGTCTACTGGGAGTTTGTTGTGCTTACCAGATTTTACATCAAAGGTACTCAGCTTCACCCAATTTTAACTGCAGGTGGAGAAACACTTGCAGAGGGAATGAGATTACAGCAAAGAAATTATCTAACTGAATTTCACGGGTTTCAGCACTGCCTTGCTGTGGAAGGCCTGACAGTAAAGGAGTGTCTTCAGGCTGTGCAAACAAAAAAGAAAATAAAATGTCCGGTATAAGATTAGAACTCAAAAGAACATCCCACAAGCAGCACAGCAGAGGAAAAACTCCACTAAAAATAAATGGAACAATCTCCTCTTTTCCTGTTTTTCAAATTAGGCTTATAGAGTTTTAGAATCGTTTGGGTTTGAAGGGACCTTCAAGATTACCTAGTTCCAACCTGCCAGCCACGGGCAGGGAAAACTTCCAGACTGAGAGCAGGTTGCTCAGGCCCATTCTGGCCTGGCCTTGAACACTTTTAGGAATCGGGCAGCCACAACATCTCTGGGCCACCTGTGCCAGTGCATCACCACCCTCACAGTAAAGAATTCTTTCCTTTTATCAAAGCTAAACCTGCCCTCTTTAAAACCACTATCCCTTGTTCTATCATTGCATAGCCTTGTAATAAGAATGTGTGTAGTACTTTCATACACATCTTCACATCAAGTGTGTGTTGACAGCAATCTCTTACTAGTTAAATTCCCACTTCCTGTTATTGTGCACAAATACAAGCTTTTTATCTTTGTCTCAACTCATAGAACCTCTCCTTTCTTCCTAAGATTCTTTCCTGACATGCTCCTGCCAACATCTCTCTTCCAGACTGAGAATTCCTCTTCATTTTGTTTGCTGATTCATTCTGCCACTTATGCTTAAATATGAGGTATCGAACTGTATCTGTTATACATTGCTCCTTTTTTTTTTGACCACATTCCAAACTCTACCCATTAGATAATATCATAAAGTCTATATAGAATAATTTCCATCTAAAAGTTCTTCCCTACATTGCTTCTGTAATTACTTTAGTATTGGACTAAATGTTCTTTAGGAGACTCATTTCTTCTTCTGGTGTTCATAATATATCTGCTGTAAAAGGCCATCTGTTCCCGGACCACTAGAAACAACAATGGAAGAGCACACTTATACAATAATGTGGGGATATGTATCACTGGCTGCAAAATTGAAAGGCAATTATTGTAATGAAAATCGTGAACTTTCAAAATGACCAGCTTCATTATTCTTTGTGGCATCAATCCCCAGACTGGGACAATTACTCAGTTTACAATAAAACTAAATAAAAGGTGACTGATTCATTGGACATTAGCTGTTTCAGAGCTAGTGTCATGCTTGTTGTTTGAAGTAGCACTTGAAATAGTGCTACTATTTCAAGTGCTACATGACATAGTATGTGGAAGCACCCCAACAGCCTGGATTCCCTACTTCTACCTTGCTTCAACATTCAGCTCTCTATTGTGCCCACTCCTTTCTCTCCAGCCTTGACTCAGTCTGTCATTCATTCAAAACAGACCAGGAATCAGAGAAAACCAATTCCTTTCCAGTTTATTTGACTTTCCCCTTTACCTTTCTACGTATCCATGCCTGCCCTACAATTTTGTGCCTCAGAGAAACCACCCTTTGACTGTTACGATATTGAGACATCTGAATTTCTGAGGATGCACTGATCACACAAATGTCATAAAAGTGAAGTCATTTAACAGAGCAGAATTAGGGCTCTCAAACTGAATCCTACAAACAAAGACTATGCCTATAGCTTTGCAGAAGACAGGAGGCCAAAAAAAAAAAAACCCAACCAAAAACCACGATAATTTCAACCAATTTCTGGAGTATGGGGCAGGCAAATCACACCTCCAGCAGTTCATTGTTTTGTTTAGGTTTCTAACACACCAAAGAGATTCTTGATCAGGAATCACCCATCAGTGAATACTATGTTGTGTTGGTGGTACAGGGGAAGGTGTTGGTCTTTATCATGCTCAGTGAAACAGGCTGAAATACTGTTTTCTTATCTTGAAACACTTTATGATTGTCTTCAAATAAATTGATGTTCACAAAGCATCACTAAGTCATGTTATACTGCTTATCCACCTGTTGGAAAGAAAAATGGACAAAATGGGAAAATATTCAGACCTATGACAAGCTTTTCTAGAAGCTGAATAAATCTGCGGTCCTTCTCCTTTATTTTTGTATCCCTGCAGAGAAAGAGAGATTCATTGTAAAATACTAGTTTGCTTTTCCCCTCAATTCAAAAAACAATGGAATTATAACAGATTCAATAATGTCATTCATCCACGCAAACTTCTAAACCTTTAGAAGGTTTCTTTCTTATTGAAAAGTCATCAGATTAAGACCTTAACCCAAGAAGGATGTTCCTGTGAGTTAAAGCATTGGGAATCAGAGACTCACATTTCAAGTCCTGGAACGGTTATAGACTTATTTTGTGATTTTGGTTGTGATCCAGCAATGCACTTAAACTGGTGTTTAATTTAAAACCCTGGAGTGGTCCCATGAAAGTTAAGCACAGAGTTAAGTCTTTATTAATTGGGAGAGTTTGTCTGTCTGAACTCATTTCTCTAGCTGTAAGATGTGTTAGTACTTATATTCTGCCATAGTTTATTTTTACAGAAAACCTTCTGGTGCAAAAAAAATGTATCTTCTGATCTGTGCAACACCAAGACCAACTGATGTCAGCTGGAGCCTGTAAAAATCATTCTGCTGCAAAGAAATGATAGTCAATGAATTATCTGCTAATCCTCTGAAAGCAAGTTACTGCTATGAAAATATTATTTGCATGGAGGCTTCATGGAGAGGGGCAAGGGGCATTTACCAGCTTCACCTCACTTGCATCCTTGTGGTTTAAGGGTCCCTCTCTCTCTGGCTGCAGTCCCACCTTCTCTTGCTGCTGGCTGGGAGAAGAGCCAAGCTGCTCCTTCAGCAGACAGCAGTAATTGCTGTGATTCGAGTAAGCAGGCAGGCTAATGTGCCTGCACTAAAGCCTGCAGTTTGGGAAAGAAATAGAATGAATCTGCAATATTTTGTCTTATTTTTTAATATTTTACAATTTCTTTTGATAAATCTCTTTTCTCCTTTATACTGTGGTGCAAGGGAACTCCCAAAGCCTCATTTATTTGACAGGTGTATACATGCTTCCCACAATGGATTGTGAAGTTTTCATACTTGTCCAAATACAGTTAGAAATTTTGTTCACAGAGTGAGAAGGAATGCTCACAAGTAAGAAGGATGATTAATTTCTACAGCAGCACTGAGAGTATGTAAGCAATACAAATCATCCATATTTTACTTTAATTTAAGGCTTAATTGAATCCTCACAAGATCCTTTGAATACATTCTGGCTACCTACATGACATGGGTACACATTACGTTGTGTGAGGGACAATATAAATATCTTTTCTCCTTAGAATTCTTTACTTGCACAAAACCACAGAGAGAAATCCATTTCGTGCTTGTGTGTCAGACAGCCTACCTGAAATTTCTCCATAAGGCCTGAGGTCTCTAAGACCCATAACCTCTCTCTTGTGCTCATTCATCAAAGAGCCCATGATCTAGCTTCTGCATTTGGATGACAAGCAGGAGATTGCCAATTGTCTTGGAAATGTAAAATAAACACTTTTTCTACATATGTTAATGCCATTGTTTATTGACTACTTACTCAGGTTGGATGTAATTGGGGCCGCTCGGGAAACATAAGCAGCTCAGTGCCTGTCAATACCTGACCTTTAAAATATTCAGTACAATCAGTGTTACATGATGTTTAACAAGCTGGCCTTTTCATGTGGATGCAGCTGTTGTTGCCATGCAAGCAGGAAAGAAGATACTGTTCCTCCTTACAAACTTTTTAAAAATGATTTTTAATTTCATCTGTGGTGTTGAAGTAACTCAAAACAAAATAAATCTTACCACTGAAAATTTAGTTTGGAGTCACAGTCTTTGGAAAAAGTGAAAACCAGTTTCACGTGAAAGGCAGGGGAAAAAACCACTCCAAAGCAGCAAAGTGAAAAAAGGCCAGGATGTTAAACAGTTTAACTAAGAGTATCTTCATGCATTATGACATATGGCAAATGTAAATTAAGCACCTTCAGGATGTCACAAGCAAAATTTTCAACAGTGGTTCTGATGACTGAGAGGCTCTTGAAGAATCTCTCATCAGCAGACCATAAAGACTAAAGCACAAGCTATCACTAACATGCAGATGTTATCAGGATGTGACTTCAGCACAGATATGGATCCCGATGGAGAGACAAAACTGCAGATGTTTAACGGATTATCGTGGAAACTAATTGCAAACCATTCTATTTTAATTATTTAAATTTTGCACAAAAGAGATATTCTACATCTTCAGCCTCTATTGCCAGTAAGTTAACAGTTCCTGTAAATAAAAGCAAACAACTTTTTCACGGAGCTAATTAAAGCTGATAATATTTCTGAGCAGACTGATAGATAAATGTTTCCATTTCAAATTACTAAGAAAAGAAAAGAAAAGAAAAGAAAAGAAAAGAAAAGAAAAGAAAAGAAAAGAAAAGAAAAGAAAAGAAAAAGCCCAGACATATTGTCTTCAAAGAATGCATAAACAATGTTACTCTATTTTAATGGAAGATAACAAGAAATCAGAACTTGTGACTTATTTTGCCATTAAAAAACCAAACAAAAAAAAACCAACCAAAAAAAAAAAAAAAAAACCAAATTAGAAAGACAAAGTGACAAAATGAGTTTAGGAGATTAAAGTTAAAGCCAGGAATTATAAGTCAACATTTCTTGCAAAGCACAAAAGACAGTAAGAAAGCAGTTGTACAAACTTTAATTCTTGAAGCTTATTTTATCTACTGATCATGATTTCTGAGGATGGCTCTTGCCACAGCTTGCAACAGCCTCAGAAAGTTCTGGGAAAGAAGAAGTAAGGAAAATTGTTGTGGAAGCATTTGTGAGCACCAGGTAATATTATGAGACCACAAGTTCTGTATAGCAAATACAGATTCCCACATTCTTTTGGTGACTTTTCAGTTCCACAGGCTGTACTTGCCATATTTTAAGAAGCTGTTAGCCAAAACTTTAGTAACATTCCTTGAAAGGAGGATTTATTTTTTTTTAATTAAGTAAACTAAAAATAAAACCACCTCCCCCAAATTAAATATAAATTAACTAAATAAAAATTTGAAATAAAACAAAACAATAAGTTGATATACAATATCTTTGGTGTTACCCCCTCACCAAGCACTATATTGCTTTCAATATTCAATCAATTGGTTTTTTTCTGCTCAGAGTGTAAAGAATTGTGGTTGAAATAGGTCAGTTTACTAGTGCCCTCTTCTGCTTTACACTGGTCTCTGCTGCCCTGTCCTAACCTCTGCTCTCCCTCCAGCAGTTTCTGTTCTTCCACTCACTGATCCAGCAGGACCTTGGCCCCCTCAGGTCCCTCATGTCAAACAAGCAGGCATCTACTACATTACATGGCCTGAAGGTGACTGCACAGAGAGAGAGGGGGAGAGAAGGGGTGGGGGTGCGGGGGAAAGAGAGCAAGAGAGAGAGTCCTTGGAAAGGCAGGATGGCATCCCTGAGCAAAAATACATCAATCACACCAGTCCAGCTATCTCAATTAACCCTTAGTTAAGCTGGGACCTCCTGGAGAAACTGAAAAGAATTCGAGGGCATAAGAGATGCTATCTGTCACAAGGATTACCATTCTGCATGTGGATCAAAGACAATTCCACATTTTACCCTAGTGATTAGCTGTAATTAAATAAAGTAAGTCTGTTTAAACTTCATTAGCAGCAAGACATTTGCTACAGCAGAGTGGGCACAAATCATCCATTCTTAATTAAAAGATAATCCACAGGATGACCATAATCTTCTTCTAAAAGTATACTCTTTCCCCCTGAAAGATTTCTTCATCAAATAAGGATAAATAACAGTTTCTCTCTGTTTAAGCTATGAAGGAATGGATGCTTCTCACCATTTGCTTGAATGAGTGCTGAATGTGCCTGATAACATCACTTTGGCATGCTATTATCTAAAATGGTAGAATACCTCACTTCAGCAAAGTCTGACATAAATCTTTGAAAACAAAGAAATTGCATATGTATGAGCTGAAATAGATATGACAGTGTTGGCACATTAATATTCCTGTCACTGGGGGGTTTCAAACTTTTAAGGAGATGATATCAATGAATTCAGGCTGTAGCTGGTGGAAGAGGACAATGTACTGCAGGACAATTATTAATTACATACACCTAAACATATTAAAAAAACATACAATACTGTCCAAAATATATCATGGTGCAGACCAGTGCTCAAGACCCCTCTGAGTACTACTGCAGCTCCACTGTGGGAGGATCAGTCTTAATCAGCAGCAAAAGGACATTTCCCTTTCTATTTCTACAATCATGGTGGTGGTGCATGGGCAGGATATGTTTTCAATTATCACATACCAACTCTCATTAATAGTAACTACAGTGCCCAATTGAACAGTTCTCTGCCCAGTTGCATATAGCCTGAAATTGATCATTATATATTATATAAGTATGATATGAGGATATTCAGTTGGGATCTTTTATTGTTTGATGCTAGAGAATGTAGAAGTAGATGTTAAGAAAAAAAGCAACGCCAGCTCCTTCTAAGCAATAGCAAAGCTGAAAATTTCCTATTTCATTCTGATGAGGAGGAAAAAATGTACAAAACCTTTTTATTTATGGTTCTTTGCGTCCTTTTGGTCCTGAGTGCTTACTCAGCTTTTCCCCTTGTGATGGGAATGTCTGGACAAACTGCAGCAATTAGAGATCACAGACGTGAAGATTACATTGTAAGATCTGTGGGGTGGAGACTGTTAGCTCAGTGAGGTACCTTGATGTCTTTTGATCCTTAAAAGTAAGTGAGGAACATGAAAGCCACTTAATCAGGAGAAGAAAATTCATGCTAGAATCAAACCTAGCATCAAAACTCATGATTGAATCATCATATAATTCTACAGGTAGCTTTTTTAATTTTTCATTTAATTTTTTATGGAAGGACTTGCTGGCAGTAACTATACAGGGTGTACTAGTCCAGTGACATGTTGACCTTCAGGGATAGAATGGAAGGAGTGCTTAAAAGCTTTTACATGTACAGCTTTTGCTTTTTTTACTCTCTAGCTGTTTCTCTTTCTTTTCTTTCTTTTCTCCTTTCTTTTTCTCCCCCCAGCTTTGCACCTATGTCAGGCTGTTTTGAGCCCTGACACCTGATATTCAATAATCTCTCAGCAGTTGTGGACAAAGGCCTAAGAAAATTCCTCCTTCACAAACAGGCATGAAACTCCATATAACTCCATATAAAAACACACTTGATGACAAGTCAGCTCTTTTAGGCTATTACAAAAGAGCACTAGTCATCTCCAAATATTTTTAAACTTTACTAATAAAATCCTAGAGAGGTGCTTAGGTCAGTGCTTTCAAAACAATGAGAAATATGTCTGTGCTTTGGTTTTGATTTAATTCTTTTATTACACTATTGCTATCTGTCATTTCCTGCATGTGTCAGCATTGTGTCTGAATCACAAAAATATCATGGATACACCATGCAAAAAAGAAAGAATTTTGTACCCTGCCATGACAAGCAACATCCCTTTGAAAAGAAAAGATAAAATTACATGTTGATAGATTATCTGATAACTGCAAGGTATTATATTTGCCATGGCTTTACACTAATGCAATGGAAGTCGACAGCACCCCTCAGTATTGTTCTCAAATCCCACCCATTCCTCCAGTAAGTTCCAAATTCCTTTGCACCTCTAGAATCTGATTTTGAAATTAGGTTTAATGTTTGAAATCGTAGAGTGACTTCTGTGTATTGATGGACCAGTTTATACCTCCTTCTTTTATCTGAAGCAGCATTTTATGTCCCCAAGCAACAGGGCACTAAAGCAAGAAATAATTTGAAGTGCATGTGTAAACCCATCAAAATCAGCAGGACTACTGTTTGGGCTTAGCATCCTGTATGCCTTGCAAGTATGCCTTGCCAAACCAGGGCTTTAGATATTAATCCATGCAAGGAGAGGTGACACCTTGTGACTTTGAGTATTAAAGTGTCTTGGGAGCACAGTATTTTTCCTAATTACTTTAGTGCTTCTCTCTGGAGGAATTACAGTAACAGGGAATTCTGGTGAAACTTTAGGAGTTATTCATAAAACCCAATGGATTTTAAAACAGGACAGCTGAAACCCACTGCTATTTACTACCAGAATAAGGCCAGAAAAACAACTTTCCAAACCCCAGTTTTCTTTTTGACCAAAAATTAAGCCATTGTTTATCAAAGAATTAATTCTACAATAACTAGACAAAACATCCTTGGAATGGACCAATTGATATTCAGCGAGCAAAGAGAATTAAGTTATTGGACTCTTCAAAATGTAGTCTTTCATGTCAGTTCATTGCAAAAAATAATGAACTATCATCACTTCTTCATATTCAGAGTGCATTTTTAGGATAGTTTACATGATTCTCGAATACCTGAAATACTTTAACACCTACTGTAGAATGTCCTCATGGAAAAAAAAAAAAAAGGACAGTCAGCTAGTTACTCTCAAAATTTCATGGAATGGATTTTATAGTATTATTCAGAACCCAGAGAAAAGCAGATTCTGTTTAAAGAAATAGCAGTATGTCATGAAACATTTACATAGTGCAAAAGTTATGGTCAATGTCTAACGAGATGAAATCAAATGCATAGATATGGCTTTCAGTACAGGATGAAGATTCTGTAAATCCTCTGATAAAAGCAAAGTAACAAATTTGGCTTGTAATGTGAACTACAGGTAAGGTTACATCTATTATTTTTGATAAACATTACCTCTGAAGGTTTGCACCTATAGAAATGACATTCATGTACTCTGTCTAAACAGAGGTATGAGTTTCACAGACCTTAGGTTCATATATATATATGCTTTGGATTTCACTCTAACAAGTTAATCACATTTTTTCCCCTTTTGATATGTGACAGTGGGTTTATTATGTTTTCTTCTCTTTTTAAGAAATAGACATTATGAGACATCAAAAATTACAGAAACTGCAATGGCTGGACTTCCCCTCTGCTGGTGTTTATATATTTCTGTGTCTGCAAAAAAATCCCACTGTTTCTATTTCTAAGTACATTTTAAGATATTGTACTTAAAATTAATATGGCATTATTGGAGCAGTAACTGCTGATTTCTGTTTTGATTTTCATAAGCTTATGTGATAATATTATTTATTTTAATTGATCATTAAGGCCTAGATCTTACCGGGTAAATAGATCTGGTGGGCCTCTGCAAAATATCTTAGGAATCAATTTGATTTTACATATGTGAAGAACCCTATCTGTGTGAATCACACTGTAAAATCAGGCAAGACATGGACAAGTTTCTCAATCTGACATTATTAAACAAATAGAAAGCATATGAATATGAATAACTTTCTATGCATTTTGCAGATTATGTCTTTATCTTGTAAATAGATGAATAATCCTAAATGCTTGGAAAAGCATATATGTAGGCAAGAGACACACAAAAAAGATAGAAATATAGATGCGTGTATTTAATTCCAATATGTCAGTGTATGGACATTCCCTTAAAGGCTGGACTCAATGATCCTTGTGGATCCTTTCCAACTCAGAATATTCTGTAGTCAATTCTGTAAGCAATTAAAGGTAATAATGATAACATTTAAACATTTAAACATTTTAGTGAAAATATATCCTTTCATTGTACTGATGGATTCCTATGAAATGTGGATTTTTATTAATACTAGAAAAAGAAACATTGACTGTGTTCACCTGAATAGAGTCTGCCTGCACTTCAAGACAGTTTCTTTAAGAAAAAGTTCTGTCTGGCTAAAAATAGTCTTGAAAGATGGTTTGCCTGGATCAACCTTTTCTGACAATCTTAAATTCTGATTTGCAATGTAATTTTTCTTTTTAAAAAATTGTTATATTGCAATGTCTTCTTGCTTTGAGGAGGCAGTTAAGAGTATCTCAGATACCATCAAGGCTACCATGATTCCGTATTGTAAAAGTACTGCACATATAAAAATGTAATATATAATGTAGAGTCATAAGTAACTATCAAGGCAACAGTATGGGTGGTGTTTATCAACTTACTAAATCCTTCAGCTCAACTAAGAGAGTAACAACTCTTCTGTTAATTTAACTTGATTCCAGCTCCCATACAGAATTAGGGGAATTCTGTAAGAGGGGTCTGGGCCTGAATGCTTCCTTATACTTGCAATTCTATTTATTTTCAATTCAAAGATCCTTAATAGAAGTTTTTCCGTCCCTGTAGTCTGGAAAGTGAAAACTAGAGCCTTTCCTAGAGACAGGAATTTACATAGCTTCAGCTAAACTGCTGGAACACTTTGCTGTGGTTGTAAGGACTACAAACACATACAGGACAAACTTGCAGGGATGGCAACACCTTTCATCACACAAAACAGTAGCCATTTTATAGCAAATCTGCAAGAAATTAATTGGTCTAGGGAAGTATACTTCCCTGCCTCCAACTTTGGGCCTTATAAAGATAAGTCTAGGAAATAAAATTCACAACTCTGGTAAAAACCAAGAAAACACAGATTTAACAGTTACTGGATATTACAAACTCTCTCTCTGTGCATTTGAGAATTTTTGTTTCTCTTGTCCTAGAGAGGTCTTCACTCTCAGCCTCTATGATGTCATCTGTACATCATAAATATTAATCCTTTTTTCATTCAAAGGTAGTCTAATCATTGTATATGTATCTGATCTCTGAGAAATCACTATGAGGTGAGCTTTGAGAGCTTCAGGTTCTACAGATCTCAATAAGCTAGAGAGACACAATGCTTGTTTTATTTTCCCATCTTTACTGATTAGTCTACTACATCATATTCCTTCTACCTACATGACTTGTCTTCTCTTAGGAAAAATGGGCCTTGGGGGCTTGCTGGGGTTGAGCACAAAAACTCCTCCCTAAAGGCAAAGTCATACCCATGTCAACTTCATGTCCTTCTGCCTGTTTAAATCAGGGTTAACATAAGGCATTATAGATCTATAGAAACTGAGTATGGCTTAGGTGTCAGTGTATGGGAACAATTATACTATTAAGTAATTTAACAATTCAGGTGTATTGCAATTCAGGGTGACCACAAAGCCTCTCACAAAGTGGTCAACATAAAACTTTAAAAGATGACATTGGTCTTCTTTGCCCAGTGTCAAGTGTGGGACATAATAAGACAGGAAGATGGATTGAGCAGTAAGGCAGACAGGATAGGTGTCTGCACTCTTGTGTGGACCAGTATTTTCCCTACCCAAGACTGGCTTTCTTGACCCAGAGGCTACGTCTGGACACTACTGCTGGCAAGGGTCTTGTAGATGTGTGGCATGATCACCTTCAAACTTTACTGCATGAATTATTCTACTTGCAGTACAGACACAAGATGCGCTGACATCCTATCCCAATGCCTTCTATTACTACTTGTGCTATCAAGAACAAGTCCTGGTGTGCTGAGCTTGATGAGTTATCCTCAGCAGCAACCCTGTACTCAGTGCTGGGTAGCACACATCCGTGGGTACAACCCAGCCACTGGGGTGTCCCAGTGTCATGTGGAATCAGCCACCAAACACCTGGACTCTAGGAGTGTTATGATCCACCCCTGAGGGCAAGGGTAACACAGGTTCTTCTTCACAATCTTTTTTGTTTCTAACTCCTTTCTAAGAGATTAAATTTGCTCCTCTGCCTCCAGCACAGCTGATCAAAGTAATAGATTAATTTCCCTTTCCATCCTAACCTCTTCATGGTCAGCAGCTAAGTGTGAGTGCTCCTTTCCTAATTGTTGCTGCAATGCTTTCATTGAATCTTTTAAAAATCTTATCATTTCAGTCTCGGATTTCTGAGTAGCCAATAGTTCCTTTTGTTCTGATTTAAGGGCAGCACCTTAAAGTGCACACACTACTGCCTTTCCTTTGCCAAGTTTTAATTTATGGTCTTTTGCACGAACTATCTACCACTGCTTGTTATGAGCTGATGCCAATAGTTATGAGCACACATCATACTGGGAGGAAAAGAGTTATCATTATAGCTGTCTAATTTTATTAGAAGGGGACAACCCTCATTTGACTTACTCTTGGTAGTACCATATTTCAGTAACCCACTGAAGATTAGTGTTTTTCTCCCCACCACCCTCTCTGAGGGTCAGTTTGACTTTCTCATGGAGAAAACTTCACAACAGGTCTGGTTTACTCCAGAAAACCTTTCAAGTCTTATATGCTCAGGTCATACCAAGAGAAGAAAAATAGCAGTAGGAAGCAGTTGAGAGCAGGAATATCTGGGATTGCCATGATCTTCTGCTGGGGATTTTGGCTTTGGTCAAAAAGAAATTCTCCTTTGTCCACCACCCTGGCTGTTATTCCCATAGAAAAACTTCCTCACCACTTTCAGAGTAATCCCACCTATGATACCAAAATTAATGTTACAACCCATCCCTGAAGGCAAGGGCAAATCAGCCTCCCATTCATAGATCCTTGGGGTGGATTAGACTGAAACGACACTGCATATATATACATATATATACATATATATACATATACATATATGTGTGTGTGTGTATCTATATGATTTATCTTACAACAATTTGATTGCAAAGGAAAGGAGCTATGCAGATATTTTGATTATTATTATTATAAGAAAGCAGCATTATAAAACATAAAAATAACACTTAAGAAAAATGTATAAGGGAAAAGTAAAAAAGAGAAAGAAAGGCTTCGAGTAGAAAGATACTACCACCCATGGACCTAGTGATGAGACTTGATTGCTGCAATTTTGATGTCCATTGGTGGAAATGGTGGTCACAGTCTTGATCCACTGTGAGTAGGAAAAGCCCATGAAACACAAAATTCAATGGGTTAATATATGCTTAGGCTAATTGGGAATGCTCAGATACCTCCCCTGGGTGGGGAGTTTTACAAGGTCTGATGTTACACTGTGGATCACATGCAGTCCTCAAGCCTTTGGAAGGCCTCAGAAACGTGTCTGGGTGTGCTTTGGGGATCTTTGATGGTTTATGACCCCTTCTAAAACATAATAGCAGTTTCTCATGTCGTGTAGTGAGCCAATTATACCCCATCAGAAGGGATGAATACCTTCAGACGTGTGTGTGTGTGTGTGTGTGTGTGTGTGTGAATCCCCTGGGGGCAGAGGGCACTACCCCTTCTCC
>VXAC01005706.1:72163-290322 GCA_013399225.1 Rhipidura dahli
AAAAAAAAAAAAGAAAAAAAAGAAAAAAAAGAAAAATTAGATTGGATTAGCAACTTTTACATTTCCTAAACAGAGGAATGGAAAAGCCTGAGGTCTTTGCTCCTTAAGGGCAAAATAAAGAGACATAACTGGTGAGCATCAGGATGGCAGATAGGTTAAACAAGTGCTGTCAGAGAACCAACATGGGCAATGAGCCCCAGAATGCTGTGACAGGCCAAAGATGGTTGTTCTTGTTACTACATAGATTAGATAGATTTAGATTTAGAAGGTGCCAATCTTTCTTCTCAAGTGGAACAAAATATTTTGGTGTCCCGTTGTATAATAGATACATTTTGAATATATTTCCTTTTTTTCCCCACAGAGTTTTTATTTTTGGTTTATAATACAATTGAAAAAAATCACTTACTTTTACCTAAGCTTGGGAACTAAATGCAGGACTAGTTCTAGTCAACATGACTCACAGCTGTTCTTTTTTGGGTAAATTTTATTGGAGAATGTCAAGAACACCTTTTCCAGGGAGCTGTGTTTGCACTCAAGTGAATAACAGTGAAAGTGGCTTATGAGGTTAAACAAGAAGACTGACACCAACAGAAATCCAAGGCAGTTGATCACAAAATTTGGATAATTGGAGCAAGAGCACTGCAAGAAGTAAAGATTTTTGCCATTTAGTGCTAAAATTTTTTTCCGCTTCTGGCATAAAGTTAGAGATGTTCTTTAGGAAAACTTCCCTAAAGAGCCAAGTTTTTCTTTTTTTTTTTAGTCGTGAACAGAATCCATGATTTTAAAAACAACTTACAATTTTATTATTAAGTATTGCATATCCATATGTCATCCATTGGAGGAAACTAAGAGCATCAAGCTCATTTTCTGTGTTTACTAAACAGCTATTAGGAGGTAGCAACAGACAACTTCAGGCCAGATTAGAAACATCAGGCTGGATGTGAAAGGCTTGTCTCTTCTCATCAATGCTTTGCATGATCCATGCCTGCAGTTTTGTTTCCCATCAGGTCCATTTTAAGACATATATTTTCAGCATTCTTTTAGTCTCTAATTTGCCCGTGAAGTAAAGAATAAATTTAAAACCAAGTCTGAAAAGACGAAAAAACATGTTTTCCCTAATACAATGATTATACATCTGGCAACCAATGAGTGATAGTTGATAGTCAGATATAGTTCCCTGTGATAAGCATTTGAACACTGGCCTGTGCAGTTCACAAGTGGTTTATGGTTTGGGTGAGATAAAGAGAATAGAGTGAGCTTTTTTCCATATTTTGGTATAATTTGCACTTTTGTTTTCTATGTGAATAGACAGCAGTCAGCCATTTAAGGGCAACTCATCAAATGGGCAGTAACAAAAATAAAGTGTATGTATCTTGTCTGGCATCTACTACAAAAGCCTGTGGAGTTCTCTGTTGAAGTAAAGAATGTGCAAAAGCACATAGAAAAATCAACTTTAAGGATTTGCCTACTGAAGAGCATGCAGAAAACTTGGTTTTAAGAACAGCACAAAAGAGAGAGAGGGAATGAATTGCTTTCTTGGACTGCTTGCAATATGACATGCAAAATTTCATATTCGGGGAAGGACCATTGTAAAAGCCAACCATTTTCTCTTTATGAGAAAAAGTCCACAGTTATATTTTGTCTGGTCTCTGATGTGGTAGTGGCATGCCAGTACTGTCCTTCTTCACCACTACTAGAAATGGCAGCCTTGAATTCTCTTTAGATAATATGTATTATTTCTCAGGAAGTGGCCAAATAATTCATTATATATTTATAATTTTAAAAGGTATTTTTAAACCAGTCTTTTACATTCTGTATCAAAGGTTAAGTAAAGATGTACAGGTTTTTTGAACTCACGAAGAAAGATCCATGAGTCTTACTTGATGCTTCTATGTAAACCATCATGTCAGTATACTACTTTGTAGTGTGTTCCATCCTGGAAGAATTATGACACTTCAACCTGTCCTCCTTTTACAATTATATGTAAATATGCAATATATGCATCCTTACTTTTCTGATATTATATACATATATAAAAGAATACTTGGGAAAGAAAAATTTACAATGTTGAATGTGGAAAATAAGCTGTAGAAGATAAAAACTAAATTCATAACAGTGGAAATGAAAAAGTTAAATATATATTTATGTCTACATTACTTTCCCTTCAATTTAAAATCAATGCACACACATAAAAACCTAGCCAGCTGGGGTGCTTAGTAAGTCATATGAACTACTGCTCTGGTTCCCTGCTGGTTTACGATCCTAGCTTTTCAATGCAGAGCTTCTATTCAGACTTCAGTACTTGTCTTGTGTGTCTTTGGGTGTTTAATACTTATAACAAGGCACTTTCATTATGGGCAGTCCAGTTTTAAACATTCTGTCCATTTATCTGAGCTCTCTGTAAATGCCTGAAGAAGACCAGCTGACTATTCAAACTGAGTCACCTAGAAAACATTTCTTAATTTTCTTCTGCTTCTCATCATCTTCGGACTTTGTAAACAACATTGCTTTAACAAAACTTTGAAAGGGTCCATGTTTAGCAAAGCCTGCATTACAAAATAATTTCAAAGATTTATTTTATTCCCTGTTTAAAGAATACATACCGTCCCTTAAAATAGTGTCTCTATTTAATTTGCTGTGAAAATGTGAAACTCTTCATTATCAATCAGCACTGACTTATTTTATTCCTGAAAAAAAGTATGGCCCATTTCAAAAGTGTTCTCTAGATTGTTTGAATTTAAAAATCCTTTAATTTATACTGGGAGCCTGAATCATATAAAATCCCAAACATTCCGACTTCTGGAACCTCCCACTCAAGGAATCAGTTTTCTTCACTCTTAGTATTTTCTCAAAGAAAGATCATATGAAGAATGTCTGTTTTCATCCTTCAGAAGGATGTGAATAAGAAGAAATTATTCTGAGTACCTTCAGTAACTCCGCTATTGAAAAATGGATATTCTCCAAAATATGCATATTTTACAAGCTAAAGTATATGTTTGTTTGAAAGATTTACTTTATCGTTTCTCACTCTTTGAATAACTCATTATCTGTATGACCACACACAATGATACAGAATAAGCATTGAAAGGATGAGTACGCTTTGGATAATCTAATGCTTGGCTATGATGCATATGAATAGCAAGAAATACTTGTTTAGAACCAGCGACACCACTAATGCAAAACATAAAAGACCAGTATCAAATCTAAGAAGGTTTGCACTTAGTGAAGTCTCTGTTGGGAAACCAGGGCCTTGTTTCATGTACACAATGTTGTGGGGAAAAAAGTAGCTTGAATAAATGAATGTATCTTTAATTTTTTTTTCTCTCTTATTTCTGACTAATCTTGAAGGAACACAAGATTACCTTACTTCTAAGGCTTTTATTCTTTGAATTTCTGGCTTTACTCAGAACATAGGAACATAGTATAAAATACACTAAGAACAATGAACTACAACATAAAGTAGACATTTTGTAACTTTAAAAAAGTTAAGCTTAGTTTCTGGAAATGTTAGGGAAAATGGTAAGTAGATTTTCTCTACCTGTTCGCACAATTCTTTACATGGATTAATACAAATCAGACAGCACAGGAGCTCAGTTTACCCACGTTATCTGGCTCCCATTTGTACAGGACTCTGTTCACTTCTGCCCTGGATGGGAAAGCAGAGCACAGCACCCCAAATGTCCAATGTCTCTACCCTGTAAAAAAACTAGAACTTTATCTAATACTGAGCTTTCCTCTAGCTGTCCGGCTCAAACATTATTTTTAATTGTACCGAGGTGAAGGAATTGTTTGACATCCAGTATTACACCTTGCTCAGCACTATTGTCTCCTTTACAAAATGCTCCAGACATGATTGAGTGGGGCATATTGTCAGAAATATGAAATTTATTGCAACATATTGTGAAAATTGAGATGAATAATGCAGATGTGGAAGGTCAATATTGAAAATTGACTTCAGGTATTCATGGGTATGTGAAAAGAGCAAGTATTATGTAATTTTCCAATTTTGCCTGAACTTCTATGATTCCATTAGAGCATGGAGGTCTTTTCTCATTCCCAAAAGGAGTGCAGGCAGCAGTACTGCTGTCATCCTTTCCTCTAGCTGTTGGAATCTGAGGGCTCATTTTATCTGCTGCCAGGATTCCCACCAACCCCCTGAAGCTCAGCATGGCACCAATGGCTAAATTACACCTTCTTAGTTTAGACAGCAAATGTATTGACTTCACTGCCCACTTAGCTTAAGCCATGAAGATGTGAGCACAACATACACGACAGTGCTAATAATGCATCGCTTCTTCCATGCACTCATTTTTGGAGCAGACCTTGTTGAAGCTGCTCTTTTGTTCTGTGTGCCTGCCAGATAGACTACCCACCTGCAGGCATCCCTGCTACCACCTGTCACTGCAGCTGAAAGAAAAAAAGGCTCTTAGTCCACAGTCATCTCTCTGTCACAAGATGGAGGTAGAAGTGCAGTGGCCATCTCATCATCAGAGACCAATCTGTTCACTACTCTGGAATTCCCCATAAATATTCAATTATGCAGCAGGGAAACATCAAAAAAGGTCTGCAGAGAGAGATGCAATGTGCATCACCCCTTACATGGAGAAATAGCAATTTTCAGACTTCTGTGTAATGTGTACACACAGCATATAGGCATGATGATCCACCCTAGATGATTAAACATACAAGATAAAATATATGCATCTGTAACCCAGGAACCAATAGTTGATCCAAATGGGGAAAGGTGGATGAATCAACATTAACATTTTTGTAGGCCATCTGTGATTTTTTTAATGGAAGTCAATATCATAAAGCACTTTGAGCATTGTTTTTGATGCATTTTTAGTCTCTGTTGCATTAGACAATTAATAATGCAGGAAGAGAGTTCTTCCTTGGGATTGCATACTAAATAGACATGTGAATAACTAACATATTTTTTCTGAGGTAAAAATAAGTTAAAAGTAATTCAAAAATTTCAAATAACAAAGCAGAATATCTGGGGTGAAAGGAAGATAAAATAACAAAACAACTTCAGACATTTTCAACAAAAAAGAAAAAGTTGAAATGATGGGCAGTTTCCAGATTCATGGTCCAGGTCACACCTCATATGAATGTGGACTGAGACCTTCAATTTTCCTGCATAAAGTCCCTACATGTCAGGCCATGGTATATGGGGAGATGAAGAAGAATCAGAGTATCTTACATCTTCCTATTTTTGTGTTTGGCTTTTTGTGACTTTAGTAGGTCAGATCAAAACCTTTAGTTTTGGAAATGCTAGTACAAATTATGTTCCAATTTTCATACAATTATTGCTTTTCTCCTAAAAAGCTGGTTTACAAATTTTAGTCCAATTAAATTGTGAATAAAAGATGTTTCAAAATTCTGTCTAACTGCAGAAAGTCAGCCCTTGCATGAGAATACTTTTGATTATCTTCAGACAAGACCAATACCTTCCTTACTCCCAGATGCCTTGAGCCAAATGTAAAATCTCTAGCTTTCTCTAAATTTTTGAAAGTTAGTTTCTTCCAGTTTTCTGAAAACCTTATCTACAAAGGTACATATTTTTTATGATTTTTTTTTCTTTTGGTGTGTGTGAACATTTCTTGGCAGGTTTAGGAAATTCTTATATTTTTCTCTTGCTTTCTAGCAGAGTATATATCAGCAAATTTCTACCAGATACAGGAATGCAGTTAATATAAATGTTATATTTTATTCACAGAATTGTAAAGAGAAATCCCACACCAGAAAATGCACAATCATTATTAATCACTCACACCTCTCAGAATGACCTCTCCTATCTTCCATACATCAGAATGGGTGTCCTTTCAGTTAGAAACAAAGGTCTATGGCATCCAGTTGACTCTGAATCCCTAACTTCATCACTTCGTGCTTGGGCTCCACACCTCTGGGTCACCCAATGGCTCTTTCATCTTCCTTTTAGCATCTGGTTTTAATCAGGATCTCTCTTGTAATCTGTACTGGTCTTTGTCATGCTAGTTTAACTTCCTGCATGTTAGAACAGACATTACTTATGCTTTGAAGATGGCACCCTTGAAGACTAACCAAGCCTCTTAGGTGACAGAGTGCTGCAGGTAGATTCCTGAATAAGATAATTGATCTCTCTTGAAGTCTGGGATTTTAATTTTCTTCTTTATCCTACCCATTTATCTGGGGACGTTAAACACTACAATCAAATGGTCATTATGGCTGAGGCTGCTCATGTTCTTCATGTTATGAATTAATTCTTACTTTTTTCTCTATTATGGATCTAGCAATGCATCTCCTTTACTTGGCTCAATTTTCTGTCTTGTATCAAGTAATTGTCATCATCACACTCCAGCAACCTCTTGAATTTCTCATACCTGCTATATTCTAGTTCCAGAAAATATCAAGGTCATTAAAATTTCTCTTGGTTTTGAAGTTTTGCAGTTGTCCCTACAGCTGTGTGAAGAAGGTAAACACCTTCATTTTCTTGGTCTGTATCTATCCATTGTTATTTTCCAGTTCCATGAGCTATCCCACCATGTCTCCATAATACCAATGAAAAAGCTCTGCAGTTGTACATGGACTTTTAACACTTCTGTTTTTCACTATGGTGAGTGAACTCATGTACATGATCTCATGTGCATCACACAGGACTGATCCCCAAGTCTCCCTGCTGCTTTAACTGAAATGCAGGAGCTTCCAGCATCACCCTGTCCCAGACACTTCCATACTGCTCCATGTCAGTTCACTTTTCTTCAGGTCTCTCTTAAACTCCTCTGACATATATAGCTTAACTTCACATCATTTTAGGAGAGCTGAATCATAGCAAGAACTCAAACTCTGCATGTCTAAACAAGTTTGTAAACTGATCTAGTGTCCTGAAGCAAATCTTTAATTTTTTTTCTTAAAGCTTTGTGTGGATTTCAGCTCAGAATAAATCAGCATAATTCAGCAGAGTATTGCCATCAAATACACTTGACTCCTGTTTGAAATAGAACCCAGAATAAATATAAATGGTGAAGGAGTGCAGCTCACCTCATATAACAAGGTAGCTAACCAGATGTAATTTAAGTATGAAATGTGTGACTGTGGACCATAACATCTTCCTCTTGTGCAGTCTCCCTTGTAGAACTGATGGGAGGAGAAATTTGAAACCTATCCCATTGGAAAATGACATAGCTGTAACTCTATATTTGGCCTTTTTTGCGTGTATGTGTATTATGTGTGTGTAAAAGTGAAAATTAAAAAAATATCCTGACTATAATTGACACAATAGCTAGCGGAAATACTTGTTCAAAACCAGTATAAAACAGAATCATATACAAAATACAGCTTTGTCTAAGACAACACAGAGTGAAAAACAATGAAGAATTGCATTGCTTTTCTGAAATAAACCACCATGGAACACTTATATTTGTATTTTGCCCCTGGTTTGTGTTCATTACAAAACGTTAAACAGAAGATTTTATTATATGCCACCCACCCCTCTTGCTGTGTATCGCATGATGGACCAAGCTACTTACAATAATAATTCACACTTAATCTGTTACAGAATTCTAGAAAAATATATCTGGAAAGGGCTTTGAAAAGGCTACAGCATATGTCATATGTGGTAAAAAAATCACATGTTTGAAACAACACTCAAATTAAGTCAGAAAATACCCCAAACAATTCCTGTGTTATTACTGGTGTAAAAAGATCTGCAGACAATCAAGAGATCCAGTCACAGATCTCCTCAACAGTAGAATTTATCCTCAAAGGTTTAGTATTTATAATCCTATTATTTTCTAATCCTATTATTGTAATGTTTGGATGAACTGAATGTATTTCCTCTTTAATCTCTGTGTGATCACACATATTTCCCTTCAATGATGACTTCTGGCTGACCTTACAAATACTTTGTTCTTCAATACTTAAAAATAAATCAGCAGTATCGTTAGGAACATTGCATTTTCTGCAGATGCACCTTGCTGTTAGATAATGTCTCTTGATAAAACTAATGCTTATAGAATACTGTAGAGGTGTTTGATCCCCAACAGATTTCCATTCAGATCATGTATTTTTGCTTTTCCCTTGCTCAGTAAGTGGCCACTGTGATGCAATGTTTTAAAAATTTAAAAATCATATTTATGTCTGTGCCTGGAATACAGGACTATTTATGGAGATGTTACATACAGCACACAGAAAAAAAAGCTGTGCAACTTTGAATTGCATGGATTTAATGCTATTTAAGGGTTTAACAGTGACACCATAAATCACAAGAAGGTATGAATTAATTTATGTCCTACCATAAGCCTAAGATAACATTATAGCCTGGATTTTGAAAGTTGATTATTTTTGCATTTCCTTTGCAATTGCAGTTATTTAAATATGACAGAAAATGCACCTGTAATAGGGAAGCTCTGTATTTCTTATTCAAGTGGGACATTCTGAAACATAAAAAGCAAGTAAAAGCAGAAGATGACAGAAAAAAGGGCAAAAAGGCAAAACAAGAAAGCAAGTTAGAGGATGGCATACTAAATGAAAATGCAATTGCAAAGGAAATGCAAAAGTAATTTTACTTGTTATGTTTCAGAATGTCCCACTTGAATAAGAAATACAGAGCTTCCCTATTACAGGTGCATTTTCTGTCATATTTAAATAGTATTCATCAGAGAGAAACTAGGATGTTAAGGGCAGTAAAAAAAGAAGAATCAGGCCTCATGACCTGAGTACCCTTGAGATTCACAAGAAGAATGTAAATATAATGAAATATTTATGTTACAATTCAAACAGAAATTATGAAATTTGCTTTCGCTCGACAACAGTGCGTTTAAGCCTACTACCAACATATTATTACAAAAGTATTTTCCCTTATGATAGTTATGCAAACTCAGTTTATGATCTCATGCAAATATTTTAGTCTTCAATTCCTCTGTAAGGTACATATTGATGGAAAATAAACTTCCTTTTCCTGATGTTCATTTACTCATAAGAACAAAATGGACGGCAGCATGTGAATGATACTGTTAAGACAGAGAGAACTGGCAGATATTTATCTGGTCAAACTTAGTTTACCTTCTTTTAGTTTAACAATAGCACATATTTGCTAATTCTAACAAATTGAGCATTTTTCATCAACTATTTACAAAATATTTTCCTGGACAAGAAGAGAATATTTTCTTTTATTTAAGAAAATGAGAAATGCTTCTAGTGAATTAAGCCTTCTCAAAAATCTAGCAGGATAAGAAGCAATGTGGAAAAATTAAAACACATGATAGTCCATGTGAAACAAGAAGTCACTAATTTATTGAGGTGGTGGTGGTAGTGATACCCTAGCCTAACTTGCCCAGAGAGGTTGTGGAATGTCTGTGTTTTGAGATACTCAAAGCCTGGCTGGAGATGGTCCTGGGTAATTGGTTGTAGGTATTCACACTTGAGTAGTGTGTTGGATTGGACCAGATGATCCCTCCTCATCTCAACCTCTTTGTGATTCTGTCATTCATAAATAAGGCAGTCTTACAGAGAATCTGGAAATCTAGTCTATTATACTTTGGTTCATAGGCACTTGGCTCATAGCTTAATGGAGTAGAATTTTTCCTATTTTGCTCATAGTCTATTTCTGTGAATTACAACAAAAAATGGCTACTTCAGTTATAGAGATTTTCTACATTTTTTTTCCCCGTAGCTTACTGTGCCTGCATCCGGGACTTTGTTCCACACATTCTCAGTAATAAAACTAAACAGTTACAAATTAATTACAAGCCTTTTTTCAAGTCACATATTCCAATTCAATTCAATTTCTACACTAGCAGTTTCTAACCAGTAGTGAAGAAACATGTTACTGCTATCTCTCTCATAAGAAAGTCAGCCTTGACTCAGTCTGGACAGCTAATATTATCTTGGTATATAGAACATATACTATGTCTTAGAGGAGCAGGGATATGAGCTGTGGAGATTCTCAGGAGGTATTGAACTCTTAGATGATATTTCACATCACCAGAAAGCTTTGTCAGAGGTACAGCTACAAAAGAGGAAGGCTAGGTTTCCCTAAACTGCTGGCTGACAAACTGCAGATTTTGAGCCCACTCCTCACTTGTATGACATTGTAAGACAGATGCTCATTTTTCACTGCTTCCAACAGAAAACAAATTCTCTCAAATGCTCTCATACAGGATTAGAAAATAACCTCATCTGAAAGAAAACAATCTGAGCTGGAAGAAGTCAGTGTGATAGCAGGAGTGTCCATGGGATGCTGCAGAAATTCTCTTGCAGAAGGAAAACATGAAAAGGAAGACTCAAGTCTTTGATGTTAAGAGATAGCAAGGGAATATTTTATTTATATTAATAATTTAACATGTTATTTAAATAAAAAATTCAGAAAGAATATCTAGAAAAAGATGAATATTTTCACTATGTGTGGAAACAAAAATATCCCACTGCAAAAGAGAAATAAGAACTTCATGATGAGGGATACTCCCCTGAAAGTGATGGACCTGTTAAATACCACTGGCACAGTGAAAGTGTACATCTTCATGGTTTCTCCATTTTCTCTCTCTCTTCATGTTGACTGGTATCTTTGTCATCTAGAGTTTCCTACAAACAGATATGTTTGGAATGATATTATTAAGCAAAGATAAAAGAAAACCTTATAAGACAGATTTTAATAAGAAAAATAGCAAGACAATACCAAACAACTAAAATTAGAGGAATACCTTCCTATATGAGTTATAGGAGATTATTTTAATTAATACCCTCAAAAATACATGTCTGGACTTCACAGTGTCTATACAGAAGATGACCACTGCCTGTTCCTTTATCAGGAGCTCACGAGCTCGAGAAGGATCTCACAGGAAGCTTGCTCAAAATGAATTGTGAAATGGTTCCATACATCTGTTCACTTACTTGCTTACTATTAAAGAGCTAATTATTATTGACTATGAAACACACACAGAATTATCAGGGACTATGCAGCAAAATCCAGTGTCAGCAGTAGAAAAGTCCAAATATTCTCTCTTACAAAACACTTGACTAACTTGACAAGTATAAACATGCCACATGTTTGCACTCAGAACACCACAATATTGAAAGCCAGGCTTCAAAGAGTCCATTTGAAAACACAGCATAGTGCTTTTGATTTTTCCTTAATCAAGAACAAATTTGGTATTCAAATTGTCTTCTGAAATTCCTTATATTGTGCCCTGTGTGGACAAAAGTCTTCTGTAGTGTCCTCACAGCCTTCACTGGCTGAATCCCACTGCAACTCTCAGCACACAAGGTGTATATTTTTATGTTTTGTGAACACTTGGGACAGATTGAACCTTAATGCAGCTTCACAGGCTGATACTCTTTTCTGAAAACAGGTCTAGGAAATACAGTTTTCTAGGAAATGATTATATTTCAGTGCTTTCCAACGTGTACATGGACTGAAAGATCTTTGGAGCTCTGTTGTTAGGTTGGTTTGGGGTTTTCTGGTGGTTGTTGGTCTTCGCTTGTTTTGTTTTGTTGGAGTCAAGTTGAATGGTGACTTCACATTTGACTGTAGCTTTCACATGAATTCATCAATAGTAAATAACACAACTCAGTGACATCCTTTCACTATGCTAATCCCCACCCCAAATATCCTTGTGTACAGATGGTATGGAGATTCAGTCTTGTATTGATCTCCCTCTTCTTTCGTTCAGTAACATTGCATAGAATTAATTCCTCAGGGAAATAGGGTAGAGAAACAGGTTACTGAAGAAAATACAAAATCAAAAATGCTGTGTGAAAAGTGCTTTCCAGCTTCCAAACTTACGTCTTTGTCTAATAGCTATTTTAGCACTTCATAAATATATTGAAGCCAAAATGCAGAAGAAAATGCTTTGTCTAAAGGCCACAGGAGGAGCAATTTTCAGAACTGGGACTACAGCTCTGGAAATGCTGGTCACTTGAGAAATACACTTCACCTGGCCTCCCTTCCAGAGAATGAGGGGACACACTAAATAGCAAATATCTACTCTTTATATAAGTGCAGTGCTGGAAGTCTCCTCATCCTTATCCTTCTACCACAAACATGTCAATGAGCTTGCTGATTCAACTGGGAAGGTGTCAGGGCAGGAGCAATTAGGAGTAATAATTAAGAAATATGGACTCTTAACAGTTCATTGTGAGCTTTCTCTACATATCCTCTCCCCCCAAACTTTTTCTCACAGTTTAGCACCCAGAAGTGCTGCATCACCTTGGAACAATTCTAGATGTTGCATTCAAAGCCTCAAGAATACAGTGCAAATCTGGATCTTTCACATCCCAGACAAAAATATACAGCATTTACTACTGATCCAAGTAGCCGTGGTGTTTAACTGCTTAAATATTGTAGGACTTACAATTCTCCAACCTATATTAAATATCCCAAGCTAAATCAGTGCAAATGGTTACTAAATATCAGGTTTTGATGTATCTGGAGTCAACAACTGAACAGCAGACACATTGAAATCTGAGCAATAATGACCTCAGAGCTATGTATATTTATAATGTGCTGGATTTCCTGGCATGCTGAAGCCTAGGGGGAAAAACTGCTGAACTAGTCCAGCTCTGAGGTTAATACTCTAACTAAATCACTAGCTTTAAAAACCATTTAAATCTGTGCTGGAAAGCATTTCACAACTTTCCTGTCTTAACAGTGAGGAATGCTAATAAGTCCTAGGTAGCTGCTGCAAGTAAACTGGAAGATGCTTCTCAGCAAGAAATTTTTATCCATATATTCACAGAGGCAGAGGGAAATAGCTGCTGAATTTTGGAAATATATGTTCAAGAAAAACATAGCAACAAGCAGCTGAGAAAAGGGACATTTCATCTGTCAGCTGGATGACTTTATGATTGCAGTCGTGCTATCCTGCATCTTGGTAGTCCCACAATTAGCTGCAATAGACACTGCATAAGGGAATAGGAGCTGGTTCTGGTGATATGCACTTTGTAAACCAGCTGGTAAACTGGGATGTGCATGTAAAAAGAGATTTGTTGGGGAAAGTGCCTGTCAGTTAGAAGATGGAACACTTCTGTCTCTCTTCTAAGTTCTGTTTTAAATCTAATCTTGAATAACATACTGCGAAATGTGCACATAATACCATGAAGGTGTGAGAGCTCATAAGAAGCACAGCAATGCTTCCTATAGCTCTTCCTGCAGCTCTTTCAGGGAGAATGATGTAATCTACCAAGTCATGTGCCTGTAGCAAGGCAACAAGAAAAAAAGGAAAGATCTGTCTTCTTCCCACAGTCAGAGATATGAGGAAGTGTTTTTCCTTCCCCTTTTCTCTTTGATACCCCCACATCAATTTCATGACTTTGCAGTTCAAGATTCAGGTCACAGTATTGGCAAAACCCAATGACAGTCCATGAAAAACACCACAGTGATGTTTCTCCCTATCTGAACTGTCCATTTTTTTTTTTTTACTCTCTCTGAGGATGTTGCATTTTGTGAGGTTTATTTCCCTTTTCTGAATCCTGCATCTTACCTGTGGCTGACAATGAAAATAAGAACTTCCATCAAAGGGATGCGCCAAGCTAATTGACTCAGGTGAGAACCAGCATGATAAGTCCTTGATACCTCTGCAAAACAGCCTAATCTATGATTTTTTTTTCATGTCTATTACAGTATACATATTTCACGGATACGATGATGAGGATGTGAAAAAATGTGTTAATCAGCACACATTTCCAAGGAACTAAGGCTTTGGCGTCTCTTATACAGCTGATAAATGCCTCCATATTTAGTTCTCATCAGACTGAAACAGTTACATGGCTTGGCTTTCCACTGTTAACTAAGACAGAGGTTTGAGAGGATGTTGAACTGTAGACCATCATCTTGTCCTTGCCCACCGACTAATGAAAGCATGTGCCTTGACCAGGGAGGTTATCATGAGTCCAAGCTGAGACACACTCTGTGTTTCTGGTCTCAAGAACCAATGAAAACCTGAAAGGAAGGTGGGCTACTTTATTCCTCAATGTGGCTCTTCACCAAAAAAAGGGAAGAGCAGGTTTCTAAATGGCTGATTAGATTTGAAACTGATCCTCTTTTTGTCATTTTGTTAGTTAAGGAATATTGTGTCCAGTCTACTAGGGACACAGAAGAGCTGTATCTGCAAGACTGGATCTCAAGACATGTAATCAAGGACAAAGTTATTTTTTTTGTCAGAGGCACTGCAGGATGGATGAATAAATAGATCTGCTGCTTCAGAGCTGCAATTTCCTTTTCTGTCCCCTTCAGGTGCCTCAGGGCTCTGCAGAGCAATAGCTTGGCCCTGTGGGCTGCACCTCACGGAAGCTCTCTGGATCCTGGAAACTCCATCTGTTTGGGAGAGCCAAGCTCTGCCCTGAGCCTTGCAGGAGACTGGTGATCTTGCCCTGCCCACCTGCATCACCCTATCAATATTGCCCTCTCACTTACATAAGCAGAAATGTTTCTGCTCAGAAAATATGTGCAAAGCATTCCTCTAATGCCTTTGCTAGGTGGGCTCATGCTGGGTGACCAGAACAACTGTTGGCTGAGGTCAGCCAGCCTGGAAAACAGTAATGTCTCCAGCCTCCAGGGGCTGTAACTCTAACATCAGGATTAAGGCTGGTACACTGTGCTCAGGACATTACATCTCTTGCAGCTGACCTCAATCAGCAGCCATGTAGACCACCTGGGGGAGAGGGAGTGGAAGGGGCACAAAAGGTTTTATTAAACCCAAAAGAGCAAAAGGAAGACAGCCTTGAACCCTCCAACAAAAGATGGAAAGTTCTTGTAGGGCAGAAAGCCAGGTGATATTCTTTTAAATAGCTTTTCCCCCTCCTTTGTACTTCAGCTGCTAAAACCTGTCTCATATCTGCAGCTGCATGGGGGAGATCCTCCAACCTAACTCCCCTGACTTAACAAAAAAAAGATAGTATTACTCTTGTAGCTGCTAATAGAGAGCAGAAGGAGAGAAGGAGAGAGACAGCTTTTTTGAACAAAGCAGTGCAGGATGTAGGAGGAATTAACTTGAGCTCTCTCTTGCTCATGTGCACTCGTATTTCCATGAGTTTGGCAAGACCACCATTATGAGAGGATACAGCAAATAGGTGGTATACATTATTAGCAGGATGTGTTATGTGTTAGTAGTGGTGCTGTTTGGCCATGGGTGGTGGTATTTGTGTCTCTGAGCAATACTAAGAACATGGAAAATGTGAAAAAAGCTGATGCTTTCTTGGTGGGGAGGGTTTTGGGGTCTGGGTTAGAAGTGCACTGGAGATTTGAGTAAATAGGCATTTAGTATAATCTTCTGAGTTCTTCAAAAGTCTCTTCAGCTGTGAGTCACATCATTTAATATTTCTAAGGGGCTTCATGAGGTAAGCCTCCTTCAAATCCTTGGACAGGTTTGACTCCTGATTAGGCGCAAAATGTATCATTAAAGTTTTTCAAATCTCAGTGACTCAGCTTTTTTAAGAAAAGATGACTTTATGTTAGGTGAGTCTGCTGTTGATACTGCTACTGATAGTAACTGACAGTACAAAGATCACTAAAATTTTTATTACAGCCATGCCTGGTGCTACATATTCAGAGAGGAGAAGTACAATTTAAATTTGTTTTACAAAAGGAAGTTAAGGCAAAGAAATCTGGATTCATCTTAGCTAATTTTCAGCATATGAGAGGCACTTAATTAGAATTGCAATTATTCTCATCTTCCCAGCAAGTCAATGGAGAAAGACACACACATCAAAGGACAAATAAACCTGTATTTAAAACCTGAATTGTCTCTCAGATATCCCTCTCTCACTACTAGTGAGCAAGAGAACCTAAAGCAATTATGATCTTAATTAGATGCCTCTGCTGTATCACTGAAATTTGGCTGGGATGAATCAGACAAAGAAACTAAATGACTATCCAATGAACATGAGTCAAGTATGTGGCTGGGAGCCAGTTTGAGTGCACTGCTTGATTACAAATAATATTATTTCATGTATATACTTCTAAAGTCTGTTGCTGAATTACACAGACTATGCTCATAGAAGCCTCAGGAAATACTTAGTTAAACTAGCACTGAAGTAATTTTAAACATTTTTATTTTTTTAAAGGCTCTTATCTTTATTACAGACTTCAGTCTGGAGGAGCTATGAAATTCCTAATGGTGACGGGCATCAATAAAAAAACAGAGAGAAAATCAGTCAAACAACTATAAGAATAATTGCACTCTAAGCTAAAGATTATAAAATTAATGATCAGGAATAGTGTCTATTGGGTTTTCACCTTGTTCATTTTTAGTAGGACAGGAAAATAAAGAGCCTGCATTTAATTATGTAATTAATAACACTGAACCAGAGTCTTGGGGTGACTTTATGATGTGTATCCCCTCTTGTCTGCTCTATGCCCAGAAATTACTTTTGTGCCTTTTCTGTGCCTCTAAACTGAGCCTGAGAGGGGGGAGAGAGGAAAAAAACAGAGAGAACTTTTCGAAACAGTTGTTCAAGGACCCAGATACACACTCCTCTGCATCCTGTGGCAGCAGCAAGGGTGGAGGAAGCACCCCTTGCTTTCTTCAGCCAGCTCTCGGCTCTTTTTCTCCGGAGGGAGACAGAGAGTTGAACTTTGTTTTTTTTCCTGGGACTTTGGTATTTTTTCCCTTCTTCTCTTCTGGATTGTTTCAACAACATCAGAACACAAGGGGGAATTTTCCTCTGAGGCTCCAAAGGTGGGCCCACACTGACCCAGCCCTGAGGAGGGGAGAGACCACGCCTACCAGAGAAGGACTCTGAAATATTCCCAGGTTTCTCTCCACAGTGAGGGATTTTATTATTTAGCATTATTATCTTTTTTTTTTCTTCTGTGTGTTTGTTAAATAAATAGTTTTTATCTCTTTCACTTTCCTCTGAGGAAAATCTCTTTTTTCCCGAACTTGGTGGGGAAGGGGTGGTTGTAACCTGCCTTCCCTCAGAGGATATTCTCCTCCAAATTTGGCCAAACTGGCACAATTGGTCAGAAAAATCTCTCATACAAGGTTCATATCTTTCAGCATAATATCCAAAAATAAAAGAAACTGTTATTTTTTTTGGTTGTGAAAGCTGCTGGATCAGCCAAAAGAGGGTGTACCTGTAACTGTCTGATGCCTTGACCCAGTAAAAAGATGTTTCAAACCTTGAAACTAGTGAGTCTGATAAAAGCTGCCTGTTGTCCTTACCCCTCAATGCAACCTGCTATAAAAAGGTTGCAATGTTTAATGAGAAAACGAGTTTTTTCTTTGAAAATGGAGTTGGGCTGGTTGACTTTAGGATGACCAGCTAATCTCTTCAGCTGGGCAAGACTTAAGTTAATAGCAAACTGAAAAGGGAATCAAAAACTCCCATGTGGTAGCTTCCCCTTGACTTAGCCTTATTTTGTCGCATAGAGAGACCAAAAAAGCATTTGGAGAATCTTCTTGGATGATGCATTGCAGATGGTAGGTGTAGAGGGGTCGTTAAAGGGCTGCTTCACAAATTCCATGTGATATATTATCACGTAGAACTCTGGAAAAGAGATAACATGAGATGGGAGAGATTTGGTAGACTTCTGAAGGCCATGAGGGGCACTGTGAGGCTGATTATTCACCATCTCTTCTAATGTAAAAGTAGGCATCAAAGAAGTAAAAGTCAGATCAAACACGAGAAGTTATGGTTGGAAAAATGCTTCTTTTTGGCAGAGAATACAGGGGAACATGTAACTATAGGTGGGCTCAAGCTACACTGAGTAATTTCATAGGAGAGAAATCTCTTGAGGATTATATAGAATCTCCACAGCATTTGCATTTAAAATCCATTCAAACTTGGGAAGACTCTGAGTTCAAAGTAAGTGAAGACTAGGAGAGTACCAAGGTAACTAACATATAAACTTGCTCACCTCTTTCTCACCCCTGGACATCCTTTCTGGCCATTCCTAAATGGGGAATGATCAGACCCAGTATGGTCATGAAACTTCTGCCATTATCACAGCAGAATCTTTACCTTTTGAGGATGCAGATAGTGAGTGAGAAGTACTTTAGAAGGTTGTGGCTACTCACACGAGCACATATTTAATGACAAACATTTTAGGGTTTTGAGAGCATGTGGCAAAATTTATTGACTAGTCCTTTAGTTCTGTCTTTTCAAACAATTTGCAGGAAGAGATTATCTTAAAACAGAACACATGAAATCTACCTAGGCTACAACAGAATCAATTAAAAACAGTTATAAGTAAAACAGATCTTCTGAATTTTATATTACCCCATTTTTAGATCAGATACTTGTGAATAATTGTATCATTTAGAAAAAAAAATTTCTGCACTTATTAAAAAATATAAGGAAAGACTAATTTAAGCAGCTCTCTCTTACAGAAAGCACTATGAACTCCACACAGAAACTGAAATCAGAATATTAATTTTCAAAAAAAAGCCCTGAAACACCAAACTTGCAAGTTCCTTGTTAGAGCATGACAATTTCCCTAACTGTTCAGCAATCCAGTTTTGAGACACAGTATTGCACAAAATATAAAAAAGATAGGTGAAGCTATGTGCATCTATTAATTTTTCTAATCTTTCCAATGAATGAACTTCTCATTTACATGTACAGAGGCACAAAAATCTGCTAAGCTATCTGTGTACAAAAAACTTTCTCAAGGGCTGATACAAAACTGTGGAACCAAATCCTACAAAATTAGTATGAGGATCTGGCAAATGTCACCAGCCTATACTTCCAGGGCATGATGTATCTCATCATCTCAATTTTCCAAGATAAATATTACACTGTGTATTAAAGAATAACAGCAATCCAAAGTGTATGAAAACTAAAACCTACTCTGAATGCCTATTCCAGGAAGAGAATGGGGGAAAAAAGGGACCACTGACAACACTTAAATAGCTTTTCTTCAGCCCAGACTGAAGTTGCTGAGATGTCCTACAGCTGGGAACAAAAAAGAATCTGAAGAAAATAAAAAGCAAACAAATAGACATATATTCAAAATATGGAAAAGTTTCATAAAATGAGATCCGTCAGGAACAACAAGATTTTGGCACAGTGGTTTCTGATTTTTTGTAATCATTATTATTCTCCTACATGTGTCTGTATACATATGTGTGTAGTAGAGTCAAGTACATTTGTATACAAAATGATGATGACATCTTTTTCATTTTTTCCACAATTTCTATGTATAAATTCACACATTATATTAGTATACATTATAGCTAAACTATGCATAGAAAAAATAAACACCTTTCCCAGTTAAGTTAGTATGGATTTTGGTTTATTGTTTACTTAAAAACAAGCTTCCTAGCAAATCTGTGCTCGCCTTGTGCGTTGTTATTTTTTGCAAAAGAACAAAAGCAGCAGATTGCAGATGATTCCTACCCAGTGTTGCAATCTTCAGTCCTTTAACCTTGTGTCACAGCTGAAGGTTAGGCTGACTCATGTGATTCTCAGCAAAGCTGGTGGTAGGGGAAAAAAAACTAAGGAAATTCTTTTGATAAACCCTGTTTAATTCTATTTTGAAGAAAACAATGATCTCTCTTGGATGGTGATGGAAGACTGAAAAAAGCTTATACAAATATACAGGGGTGTATCATTTTTGCTTAATAAAACTAATTCACATGCAGGGTAGTGGGCACAGGGAAAGTTATGGAAAACATTTCTCACCCAAGGACAGAATACCAGATGTGCTAAGACTTATGGGAGCAATCAAAGGTGGCCAAGGCTCTGCTGTGGGGCCTTTTTAAGTTAGACTGTGATCTAGCACCTTCAACTTATTAAGCTGTCGGGAGTTTCAGTGATTAAAACCAAAGAAAGGTCACTCTCAGACCTTCAGCATTTCCCTAGACTAGTATTTTCTTTTAGGCCTTAGACCCTAACGAAGGCACTTCACTCGATACGTGGATTTTTAAAAATTGGTCTTTTGAGCTGGATTTCTCCATAGCTTGAGAAAATCTTCAACAGATTTTGCTTCCTCAGAACTCTGCATACAGATATCAAAAATCCCAACCAATAGCAAGAGATGAGGCCTTATAAGATGGCTTTGCATATCATCACTGCAGAGATCAAAGGAACAGGTTAATGAGGATCTGGAGTAGTTTAATTATGTCCTAGGTAAGAAGTGGGGGTTAGTGGCTATAGGTGGGACCGTTATAAATAAGCTTTCAAAGCTCTGATAGATGGAGTCTAATGTTTGTAAAAGGTATGATAAAACTAGTATTTCTTATGGATTTAAGGTTACCGAAATCAAACCCTCTAGTCCTAAAAAGTCATGCAGCAGGAATAGGCATAATATATTCCAGGTACAAGTGGTGTCAGTGCTATTTTATGAGCCCTTTTAAGAGGTGGGGTAAACACTGTTGTTTCATCTACAGGTTCATATTTATCACTGCTTACAAAACGTCAATATTAATACTACTGCGGAGTGTGGTTTAACTTGTCAGATTAATGTCTGGATCTCTGATGTTGTTAAAAACTTAGTGCTCTCTTAATTATCTGTATTTTTTTCTCTATAATGCTTCGTATACTGGTTATAATGGCATATTTAGGTCTCATTAAACAGTACTTGTGCAATAACATACATCTTGTTATTGTAATAATACATTCTGCAAGCCTGGCACTGGGCACCTTGTGTTTATTTTACAATACTACTTTATTAAATTCAGACTGGCTGGTCTCATATTATACAAGATAAGGAAGAAAGCTTTATAGCCCTTCCAATCTAACAAACCAAAACTACTACCCCATTACAAAGCAGAACATGATTGTACTGCTCTGTTAAGATTCATACCCCTTTGGTATACTCTTTCAGTTCCTTTTTAAAAATTGTTGAGCATTAAGTGTTCCAGTATCATTGGGATGACCACTGTAGTAATTTTAACTATGCTTTTTTTTAATATAGATATAGCAGTATTCATTATTGTCAGGTGGATATATATGAAACCAGAAGGAAATCTACGTGATCGGTTTTACCACTCAGGATGCAAAAATTCGATGTATTTAATCCTATTATTTAAAATAAAATGTGTGTTTCCATCACCTCTAGATGATTCTGTTCTCAGGTTGTAATTCTGCTTTTTACTTATTGCATTACAGGACCCCCACAGGGGCTGATTCCACAGATCACATGTGACCACAAAAGTTCACATAGGAACCCTGCCTAAGTGGAGATGGGAGGGAAGAAAGGTGCTAGGAGTAACAGCTGAGTTTGTTGTGGAATGTCACATCAGGTGTAGGCTCCTGCAAAATATTTTTGGGGTGGCACCTACCACATTGAGGTGATGGCAGAAAGAGCAGGAGTGTTAATGTTTTTACACATCTCCCTTTTATCTCATGAAACAGCACAAAGGAATGAAGATTTGCAGTTGCTGCAACTCTGTCTGAGGCCAAAATATAATCTGTAACACTCAGTTATATTTTGTTCTTTTTTATTCCATTGTTTACTGACTTTAGACAAATATTTCTGATGTTTTAATGCTGAGCTTTGGTTTTAATTTATAATGCATGAAAACTGATGTATCCTGCAGTGCACACTGTGAATTAGAACATTAAAAGCCTTTGCCTCCACACAGTTGGTGAGGAGAATGTGCCATTTTGTCCAGTGCTTGCCCAAAAAATTTCCTGACCTTTTCTGGAACTACACAGTACTCTGTCATATTTGGCTAATTACCCAAGGTTTATATCAGGTTACAGAAGATGGATACTGAAATGTGGATAGCTTCTTGTATCTTGGTTCACACCACTCTCTATCAGTCTAATAGTTTGGAATGACCCTTTCAGGGCTGCTAGGCTTGACAAATGCAATGCATTATAAAAGAATGGACAAATAAATACCTTTACTAATCGGCATGCCTGAAAGTCCAGTAGGTTTTCCAAAACCAACTATGCTGTTCAATACATAATTTTAATTTTCTTAAGAATACTCTGGGTCTCTTATTATAAGATTTATTTTCAAGCAGATAAATGGTAATTGAAAATCTTCCTTCTTTTAAAGCTGTGAGTTTCTTGTGCAAACCAATCTTTTTTAAAAACCCCACAAACAAACAACAAGCCCCACCTACCACTACTATAGTTGAAGATCTTGAGCTTCTGAAACAAACAGGTAGACATAAGAAAGTCAACATGAAGTTTTATATTCCATTTCAGTCAGTTTACTGATTTTTTAATATGACAGGAACCTATTATTAGTAGTTCTTACTTGCCAGAAAATATTACCAAAATCTTTTCGATAAGTAAATGAAGTTGAAACAAAATGTAATGGAAATGGCTTGAAGAACAACTGGAGAAAGATATCACTGATATATATATAAAATAAAGAAACAAGGAGCAAACACCTCCCAGAATGAGAAGCATATTCTTGTGTAATTGTGCAGGTCTTGGAGAGAGCAGACTAAAGGGTAAACAGGGAAAGGACAAAAGATCTCTGCATATGTGCATCTAGGGAAAACACTTGTTTTGCTCTGGCTGATCTGAAGCTGTTTTTTTCAGAGGCCATCACTTCATTGGTGATTCAGCATAGGATTGCAAATATGATGACACATACAGAAAACATTCATTTTTCTCAACAGGTTGCAACATACCATGTGTACTGGGGTTTGTTTTGTGAAGGATGTTGTCTGCAGTGTACAAAGCCTCTTGGAAGAAGAGGATGACTAAATTTGAAAAAGGTGGTCATCTACCTACATCTGCTTTTCCTTCTCATGATAAAGGAATGCCAATATGTCCAATAAACATTTTATGAAACTATTTATGAACTATGTGGAGTTTTGTTGTTGTTGTTTCCAAGAGAGAGGTACCATGGTGGTGCTTTTTTTTTTTTTTGGTTGGGAAATGCAGCAAAAAAAGCATTTGTCTGACATTCAGTTCTTTTCTAACTGAATACCTTGACAGCCAAACATTTCAAATGTTAGAGAAAATATTAAAATGGATATTCATTTAGCTTTGAGACAAGATCAAGCTGCCTTATATCAAAGAGGAGCTTGTTATACAAGCTTATGAGTGAGTTAGAGTAGATATCATTCACACTTGAATTAACTCAGCTTCCAGCTGTGAGTACATACAGGATATTTCCTTTATAGACACAGCTGCCCACTGAATTCCTTGGCCAATCAATTCTGTTAACCACCAAACATGGTGGCATTCAAGGCAGCTATTTTCCTTCTCTTTTAAAGTTCATGTTTAATGAGATGTTTAGTAGTCCTGTGAAAGATGTGTGATACAAGCTACAGATTGCTGTTGCTGTTGGGCAGGGATGAGACTTTGTGTACTTATTGCTCTTAATAATTGGGTTATAACAGACGCCTTAATAGCTTGAGTTTGTCTTGCAATATTCCACATAACTAAAGAATGGGGAAATAATCTGGGGCATAGCAGACAGAAAAAAAAATCCTCTAATCAAGTGAAAATTGCTGCCTTTTTTTAAAATGGTATTACTTTTAAAAGATAAACCACCGTGAATTACCTGCTGCTGACAGATGCATTTCCTATGCTGCCTATGTAGCAAATTTGCTTTAGCACTAGTAAGTAATTCCTGAGCACTTTATAAACATGTCTAATTTATGGTTGTAGAGATCTGATTTCTCTCAACATCTTGATTTAAAACTCTGTCAAGTAGGTTAAAATGTCTCATCATAAGAGTTTTCAGAAATCTCCTCTGACGTGTAGGGATACAGCTTTACTCTGATATGTCATTAGGCCTTCACAATTAATAATACATTCATTTTATTTGAAATAAAACTTTTTAGGTCTTCAAACAGTTTTATGAGAAAGTATTTTTTGTCATTACCATCTGCAGCCATAGAAATATGGTTTTACATATGGAAACATTATTTTCAAGTGTGCAGCTTCAAGGAATTCAATGCAAATTGAAGCTTACTTTTCTCAGATACTGCTTTTGTGATAGATCAGATTGTCTGTTCCTTTCAAAGGCTGGTGGATGTTCACAACTTGTAGAGCAAGGGAGAGCTCTCACATGTGTTCATTATATAAAGTTTATTTTTGCCACACTAGGTCTGCACATGAGAGTCTTGGGAGTACAGGAAGACTGTGGGGCTCTGTTTTGAAGGGGATAAGAATTTTCCAAACCCCCCTCCTCTCTCCAGAGCCATTGCATTTTCTACACTCACTGCTGGCAGGTTGCTCTAAGAGGTGCAATTTGGAATTTGTGTTTGAAAGCATATGTGCCCACAGTACTGATGAAGGTTTTGAGTTCAAAATGGCTGGAAGTTGCTTTATGGAAAAACTCCTATATGATACAAATTCTGTGTTGACCTTTATAGCATAACTGCTACTAAGCTTTAACAGGACTTCTCTGTAATGTGTGCACAAGGATCAAAGACCTTATTCTGGCCAAGACCCTACGGTAGTTCACATGGAAGGACTGCAGAGATGCTATGTGTCATGATCAAAGCTGGGTGGCTGACGCTCAGCTGAACATTCAAGTTGCTCACAGAAATGTTCATTTTAGGTTAACCTAAAGGAAGATATAAACCCCTTCATTTCCATTTCTGCATATCCAAAAACATTTGCTGACATTGGGTGTAGGTAGAGGCTGCTGCTTTTGTTTGCACTGAATTTTATATTTAATTTGGAGGGTGAGAAAAGTGAAGCATTTCCTGTGCATTTGCAGTTTACATCAAGGGGACTCCCACTAGCCTAGTGCCACCATGGCAAATAGCTTGTATAAAAAAAAAATTTTAAAAGGATGCAGTTTCTCTTGGACAGAGGGCTGGTCTGCCTTTTATTTTTGCTTAATTCTGTTTAGTATGCAGGGTGGGCACAATGCCACGCTGACTTTTAACCCCAGTGGAGAAAACACAAAAGTTGACTGTGGGCCTCAAGGGAATACAGAGCTCTAATGGCAATTTGAGTGTGAAATGTGGTCTCTGGAAGAAAGGTCACCACGTCTGCACAACCCCTTAGAGTCAGGCTTGGAGTGCTGTCTGCCTTCAACTAAAGAAACATTTTTCTGTATCTTGAGGTTGCCTTAGCTGGAGGTATAGGAAGTGCATAACAGAATCAGGGGAACCAAGTGATGTTTGTGCTTGTTTTTCTGTACTCTGCATCCTAAGAGAAGACTTTTGAGAAGCCAAATCAATACTACAACCATGTCCTGGGCAGCTGCCGTGTTGTTCTGGTCTGTTACAATAATGAATGGAACTCTCACAACAGCAGGCATAATAAGTGCTGCTCAGCCCATGGTATTCAATCACCTTTAACTGGTTATATTTATCTAAACCCCACTGTCAACTAGAATTATACAGAAACTACTACAGACCTTTTGTGGCCCTCAGCTCAAACATGCAGAAGCAGGATGCCTTTCAATGCCTAGGGTCTATGGTATCTTTCTTCAGGCTGAACCATTTACCCTTTTTCCTTAAAACCTTAGCATAAAGCATTCAGAAACTGAAAACCACACTATTTTCCATCAAGAGGGTATTTTACCCTAATATCAGCCACTTGTGTCTGGTCATTGTCGTGTTTTCACACTTTTTTCCATGCACTTTGGATCTCCTGCATCTTGATTCTCTGTTCAGAGAGGGGAGGCATTAGAACTTCATTTTGATGGTGGGTGTGGCGGGTATAAGCTACCTGTTTTACTCTGACATTTTAAATTTGAATTCTAATGCTCAGAATTTTAAGTTCAGAGCATTTTTCATGGGAAAGCTGGTGACATTGTAAAAATGGGTGTTAATGGGGGTGAGTTATCAATTCTGCAGCACAGCTTTCTCCTTGGCACTGATGCTTTGGATGCCAAAGAAACAGCCCTCAAGCTAAGCAGCCATGGGCAGAAAAAGCAAAGCACTGCCTGTGGAAAATGCAGACAGCAGAGAAGACAGCAGGAAGCCTTCAGAAAAAGTGCAAGGTCTAAAAATTCATGGACATTGGAGGGGATTCAGGGCTGCAGCTTGACTCACCTTTGTGGCAGAGCGATAGGAGGAATTCCTAATGGGCTTTTCCCACTTATTTTAGCCTAAACTTGTCTGGAGAAAAGTTCTAGATGAAATTTTTGGTCTGACACACAATTGAATTTTGAGGCTTGGGCAGCCTTTTAGCATCAGTCCCTAAAAGGGAGTTTCTTCCTGTGGTAGTCATCAGGGTTTGCACAGCAGAAAGCTGAAAGATGTTGTAACAAAACAGAAAGTTCTGTTTCAGAGAGGGGAAACTGAGTCAGAAGTTTGTGCAGTGACTTGTAAAATGATGCAAAAGAAGGAGAAATACTGCATGAATTTTTGGTCTTTGAGAAATCCACACAATATTTTTTACTCTTATTTTCCATTTCTCAAAAAATCAAAGTTTGCACTGCCCTCATTGGCCTGCTAGAGGGTTGACACTGTGACACTGAGAACTTCAGAGCTTTAATTTCCTTTTAGAACCACAAGGTTAAGTACAAAAGAAGAAGGTGAAAAAAAGAAAGATATCTTCCTGGCTAAAATATTCTGTTATGTCAAGGGTGGCAAAACCAAACTTAGCTTTTATAATTAAAATAGTGTCATGTCCAATTTCCCTTCCTACCTCTGTCCAGATTCTGAAGTGTTTTGAAGTAGTAGAGAGCTGCAGCACAATACAATCTGCAGAATATCAGCACTATTTTCAAACATGTGGTAATGTTTTTCCGCACACATAAAAGTGATCCAACCCTAACAGCAAACCAGACTGACTCAAAAATAACATTAACCTTGACAGCTCCTATAGCTATTTTGTTTTATGTTAAACTCAAGAGTACTGATTCTTCCTGAGACTTAAAAAGAGCACGGTGCTTACCCTCAAACCAACTGATAAGATTAAGTGGGTTTTAGTACAGCCAGCAACTAACAGGAAAAATTTGGGTTTTGAGGCACATGCTCAAACTCCCTATATTCCTATGAATTAACACCTAGAAAATGCTTTTGATTGATACAAATCCTTTTTTTATGATATATCATTTAGAAGGCTTTACTCCTTTTACTGTGGTTTATTAAAGGCAGATAGATGAGCCCTATTTCACCCTGATCAACACCACCGGCAAATTCCAATTGATTTTGCTCAGAAACAGGATTTGGCCTTTCATTGTCAAAGATTTCTTTTGTGAGCTGACAGTTACATGGAATCCCTCTTCCTTGCAAAGTAATTTATTACAAATTACAGTGATTATCTCTAAACAGCATAGGCATCTTTTAAAAACTGACTTTTTTTTGGGTTTTTATCAATTTTTTATACTTAAAAATTAATAACGTTCATGGGAGGTAAATAGGACAAAATGGGAGAGTTAGGGAACTACTACCTTTTGTCAGCTCTCAAATTAATGCTTTTTTTTGCCTGTTAGTCACCAAAGACAAACTACATTCCATTTGATTAATTAATGATAGGAAGCAGAAGGAAATCATGCAAAAATTTAAACTGTGCTTTGAAATGACAAATATTTGTCTTTTGATATTCCTCAGTACAAGTATGAAATAGAATTTATTGAAGTTCAGCAACTGTATAAAAGCATTGTATAGCTAGAACACAGAAATGATTTAATAAGTTCTATGAAAAGTCAATTTGCATGACATCAGCACCTAGCCTATAACGGGTGGTAATGGATTGTTGGCTTGATTTTATACCACTTGACATCAGATTACAATACAATGAATAAATGTTAACCTATAATCCCTTTAGTAAAAGCTGGCATTGTTTGTCTTCTCTTGTAGAGACCACATTGATTTTCTTTTATTGGATGTTCAAGTGCTGCGCCTCAGATTGATTACTTTGAATTAAATGTGCAGAGAACATTTTTATTATTCTAAACCTGGAGTTTTAACATTAAAGGGATGCCCCACCCCCTGCTACACTGCTAAAAGTGTGCTCTACCATTTAATTTGGATTTCTTTCATTTTCTCATTTCTTTTCAGGGCTGCTGAGATGCTGACCCCTGCTCTGCCCCTATGCCCCTTGACCCTGACACATCTGACCAGTGATGACTCTGAGGGTGGCAAATTAATAGCAGCATTGCTTGTTAATTGCATAAGAGAAAAGCCAAAAATTTATCACCTCAGTCATGGCCATTGCTTCCCTTTGACCCCCTTCTCCCACAAGGCTTTAGCTGATGGTCACATCTGTGGTTTTTCTGTATCCAACATATTTGCTGTATAATTATTCAGCATCAAACCTTATTAATCAAATCGATGCTGTGTTTTAAATGGAAATTGCTGGATTAATACAAGCATTCATTTCATCCTGAAAATCTTGATGGCTTTAACACACGGAATACAAGCAGAATATGAAAGAAGGGATGTAGGGGCCTGATTGAATTAGGGGAGGCATGCTGCACATTAAATTACATATGCCAGCAGGGGTCCTTGCTTTTATAGTAAAATACTTCTGTAGAGTGTATACATATAAACCTCCTATGATTTCTTTACACTGGTCAGTGTTCTTGCATTAAATAGGGCTGTAGTGGCCATTTAAATTTCTGAATACATATTTTTTACTGTGATCTGGTATTTGATAAGTGTTTTATTTAACTATTTCTTCAAAAGCATTAATAAAACAGCAATTGAGTTGTTGCTGCTTCTTACTGGTTGAAGACACTGGTTAGGGAGATCTTGTCCTTTTCTCTACCTAATATATTCAGTTATGCAGGAATAAAGAGTATCAGGAAAAAAAAAAACCAAGAAAGTAATTCATGAGGAGTTTTTTTATCAAGATGTAAACATGCTAAAGACCCTAAGCAAACTGCAACTAAGCCGCTTGGATAATTTCTGGCCTCTTTTTGCACCTTATGTAAGTTTTCAGTTTCCTGCCAATGAACCTATTGTGTAAAGGGCAGGAATTGGAAGTTAAAAAGTAATAAATTGTAAAGATAAAGAAGAATACAGACAGACCAGTGATTTTAGTAAAAGATTTGATGAGCAGCTTGCGGTACTTCTTTGGACATGACTAGGATGCTTGTGAAAACTCTTTGTAGACAAGTGTTCCCAATGAAATCCACACTTGGTAAGTAATACTTCTCTGTGACTTGCAGGGTGGGACTGATTATGATTGTTGGGTAGCAGGAAATGGAGAGGAAAAAGAAGAGGTTATGTCATGTCATGTGCAAGATTTTTCAATCAAGACCAGAAGACACAGAAAGGAGAATGGGAGAATGGGAAAAAGACCCTCTGTAGATTTCCTCCCCTGGAAGTGCTGAAGTACAACAAATCATTTTGGAGACCACTGATTGCCATTATTATTTTGATGTATGAACAACAAGTTTTGCATACTTATCTCTGGATAATATATTTTTAAATGTGGACCTCCCTACCACATTGTATGTCTTGCCATGTGTTCATGCAATTAGATAGAACCCAACCCCAAAAGCAAAGCAGAATGATGCATTTTTTTGTGTTCATGTAATGCTGCCTGTGTTGTTTTCACTAGGCTGTATCATGAGTTATCCTGTACCAAAAGGCATTCTTCAGGAAATTTAAGTTTTCTCAAGACACAAATTGGAACACACAGTTCAGAGAAGGAAACTGGAGCAGACCTCTCTCTCTTCTAGCTCAGCTTGAGCTCTACCGTATATCAGCATCACAGCACAGCGCAAAAGGACAGATGACATGCTCTCCGAAGGGGAGTCATCAGTAAAGATTTCTGTATGTCCCTATTATCACCCCTATGTGGCATGGTAATTCAGGAGAGATTTATACTTAAAATCCTCAGAAAATGCATTCTGTAACTAATAAAATTACGTACTATCATGCAAATCCAGTCTTAATACAAGATTGAAATTACTCAAAAGATGTTTACACCAATGTAGTAATAGTACTGCATTTGGTAATCACAAAAACAAGTTACTATGGTTTATTTTATGACATAAATTATTTCATTTTAATATCTCTCCTGTCAAATTAGATGAATTTACTTACCAAACTTTATACATAGTACATGATTAGTTGTAAAAGAAGATTAGTTGTAAAATAAGTCAGCTTAACATCCAGACATAGGATTTTAATAACAACTTGATATACAAAGACTGTCAGGTGCTGTCTGCTAGTGAGAAATAAATAATACCCTAGATCCTTCACTATAATTACCATCATTCACTGTATGCACAGGATCTGCAGTGCAGCTCAGGCTGACACAGAGTCAGAAGTGCTTAACATCCCTCACCTGGCTCCCAGAGAAATCTGTGTGCAGGAGTGAAACATTGGTGGGCGATGGGAAGATGCTCACTGGATTGAAACTCACAGGTGACTTTGAGTACTGGTTCATATAATGCAAGTAATTAAATGAAAGATTTTTTTCATGTACAGATCACATAAAACTACACAGATATATGACTGTGTAAAGAGAGATCCTTTTTCTTCCCTGGAGTGAGATCTCTCAATGTGCCTGTGGTGCTTCCTGAACACCAAGAAAATAACACGTTTGGTGACACAGACACAGAGATTTCTTTCTCCAAAACTACATGTCGTGTATTTTCTGCAGGTTGATTTTTCTCTTTCCAGGAGAGGGAGAACGTATCCACCTTTCCACACATATGGGCCTTAGAAACATAACACTGATATCCCAATCATGCTAACCACACCATTTGCCATGCACCCAGGTGACTTTAAATAAAACAGTTGAAGTAAGTGCTCAAGCTTAAGCTTATGTTTGAGTTAGTGGGATACAAACATTCTTTAGCAGATTTGTTAAATAATAAATCTTTGAATTGAAACCCCAATGCTACACCGTGGTTTTTCTTCTCAATGTAGCATGCACTAGGTATTATTTCCAACCACACAGCCTTCTAAATGATCGAACAAAAGAAATCTTCCAACTTTCTGGAGGTCCTTTGACAAAAAGAAATGAAATTTTTGTGATGAATAAACTTTGTTTTAGGGATGATAAAAGAACAAATATTTTTTATAACAGTCTATAAATTACATGTTGCATTGTAAGAGAATCCAGCTGCATAAATAATATTCAAAGGATGAGCTCTCCATTGTCCTCACAGTACAGTAGAATATAATGGAAAGCATGTCCTAAGAATATAGCCATACAGATAACAAGCTATAAAACATACAATAATCCACTCAAATCTCTGAAACACATAACTGATAACGGCTAAACATTTTACAAAGAAAACATTTTAAAAGTGATCGTGTTTTATGTTTTGTTATTTATAGCAAAAAACCACAAACCCGCACAGCAAACACACAACAAAACAGCAACACCTCTAAATAACAGGTTCGTGCAAACTGCTTACCCCTTAGCACCTGACTGACTGTATCACATAGGGATGGCCAGAGCACGGGTTTAGACCCCTGACTTCATGTAAAAGGAATGACCAAGGAATTAAAAAACATGAGATTATTTTTTTGTGCAACATATGCATCTAATTCACAGGATTTCTAGCCAACTGACATGGTGGGGGAAATAATCACGGAGTAATTTTCTACAAGCTGACCATTTAAGTGTAGATTGCCCTTTGGAAAATGTCCACGTTTTAAATTCACATATTATTTGATTTTAACAACAGAAAAATGCAGCAGACTGAAGATTTAGATCAGCCCAATATCCCTCCTCACACCAGCTCCTCAAATAGTCCAGGACATCTCAACAAACACTTGAAATGCTACCAAACCCCAGCCGCCACTTCACATGATTTATGATGTCATTAATGTCAAGCTATCAGTGGACAAGAGTAAAAGAGACAACAGCAAAGCTGACTAAAAACAAATAGTTTTGATTAAACTCAAGGACGTTTGGTACAGCTTTCAGCAAAAAGGCATTAATCATTTCCAAAGCTGACCTTGGTTTTTTTTCATCCCAAATGCAAAAATAATATGTGTAGGGATTCCAACAAAATCTTTGAAATATACTGTCTATGTAGCTGAATTCCCTTTTTAAGACAAAAGTAATTAATGGCAATACCATCACCTTTTTTTTCTCTTTTTTTCACTTTTGTTGATAATTGCCTGAGCACCCTAAAATTGCACCCCATTTTTGACTCTGTTAAGATATGAAGAGTGCTCTTTAGGTCTGAGGCATTTTTCTTCCCCATTAAAGAGATTCCTATAGTATATTAGAGGAGATCATTATCCATAAGATATATATCACCCTTAAAAAAGACCCCTCAATAGACAGACCATGACAATACAGGCTAATGATAAACAGAATATATATTAAAAAAAAAAGAGTTAAAAAAAGGAAAAGGAAATATGTCAAATGAAATAAATTATTTTCATAGACAACCTGTATCTGTGTAAATGCAGAACTTGAGGTCTTTAGCTTACATTTACAGAACTGGAAAGGTAAATGGTAGACTACATTATTATCAAACAGGAAAATTTATTTGTCTTTTTTAATCCTGATTTTCCTGCTTGTAAGATGATACATTTATGTATTGGTGTAATGTGCACAAGTTCATCCTCTGTACATATGTGTGTATTAACAGAGAGGGAACAGAAAATGCACTGGAATTTTTTGGCTGTTATTTAGGCAACCTTGATCCTCAGACTGAATCAAGTCACCTTAGGAAACACATTCCAGTCCTATGAGAGATCTTCTACAAGTATTTAAAATGCAGATGGAAAGTATTACTTCAAGCTTTAAAAACATTACTAAAAACTCTTTTTCATAGTAATGGGTATTATTTTTGGAGCTAATGAGAATTTTTACAAAAATTCATCTTCCCTAGAAGAGGAAGCTTCCCTGGAAGCTGCTTCCCTCTAAATCTTGAAATCTTTACAGAAATCTCAGTCTTCTGCTCTCTCTGATTCTAATAATCAGCTTATAGTATTATTATTTCACAGTCTATAGCAAGAAGGTTAAATATGTCCTTTCAGCAAACATGCATTTATAACCTAGCATGCAATTACAGAATCACAGAATATTCTGAGTTGGAAGAGACCCACAGGAACACTAAGTCCAACCCCAAGTAAACAGCCTGCAGAGGGACTGAATCCACAACCTAGGTGTTTATTAGTACCATGCTCTAACAAACTGAACAAATCTCAGTATGATTACTAATGTAAAATTACAGGAAAGCTATTATGGATAAAATAATTAAATGGATAAAATAATTAAATGACTGTATGTCAATTTTGTTTCTTTATACAACTACCTAAAACTTTCAATTTTCTAATATCATTTTATTATACTACGTAATCCAAATACTATTTCACACTCCTCTGGTATGTACTATGAAAAGGAGTGATATCCACCACTTCCAGCTGCAAAAACTTTCTCAAAACAGATTTGAAACAAAAATTTTTGCTTCTAAAACTAGTCATATTTACTGTGATTAATGAAAAATTTCTGCTTAGCACTTTTATGGGAAAAAGGCTGTATCAACTGTGCATGAGAACATTTGTAATATCACCCTCAGAGAATAATAAACAGATACTAGAGGTTGAAATTCTGACATAGTTTACAGAACAATAATCCAAACATCTGTTATAATAACAAGGGATTTGAACAGAATAGAGAGTACATGGGAAAGCTATGCTACTTTTAGTACAGTTATAACGTTAAATCAAAGCATTGCCGCTCAAGGCAGCTTGCTGCTAATATAAACAATTTTCTACATATTCCTGGGCCACAAGCCAGAACTCAGGATTCAGTTACAAGCACAAGGTCAAGAGGGAATCAACGGTATGAAATTTACCGTGTATGAATCAAAAGAATAAATCAGTAATTAAGGATGAAAACAAATTAGAAGGTATACTCTCGCTTAACTCATCAAATAAATTTGCTGAGTAACTTCATGCTCTGAATACATTGTAAGATCTGCAGAGGCTTTAATGCATTTATTGCTTAAATCCAGAGCATCAGCTTTTTTTTGAGGCAGGCTTAGCAAATCACCTTTTTACATGTACTTTCTATGGCCAACATCTGACTACAATTATGAAGGTAAATATTTATTCATGTCATTTGCTCAAGAGAAATGTAAATAGGATTTCTTTGAAAATCGCATTCTTGCCTTCATATTATACCCATGAAAACCAAACTTTTATCTCACTGCTGGTCTCACTTCACCTTCCATACCCAAACGAGGTCTTTTAATGCGGCAGTGAATGTTAAAGATTTACTGTAGCTGCTAATGAAGAGGGCTTTCCTGTAAAAGATTTTCAAAACAGTCTTTATAACCATGAAAGGTTTTTTAAAGAGCACTTTTGTTTATTTTTTTACCCTCACAAGCGGACATGCAGCAAACATAAGCCACTTGCTGGTTGATGAATGTTTTGAGATGCATGGCTACAGTAATTCATGTTTCTGACAGACTAGGAAGAAGAAAGTTTGGAAAGTGAATCAAGACAATGTGTTTCTGTTTCTTACTTGGCTTTACCCTCCCTGAAATCAGTGGCCAGTGTATTTAGGGAGCTCATCCTACATAACTGTCTTAAATTCATCATTTCTATGGGGATGAATGTTTTCATATTAATAACCCACTCTCCTGTTTAACTACTGCAGAAGGCTGGGTAATCAACTAAGACATGGTGCTTCGTGTAAAGTTGTAGTTGGGTAATGGAAATCCCTCAGACACATTGCTTTTCATGTCTCTCAGCTAGGTTCAGCATTTCCCACAAAATACAGCCTTGAAACACCTTCAGAGCAAATTGCCACTCTCTTTCCACGCACTGGAAACTCTCTTTCCATGCACTGCATCCTGAAAACTCAGCACGAATGGTTCAATTTCTGCAAAGGTTTAAGTCACAGTCCTTCTATTAAAATGCCTGCAGTTACTGCTGGTTACTAAATGCTTTAGTAGCAAGGCTACAAAGTAGTGAACTACTTTCATGTAAACAATGGAGCATTATTTAATAACTTCTCATTGTTACTTGTTCATGCAGAGTTATAACCACTGCTCTTGAAATGTCCTTTAATGGGTTTCCTAATTTGAATATATTGACAAAATAACACATCATGTTTTAATAACTGTGACGTTATCAGTCCATTTCATTAAAAAATACATGGGTTTGATTATTTCTTTGTGGAAAACATTGTTTATTTTGTTCCTTTGAAGGATGATTTATAGGCTACCTTCTTTCCAGAGGGCTGCTAATATCAGGTGCCATAATCATTGTAACCATCAGTGTTTCTTCTTGCTAGCTAGAAGATGATTAGAGATGTCAGGTTAGATCTCATAAGGTGCAGAGATGCGTCAGTTTTCAGATCAGGTGTTGGAACTGAAATATACATCAGGAAGACTTCGCACTTGAAGCCACAGAACTGAGATGGCTGTTAAGAATATTTTGAATACTGCCAGGATTTAATAGTGGTGGAAGAATGATGACTAGCTCCCTAGAAGGAACAAATTTAAACTTAACCAGTCATTGGACAAATACATTTTAGTTCTTCCATCAGTGAAGAAAATATCCTTCCTATTTAAATTGACTATTAATTACCATTAGAAGTATCCCACTTTATGAGTACTACAACATTTACTCTCTGAATTCAGTAAGGATGAATATTGAATAAGACTAGTACACAAAAATATTTAAAAAAAAAAAAAAAAAAAAAAGAAGGAACCATGAACTGTGCTGTGTTTTTGTGCCATGTGTGGCCCACTCAGATTTCTTCCTCATTGTGTCATTATTGCACCCCAGTACATCACAATCATTGCATCTGCAGAGCCTCTGTTCTCTCTGAATGCAGGGTAAGGGGTAAGCCTTGAAGTCAAGTCAGCGCTATGTGGCCCATGCTGATCTGCTGCAAGAAGACACAACAGCTAAGTAGGTTTTCATCTCCCAGCTTCCCAGCTTAGAAACTTAGACAATTATTGCATGTGCAACCCTTTGTTCCCGTCCTTTTCTGACACCATGCTAATATCTCCAGAAATGAACTAATAAAACTTAAGGGAAGACTTCAGCAGGATGAATAGATTAAGGACTAACAAGAAAAGCCAAAAAACCCCCTTCCTAATTGTGTTTTCATGGTAGAATATCAACTGATTATCCTGTTTCTAGAGGTACTATATCTTCACCTTCTAAAGTAATGTATGCAGATAATCTTACATATTTCATGGGCTCATTGGCCAAAAGGGGACAGCTCCTGAGAGTGTTTTAACAGAAATATGTCTCTGAAATCCAACTTTTTCAGGAATGCCACTGATAGATGTCAGCATCTCAAAATGGAAAAGTGGAGAATTGTCCACATATGGACACTTTTCCCTGACATATTTGCTCAATAACATAAAAACTCTCATAGTTTATACTACAGGTCACTAATTATTCAAAGCATTTTCTTCTTTAGCATGATAAATACAGTATCTTATACAGTGTGTTTCCTGAATGAGAATCAGCAGTATTTGACAGAAGCATTTTTAGAAGGCTGTAGATTTATTTTTAAATTTGGGGAATTTTAATACTGAATATTTAATACAGAATATTTCTTTCTTTAATCTAAAATGTTATATAGCAATTTTACCCCCCTCACAAAGGCTAGAATGCAAAATGATCAGTCTGCTTGTCAGTGTGGGACAATTTTTTGTAAATATTTTTATCTTTCAAGGTTTAAATTAGTTCACGAGTTAACTCACACAAGCTACAGAGGCATGTCAGAAGGAAGTCAGCAACAGTATAAAAGAACTAACAAAAATATTTCTTCAAAAGAATTTTATATCAATTTTGGATCATAGGAAAACATCCTGTCCTACAACCATCAAATTTTAGATGAGTACAAATCTAAGTATCGAGGAAAAACTCACTTTTTTTTTCTGTTTTGTTTTGTGTATTGTTTTTTTCTACTATCTTCTTTTACACTCACTGCACTTCATGAATCTCAACAAAAAATTCTTGAAAGAAATGTATTGCGGGGCATTAAAGTAACAACTTAATTCTTCTGTAAATACTTACATATCCAGTTCTTCCTTATTCTAGTAACTGAGCTCTCCACTCTTGAAACAGAAGGGGCTGAAAACTGGTACAGGGCAACACTGAAAACATATTTGTATTTAAGCTGGCATAGGAGGGATGAATATTCAGTCCTGGACTATAGCAGGACTTTGATAGTCAAAGGAGGGGACAGTATTGCAGAGAGGTAAAAATGTGTGGTTGTGTTTTTCTTAGGCTGTTTTGTCTAGTCCAATACAGCCATCCATACATGTGGCTTCTCATAAAAGGAATGCTTCACTATTCCTGGGCCAGCTTTATAGAAGGTATCCTCAGCTTGGGGTCTCAGCAAGAAAGTAGGGAAAGGAAAGAAATGTCTAGCAACACTTATATTCACCACAAACGTCAGGCTTCTCCTCACAAAACAGAAGATACAGAGAAATTACGGCCGTGAGGATAGATTCCCAGTCACTTGCTTAAGTGTTGTTTGTTCACTTTGGTAACTGTGCCAGTGCTAGGGGCTGTAAATTGAAAAGGTCTATATATGTCTGTGAATAAAAACATTTCCAGGATAGATTGTGAGGTGGGACTGCCCAAACATCACCTCCTGTTTGAGACTGTGTAAAAAATGGCAAGACAGCCTTTAATTTGATGATACTGTGTTTTGCCATTTAGACCCAAACCAGCAAAGGAATGAGGCACATGAATCATCCAGTGGAGCCAATATACCTACACTTATAATTAAGCATAAGTTCAAGAATTTTTCTGGATAAAGGTGCATATTTAAAATTACAGATTTATTAAATTATTCACCACCCTCAGTGACAGAACTTCAAAGCTTTTCTCGGTCTTGTCCATAAAGGATGGGAAAATATTAGAGTTTCTGGTATATGTTCATGCTGAAGCCTTTTAGGTGATAATCTCATTCCATCCAGCAGTTAAATGTTATTGTGTGTGTAAAAAAAATGTTGTAATCCTGTGAGTGGGTGTCATGTAAAAATGCAACGTTAAAGGAAAATTGTAGTGATTAGCTCTAATACTTTTGCTGAAATCAATATATGTGTGCTTAGAAAAAACATTATGTAGCAAAAAAATTATTAACTGGACTACAAAAAGATGCAAGCAAATACATACTGCTCAGCTTGTATCTCTTGTAGTTCTTCCACATTTTAATTTAGGAATCTGTTTATGCATTTGTAATAAAGCATATAATCCTATATTTTAGAAGTTTGTGTGGAAGTTCTCATTCAGCAGTGCTTCACAAAGCTTATGAATTTTACTGCAGAGATTCAACAACACTTCTTACCTGGAGTTTGCACTGGGAAAAATTATCCTTTTTAATTTTTTTTTCCCCCAGAGATCTCACTTTTTAATAAAAGGCAATAGCAAATAAATCTTTTTGCACCATCTTGGGATATTGATTCCTTGTAGTGTTCAAAGAAACACTGGAACATAATAAATGAGTCAGACACTATTTTCTGCACCATTTGAAAGACCCTGTGAATGTTTTGTTACCCATGCATGTGCTGCCACAGTTCACACAAGGCAAATCATGAATCCTGAATTCCTAACTTGAGATGTTTCAGCAGTCAGAGGTATTAAAATCCATAACTCCCCATTTTTTTTTTTTTATTTTTGCCAAAAAGTCAATATATTTTTGTAATTGCAAACAGGGAATGGGTAATATTATTGAATGAAGTCAGGAATAAAAAACCCTTTGAGATGTTCATCATCTTAAAGAGGGATACATATAATTGTATCTACTTTGCAAAGTACAAGTTTGTTGTTCTTTCTCCATAGTGGTGGTGATATTACCTTGTTATGGTGAGCTCTGGTTTTTGGGCCATGTGATAATCTAATAGTAGGAAGGAGGTGGGATTGAAATGCCCATGGTTTGAATAGCTGGTACATGTAAAGTAGCTCTTTCCTGAGGCTAAACCTTCTAACTGTTCACAAAATCCAGACTGACTGTTTGCCTCACAAATGGCCTAACAGCAAAGAGCCCTTTGGTGGTCGTATCTTAAAACAGTTCTAATTATTTTTAGCAAATTATATATAAATCTAATAGGGATTGCATAAATATTTAAACCACTACAACAATAGCCTAATTAAATCTTAACTCAAAATTCCATTATTACTGCATGAGAATGGACAGGTGACATAGAAAAGTGGCACAGAGATGAGGGAACTTCACCTGGGATGAAAATCCAGATTTTCTTTAACCCACCTTAAGTAAAGCATCTGGTATGTAATGGGGATGGATTACTACATCTCACAAATCTGGCACATACATGCTACTATGACTATGAATAAGATTTAACTCAGATTTAGTTTTGCATATCCTCCCCCAGTGTCTAAATAATGCCTAGTTCTGGTCATCTTCATTACATCTGCTATTGTCCACTCTGCCCTTAGAAAATCAGTTGGCAATGGGAACAAATATAAACCCAAGATTTTTAGGGTTATATTTGAAACAGCAACTTTTCATCTTCACCTCTACTGGGCAGACAACATCTGAACCATTCTGAAACCCTCCATACCTTTTCACAGAAAAGAAGGTGGCTAGCAGTGGGATTAAAAAAGATTGGGATTCTATTAAGTTGATTTGAATTTTCATTTTCCCCTTGAATCTATACCTAACATTGATACCACATATACATATTTACATAAAACAAGCATACATTCTTTTGCTTTCTACATGGTTTGCCTCAAACACAGATTCATTGCAAATTTCAGTGTCTATAAATAACTAACACATTTGCAGTAGCTAGAAGAAAGTATTGTATGTCAACAGGCTAAAACAAAGTACATCAATCCAGCCTTGTAGCATATTTTACTACAATATTGTGGATCTTTAGATGTGACAGGTGACAAAATGGATAGTGATACTCATGTAATCATGAGAACTATTTTCAAAAGTATATTATAACTGGTATCCTCAGACATATCAAAACGTAGATTTCCAGAACTGAACTATATGCAAGATATATTGCTCTGAGACATCAGGAAAAGGCAGTATTTTCTCTGTCCCAGTGACCTATAAAAAGCTTCTCTGCACATGAAGCCTGAATCAATATTTTATACCTTGGAATAAATGCATACTGTAGCCTATAAATATAAGACAACAGAAGAACAAATGCACTGATATGTGCTGAAGTCTTTAGCCTTATTCTCTGCTGCTAATGCATCCTGCACAGACACACGTGCACGTGCATAAATGGACACAGGTTTTCACATGTACAGCTAGTACAAGCACAAGGATTCATTTCAATGAGGTTGTGCCAAATATAATGTGTTGTTACTGTACTTCATGAGAAAGTTGATTTTTTTAGTAATAATTGTTAATTTGGGGATTCTTAAAAGAGGATGAATGTTGTAATGAATGATAACTGAGAAGAGTTTTTCACTTACCTGCTACAATACTTTTTGAGAGAAGACAAGTTAGTTTTATTTAGTGCAATTATGTTGACTAAAATGATACCCTATGGTGGGACAAGAAGTTAGAATACTATTTTATGCACAGCATCTGTTTACCAAGTGGAAAGGCATCCTTGCTTCTGCCACTAAAAAGTTACTGTTTTTTGTGTAACAGTTTCAGCAATTTCTTCAGCAAGTTTACGGAACAGTCCAAGGGCACTTAACTATCAGTGTCTTCATCGCTGGCAACAAGTGGAGAGTTAGTGCAAGGGTTTTGCTCTCCTACTCTGCCCTCCCTGCTTTTCATACTAGTGTAACCTACCTTCATGCTGGTTACCTAGCCTTGTGTATTGTATTAAGTCTTTCTCCTGGGCAGCGGCTGATTCTCACATCACCTGAAACTATTCCTATTTCTGTCCTCTCATCTTCCCTCCTCTTTCAGGTACTGACACAGTCACTCTTGTATTCTCATCACAGTAGAGGCAGCTTTCTTGTTTGAGTCAGATGTGGAAACAGACACTCATTTAGACTGTCTCAGGGATTAGTTCTTACCTTTTCTTATGAAAAATAACACACTACAGAAAACAACCCTCTGTAATACAGAATATCAATTCTTGTTTTATAAAACCACAAGTGTAAATACAATTTAAATAGTGACAGAAATCAAGACAAAATTACAGAAGTTGTGCAGCTTCTAAAAGAAACAGGTTCATAAACCTATTTATAATTTTCAAGTGACTTCTGCTTTTAAAAAGAAGAAGCTGACAAGAGTCTGCCTTGCTTGTGTGTCACTAATTTCATAAGATGACGTCATCATTAGACAAAAAGTTCTCTATGCCAAAACAAGATCCCAATGAATCTGAATTAAGAGTGGACTTCTGGAGTTCAAATACCACATCAAATATTAATGAGAAAATAAGAATTGGGCTTTTGGAGCTTCTTTACTCCATCAGATATTTCCATTTCTACATACACTGCAGACTTGTTCAGCAGCATCTAGACAGATTTCCAAATGCAGTTTAGCTGTTGCTTACTTTGAATATGTTTATCCTTTACGAGAATTTGTATGATTAAATTAAGTGATACATATCTTCCTTTTAAAATCACAGTAGAATAAGAAAAGAACCATCAATGGTTTTCTTTTTCTTCATTTTTGCAAATTATTTTCCTTTTACAATAGGCAGCTGGAGCAATTGAACAAGAATGTAACTGTGACTTGAAAAGAAATTTTGCAAAATTTCGCTCTTTCCACTTCCATTCGAGTCAGTGAGAATTTATGTACATTTCTGCAGTGTTCAAAGTGGGTATATACTGTGGGTATATAATTGCTAAATAATGAGAAAAAATGAGGGTGCTTCTTATAGCACTACTGCATGCAGCTCTAACAAATATTAAACCCCCAAGCCCTGGTAAAATCACAAGCTTGTTTGTCAAGGAAATAAATGGAAAAGATTTTTGTTTACATAGATTTGAAAATATGATTTATTTACAAAATCCATGGGAACTATATCTTCTAAAACTGCATTCTAAAAACAAATATTCATGTCTCTTTGGTATTTTGCCAAAGATGCCAAAATGATATTAAAAAGAGTGAAAGAATGTTAAACTTGCAAAGTTAAATATTTAAAATTCAGTAAATGTCAGAATTGTGACTGCCCAGGGAATCCTGTTTCTGACAACATGTGATGATAGATTTAATCACAGTGCTATCTCCACACCTTACCCCTCCAGTTGTTTCCCAGACTTTGTTTTGAGAGGTGCAAAAGTCCTCTGCCTTCTGCTTGGTTAGAGTTTCTTCAGTCAAACACCAGAGCCTGGGCTAGGCTGCCCTGCACACTCAGGGACATCCCATCACAGCTGGTCCACACAGTCCTCATGTCCATCTCCATCGCTCATCTTAGTTTTTTGTTGTCCGTATGTTTTTGCTGTTTTATTGTGTGGTCTACATGGGTGTGAAAAAAGTATAGTTACATTCATCTCATCCTTTCTGAATGGAGTAATATGCAGGTTCTCGTTTTTAGAATCATTTTAACTGTGGACATCTGAGTGAGTGAGTCACTTCTTTCTCCTTGTCCACCCACTATTTTACTGAGATACTGTGCATCTGTCTTTACACTTTCCTGATTCTTTCAACCTCCCTTCTCCTCTTGGCTAAGCACCTTCTCGTGAAGGTAACTGGGGAGCCCAGCATGCTGAGAGCCTTTGGTGGCTTGTAGAGGCAGAACAGGCCCTCTGCAGGAGTACTGCATCTTCCCTACTTACATCCAGGAATCATCTAGTAAACTAAACCGTCTCTGCATGCATAAGGAACACATGTTTTGTGAAGACGTACTTTTCATAAACTTAGAGGAAACTCCAGGTCAGTCAAGTTTATCTGTCTAATCTTCCCCAAACAGCTGCCTCATTGAATTAATAAAATAGATGCTGCTCAGTGGATAGGCAACCAGTCAGTATTTTTGTTTTAGTTTTTCTCATTCCATTATTTGTCTTAGCCCTTGAAACTAAGAAACCCCCCCAGAATCTCTGTGCTGACTACTACAAAATTATTAATTTGTTAATGTTTTCTGGAGCATTTCTTAGAGTAGCTTCTGAGTGAATCTGAATGATGAAAATGAATGTATTTTTGTAATATGCACTAAATGACACTCATTAAGATAATATGTGCCCAACAAAAATTAATATCCTCTATCGTTTCTAGGTGTCTCTTTGTAGAGTAGTTGGATGCACATTCTCATCAGAATAAAATATTCATCTGCAATAGAACATACTGTTGCAGATAAAACATTCAAAGAATGTAGTTGTCAACTTGCCAGACCTGTACTGAACTCAGACCATATAATCTTTATTATTTTCATTATTTTTAAAATAGTTTGAAAGTTGTCTTAATTTAAACAAATTTACATGGGCGTTCATCATCCTAAATGCACATATCTGATATTTGCCAAACTTCAAGTAACCCTTCTTGCAAAGGGCTGTGCGTGCATTTTGGTATTACATGATTAAACCCATAAACCCTTTCAATTCAGATTCTTAGCAACAGCTGATGCAACACCAAGCCACTTATAAAGCAGCCTAAAGCAAACATCTTATTGAAAGCAAAATTTTAGACCGACCAATTAAAACAAATTGAAAGAATAAAAATTTAAACTCATCTTCAGTGTTTGCCACAACAAACAATGCACAAGGATTTTTTTTGTGCTTTCTAGTAGGATCCAGAGAAGTTGGTGATCTGTCCAGAGGACTTAGCCTTATACTTGTCATGTGCATTTGTTTAACAAAGTACATGCCATTAGCAATTTTATATGTGTATTACTTAATCTCCTTATGATTCTGTGAGCAAACAGCTTGCTAAGTAAGAGGGAAAGCACACAGAATCAGGTGCCAGGTAGCTCTTTCAAATATTGACTTTATAATTATGAAAATTAAATCTTTACATTCTCCCAGGAGAGCAAACAGGGAGGCTAAATCCCAGTTTAAGGAACAGTAGGGGGTGACCTAGTGTTAAATTATAATTTTCCCCTAGAGTATGTTGTTTCCATGCTATGGCCAGGCACCTCATCCACGTAGATCTGACTCCAAAATTGCTCAGCCTCTGCTGACAGTACAAGCAGACACTTTTCACATGATGGTTAAGAGAAGAAGCAAAATCTCTTGTCTGGAGACTGAAAGTACTCCAAAGGCTACAGATTACGAGACATCTCTGTTTGTCAATAGCTTCAGATGGAGAACATCTACTACCATTAAGCTGTCCTCTGCTTCACACCTGTGGGATGTTCTCCTCCACGCCTTCCCACTCTGACCCTGAGGGCTGTGGATAAAGGTAGTCAAATTATTTGGGGTGAAATATATGTTCTAATTGCAGTGCTTCCAAGTGAAGAAACGAGTAAGGACATGGCAAATTTGTTCAGAATCTGTTTGACTTCTGTACTTATACTGGGAAAGTAATTAAAGATCTAAGAACTTTCAGCACTATTCCTGTTGTGTTTTCTCATCTTCAATCTCATAATTTAATTTGATTCTTTTTATTATACAGACGACAATCTGCAAGAAAAAATTCTTCATGTACAAACATCATTTTTATTCAAGGCAGTTGCTTGTGAAAATCTATGGACAATATTCATCAGATGGTGGTTTCATCCATTATCTATTTCTGTCTATGGCAGGCACTGAAACACATGAAAAGTATGCAAAATTTGTTTTGAATGATTGACTCTAAAAGGGGGAGTGTGTGTGGGAATTGCTAAGAACAGACATCTTTTTAGTCATGGTTTTCACTGAAATGTATCTGTTCAAATTCCCTAGGCCTGATCTGTTCCTAGTTGTTAGTGATTTTTTTTTACTATTGAGCTAATTTCATTAAGACATTTAGATTTTTTCTTGAATTATTTAAATATTCCTGATGTGCGTATATGCCAAAAAAGAAACAAAACCCCAACAAACCATGAGAAACGTAAAAATCATAAAAGAGAAGTTGCAAATTTTTCTTTTTAGGAACAATTGTTTTATTATTGTACCTCATCTTCCATTAAAACATATGCAACATCATCTGCTGGCTTCACAAAAAAAGTCCTTCTTTACCTTGCCTTTTCTTGGTTAGCATTGACCAGCCTCTTCCATGGATCATTCCTCAAACTCTAAGGACTGTAAACAGAGCTAATAAAACCCATACCCTATGTAATTTTAAATTATGTTAAGGTCTGTTCTTCTCCCACAGCTACAGAACTCTCGTTGGTCTATTTTGTAATTTTTTATTTCCTCCTCATGACAGATATTCCTACCACTAGCAGTCTCCAGTGTGTGAGTGTCACCACTGACAGAAATATCTCCTGCCAGGACATCTAGTTCTCTCAAGTGGCTGGCATCTCATGAGCTGCATGTTGGCCACCATTTTGAAGCTGCTGATATGAGGTTGCAAACTAAGCAGCGTGATGACAGGCTACCAGTTTTCTGGGTACGGCAACACGAGTGCTAAACCTGAAATTAAGCTATATAGGGGTTAATATTGGACTGCTTTCATACAACCAAAACACTGTGTACTTCACTGTATGTAGGATTTTTAAATAGTGCAGCACTGCCCACATCTTCTTGAGTCATGTTAGCTCTGAATTCTGTAGCAAATTCAAATGAATTAAGCTTTCTAAGATTTTCATTAACTGAAAAGTGACAATGAGTGAAAGAATTAAGCAATCAAAACTAGTAAGGCTACAAAATAGAAGTTGCTAGGGGTGAAGATTCAGAAATGTCACAGCAGAGTGGGAAAAAGTTGAGACTTCTGTTAGCTAAAAAGAGGTAAAAATGTTTGAGATTTGAAACTGAAATGACTGATGCCTTCAGTTCTAGCATAAAGATACACTATCTATCCAGCCATCTTTCAGTGGCTGCTTAGGATATGTAGAAAAGTTCTAACATTTTGGCACATTATTTTTTCATTTCATCTGCAACCACCATCTCTCACGTCTTGCATGTATCATATGCATGTTAGAAACACCATTCTATTATTGGTGTCTCAGTACATTAGAGTCACGGTATAAGCATACACATTTGTTGATATTAAGGAGCACAGTAGTAGACGGAATTTCCTCAATCACCAGTCCCAGTTCCCTCTTGTCATAAGTAAACAAACCATATAATCATTTTCATGAATTGATCTAGCTACAGCAGCCACTAATTAAATTTTCAGTTCTTACTAAATTCAGCATCAGTGAAGAAGAATGTAGTTGAATACTTCAGATAAAATTGTTTATCTTGACATTTAAATACTCATCATTAAGTTACAGAGTTAGCAGCCTATTCATAGAAGGACCTCAGGTTCTCTCTACACAGCTGTTGGTAGTGAAGGTAATTTCTTCTCTTTACTTTCTATTTGGGTTTGAAAGGATCTCCTTTTAGTCATAAATCCTAGAAACACAGGTTTAAAAATGAAATTTTAATTCTTTATCATTGTCAGATGGTAAGTGATTTAAGTAACCAATGCTTGCTACACACGCTTCTTTTACATTCCTTTAGTAAAACAACTGTGCCTGTAGAATTTTAGTCAAGAGACAGAACTGCTTAGAAATTCGCACATGGAAAATGAAAGTAAGGAAGAATGGAAGCCGTTTTCCTCAATGATTAGAAGCAATTGCTTTATTGCTTGCTCTTTTCAGTGGCAGAATAATCTTGGTCTTTATGTGTACATTTTCTTCCTTGATGGTCTGCATCTGTTCTTTTTACAGTTGCACTAGAATTATTAGTTATTTGAATTGTTGATGTTTAATGCTAAATATATTTAAAATAAGGGTTAAATTAAGGTCGCTGGTAAGTAATCTGAATAAATAACCTCTAGTTATAGCTTAAATGACTTAGAGACTCTGTGATGTCCATTGCTGTGTGGAAGGACACATTAATACACTGTAGCTCTAGGGACACCTCCACATTGCAGCTGGAAGTGTCTGCAGGATAATCTAGGGATTACCAAAATTTCAAATTACCTTGAGATAATACTAGAGGTCTAATTGCAACAATACTGTGCAGACTAATCTGCCTTACTTTCACTTGGCTGTAGCACCACTTGCTAGGAGAAAACTTTGGCCTCCCATTTGTCCAGCAATGTGGAGAAGTGAAACAGATATATTTCATGCTTTTCTTGATTAAGAATAAAATTTGTAGGTCTACTGAAAATTAATTTGGTTCACCCCATGAGCACTCCAGGGTATTGCTGAATTACTCTGCACTGCTTCCACATCTCAGGACTTAGCTGACAGGTGACACACATCACATTAGCCAGCCTGTGAGATGCCTGCTTCAAGGATTAATGAACAATGCAAACCAGTTTTCTATAGGGATGTCCATCATTAAAATCCAGAATTCTAGAATAAAATAACACATTGAAATGCAATATTGTTACAGTTCTGGCCCTGTATTATACACTTGCAAGTAGATGTCATCTCCCTATGGATTCTACAAGCGACACGATCCTATAAAATACTTACTAAAAATTAAATGAATGGTTGCTGTAGAAGCTTTAGTGGCATAAAAGAAATTGTTATATCATTAGATTTTTATCCGCTCTTTTGTAAAATTTAATAAAACTTGTCTTATTTGTCTATACATGCCTTATCTAATATGAAACTAATTTAATTTTGTATCCTGTGTTTAACTGTAGCTGCTCTAAAACCCATAGAGAATGTCCCTATGGTTACTTGAAAAAAGTCCAGTCAACAAGAGCTCAGCATATTTTTACAGGGCTGTCAGATAAATCTCTCTATGGAAGTTGCCATGCCCAAGAAATTCAATAGAGCACAGCTTGGTAGCATACATCACATCGAGTATTCCCAAGGATTAAACCCATGTTTAGCTAAAATGTAAAGTTAGTTCTAAAAAATATGCAAAAAGTGATTATTTGAAAGAGATAGTACAAGATCAAGAAGAATCAAATTACGTTGGTCTACAAGAATAGATCTGGTTTCTTTAAAGTAAGTGCCTTATATTCCTTATACATGAACAGAAGATCATGAGAAAGATTAAAATAAATCAGTATTTTGTGAGCATTTTTGCATTTATTTTAATGTTTCTAAATATGGATTTTAATACAGAGCTCACACGGTGGTGTTTTAGATTATATTTTCAAACACAAACACAAAGGTGTACCTTAGCATTGTACTCACACACTGTATATAGAGGGGGAACTAGTGCAAAAAAACTCATTGCAAAATGAGACAACTACATATGTAAACAGATCACAAACAACCCTAACATTTATACCTTCATGCAAAGCCTTATGTATTTTGCAGATACACCCTTGTGACACAAGAAATTTATTTTTGCTGTGTTTATTCAAGCAGATGTTTAGTCACACAAAGATCTGTCCCACCAATATGGAATTGATAGTGTTGGCTTGTATGAGGATAGGAATCTATGAGAGTCCACTCTTTGATGCCATAGTGGACACCACACCCACTGTTGTACACAGCACTGACAGGCAACGTATACAGTGTAAAACTGCATACCATGTGCCGTATAAACACCACACCTTTGAAGAACAGGGTTTTTAAAATTTACATTACTTGTAAGAGTAGCACTGCTTTGGAGAATGATGTTCCAACAATACAGAACTGGATGAAAAGAGACCAGATTGCTGACTAATTACCTTGTCTACAGTATTCATGGGCCTACATTCTACATCATTCTGGTTTACTGACCAGAGAGCTGAAAAAATGTCAATTTTACTAATTGGACTTGTATCAAGGTTGCTAAAAATGCAACTAAATGCACAGTTTTTGATACTGTGATAATTTCAGTGCAGGCTACAGCAGTATTTGGGTGTTCTTTTCTAAATTTGTGCAGTCTAACACTTGAAATCTCCCCACTTCTGTGAGTCCCTTGTTGGTCAACAAGCACTGGGAAACTTGTGTGGGTTACGGTTTGTTGCCCAAGCTGAAGAACCTTTGCCCGGAAGAGTCCTTGCCCCAGGCATCCTGGTGCAGTGATGGTTACTGTATACCTACAGATCTCACTGGTGTTACAGGAGAAGAACAAGTCTGATTTGCATTTTCCCACACCACAGGATAAAATAAAAATTGTTGTAAACTTAAGGCTGTTAAATACAGAATTACAAGGGACACTGCTAGATCTCTGCCACTTGATATTTCCTTTTTGAGAAATTAAAACTCAGTAGGAAACAGCAGAAGTTTTTCCTGTGTCCATCCTGCACTTTTTGCTTCTTCCTAGGAAATATGCATCTGTTCCTTCAGATTCCAAATAGAATAATGGAATAGAAAATGGAATTCTAATGTACTGGATTTCCTATCAAAATAATACTGCAACACCTACTCTGGTGTACAACTGTTTGTACTGTGAATATAATGAGTGAGGAGGATTCTTTATACACATGTATATATAGCTGTACATATACAGAGAGGTATATATAGGTACATAAATACATATATATGTGTGCGTGTGTGTGTAAAATGTATATATACTTATTCAAGAATTCATGAAGGCAAAAGTCACTGAAAAAAGACTGCACAAAAATAGAGGCCAGATCCCAAGCTCTTACGAAAAATATACGCTTGCAGATTAGATGAGAGCTCCTGAAGTTACTCATGCAGAACCTAATTCTGAAATACTTCTGTACATTCAGATAGGGGGGAGCAGATGGAAGAGGCTGCAGCATTTTGCTTATACAGACCATCCTTTTTGTGATCTCTGCCTGCAGCCCATGGTAGAGTGGTTTCAGCTCTGCTCTTGAAATACATACCAAATACTATTGCCAGCATTGATTCTTTCCCTTTCAAAAAACGCAGAGGTTCAGAGTCACAATAGGAGTTACAACTTCTGGTAAAATTATGATGCTGTTACTTTTTCTTTTTCCCAGTCTGTTTGCAACTATTCAGCCAAGAGATCTATGGAATCAAAAGATGTAAAAAACTGTGTAAAATGTGTTTTATTAACCAGTTTCTCAATAGCAAATGAGTGTGTCAGCAATGAAGAGAAAAACAGAGTTAAACTTCATGCTATTTTAGTGGATGGAAGTTAAACAAAATCTGTTTTAATAATCTTTTACTTACAACCAGAATTCAAAACACTTTTCTCCAGTTTCCTCTGAACCATACAGAAACCAAAAACCCACACCAATCTTCAAGGCTCAGTGTTTTCATATTTTGGTTCAAAGTTAATTTCAGCTACCAAGGGCAAGGCTTGGTGTGGTGACTTTAAAAACTTCTGAGGAACTCCCAGTAATCCACACACCTTCTAGAAGCTCAACAAAGAAGAAAACAGTGTGGCTCAAAAGAATTTTTATTTTCTGGCATTTTTCTCTAGAATGGATGGCTATATGGCCCAAAAAAATATTTGATTAAACTAGAGCTTTTCTGCCAAAGTTCCCATATCCAAAGGCCCCTCACTGAAATTAACCTCCTTTATTATAGAGCAGCTATTCTTAGTAGTTGTACATGTAGAGAAAGTTTTCCACTGAGTATTTAAACACCAATGTCTGAGATCAGGAACTCAACTGCAGCACAAACCAAGATCTCACCTCTGCCTGGGAAATGCAGTTTGACAATCTACAATTGTCCTCCAGGCAGATGTTTGCTAGGCTCCAAAATCCCAGTCTCCAGTACTCATGGATGGTTGTAAGTGATAGTATCTTCTTAGAAGACTAAAAGAGTAAACATATTTCAAGTAAGCATGTAGGGAATTAGAAAGTGATTCTTGCCTATTTGTGTCCAACTCTAGCCAACAGTTTCGGTAGACTCAGAGCACTGAAAATTTGTTAAGTATATTTTTATGGCAGAATATTTTTAAGGATTGGAATTTCCTGCCTCTGTTGGGATGGGAAACTTGTGCTATTCTTCCTTAACGTGGTCAGAATGTTTCCTGTTTTTGCAGATCATCCAAAGATTTTCTGTGTCACACTTAACATGTTTTCCAAGTCAAGTTGGCAAAAGGGTATTTTAAGCAAAGTGCAAAGCACAGTAGGATGTACTATATAGTGCCATCTGCTGAAAAGTGAAGTGCTCACATATAAGAATAGAACTTTGTGCATTTTACATTAATGCAGAAATAATCTAGAGTTGGTATATGGATATATCCCATTCATCCCCATTTAGATCCACTATCTCAATTTACATGATGAACGTGAACAGTGAATTCTGGAGTCGATGGCATTGTGAATGATAGTGTGAATGATTCCCAAAGAAGACACTTGAACACATATGGAACATATTTACATCACCAAGATTCTACATAAAACTGTTTAAGGGATTTAGCTCCCATCCTAGACAGCAATCTTCATTTCAGAACTAGATATGATGTCAAATAAACATAGATACATGCAATTTCCTGTTTAATAATTTTACTCCACAAAACCATTGTGTAATCATTGCATTAAATCTGTTTTCAGTTTTCTATCTGAATCTAAGACTCAAGACCCTTGAGATAGGGACTTTGCTGCTTCATTTTTCATTTTTCTTACTTTGTTTTTAGAAAATCACTAAAAGACTTTAATGCTGTCTGCTTTGCTGTATTACTCAATTGACTAAAAGGAAGAGCAGTCAACATGTTGTCCTAATAACTCTGAAACTGTACATAAAACAGAAGACTTGGAATAATAATTTGCCTTACTACACTGACATAAGGGAAAAAGCTGTATTTTATGAAATAAGACAGATCTGAATTTAAAACTTTTTCTCAAAGGTCTTGTCTGCACAGGAAAGCTTTCTCAAGTAAGAATTTAAGCAAATACATTTATAATATAAGCCCATGTTCAGACTCTTATTTTGGTGGAAAATTTGCTCTTGAAGGTTTTACTTTGTGTTCTCTGAGAGGGCTCAAGCTACATGATACAATCAGTTCATACTCAAGACTCTCCTTGTGCATTTTCATTATCCTCGCTGCATTAGAGTTCATTCAATATTTTTCCAAAGTACAAACTCGTCAATCTATTGAATGAAACTATGCAAAAATCCATATATTCACTGAACTAGGTTTTGGAAATAACTATTGCATTTGTATTTTTTGAAGTTATCCCAGAAAAGTTATCTAAAAGACATAGATCTGAGACAGCATAGGCAACTGCAAAGCAGATGACCCAGTTCACTTTAAGTTTACATCTTGCAATGGCTTTAGAATATTTGCAATATTTGTGCTTTTTATATATTCCATCCATTTGATTTTCAGTTTTTTGCTTAATACTGACTCGTAAATAATTCCAAGAGCGACAGAGTAGCCCACTGGTGGACTAAAAATTGTGCAGTAACTTAAGTATAGCTTCATTCACTAAGATTTAATGGAGTGATTCAGGTATCGTTCCTTTCCAGTTTATTGCTTATCCTGTGGAGTGTTACTGTGTGGATTGTCTTAACAGGGATGTAGTTACAATTTGTATCCTTGAGGCCCTACAGGGATGCTGAAACAAAGAACTCTGAAGTGGATGAAAACCATCAGTTGTTAGGGAGACACTCAAAGACTACAGTGATAGGTGCCTAAACAGGAGAAAGACAGACCTCTACAGTCTTTGTGCAGAGCATGGACTATCCATCCTACTGAAAATTCTTTCTTGTTGTGTACTTTTCTTGCCCTTAAGCATTGTGTGAATCAGCAGGTGACCATAGGCGACAAAAAAAACCACGGCTGAAGTCCAAACAATAAATTTATTTCATTAACTTGCTGACTGGAGGATCCTGAAAGGACTGGGCTGCAGAGACACACAAAACAAGGATGTAGGCACCATAAGGATCAGTCCAATCCTAGGTGGGGGGTCAGGCCTACTGTTAGCACCTGTTTATCAAAGACCTGTGCATGGGTAGTTTACCACCATGCTGTGATTCTCCTCTGTGCTTTTTCTGATTACTTTGATCTCTCTCTCAAGACAGAAGCTTGAGTGCCAGCAAGTCTCTGTAAACACCTATGTTATCTCTACATAGAAATTCTACTTCTCAAAGCAGACAGAGGATAAACAACAGTAGGCATAATAGATGAATTCCCACATTTATTCTCCAGGCCTTGCCATTCTCAGCTGCAAGGCTGCTTGAGCAAATCTACCATCCTCCTTGTCATTCTTACTCTTTGAACCCTTTACTCCCAACAAACACAGTGTTTTGCTTTGGAAACCCTGGTTTTAATGATTGTAATTACAGACAGGTCCAACTGGTTTTAGGTCTTTCAAGTTATTTATTACTGGATTGATCACCATTTGCCGCAAAAAGAGAATGCACCAGTATTCTGGGTCAAGTACAGTTTGAGTCAGAACCTACTGCACCACAAAGAGGTGTAGAGTCTGGAAAATCTCTACAGAAAAAGAGAGGAAGGAAATATTCACTTTGACTTTTTTTTTTAATTAATATAGTGAGCTATTGTACAGTTTCTCCATCTTGCTCTTTTTATTTCTTTTCCCTACACTAATTTTGTTTTTATATCCAATAATTTTTAGTTTTTGTGAAACCTCACTGTGCTGGCTCTGAAACTGGTGTTTCTGAATCATATTATATGTAGCTACACAAAATGACCCAGAGAAAGGCCCAAAGCTGGAATCTCAAATGTCTTCATAAATGTCATCCCCTTAATCTTCCTTCTTGCCTGGGAAAAAACTGAATAAAACAGTTGCGCATAAAGCACCTCTGAAAGCAAAAAGAGATTACAGGTAAATTATTGCTGCCTTTTCCCTATAAATATGGAGGACATACAAAAACCACATGCAAAGTCATTGAGGTGAGGGAGAGTAAGAGATGGAGCAAAAGAGAGTGGAAAGTCCCCACGGAGCAAGAGATCAGTCTTTGAAGCAGGTTGAGGGGAGACGGGGCACACCACTGTGTCACCTGACAGCAGACAATATTAGACTCTCTCATGAATACCTGCTCATTCTTATATGCAAAAGGGCAACCAGTGGTTGAAAGGCATCACAAATTGAGCATTTTTCACTTTTCTTACACAATACATCTTTTCATACGTCCCCATAGAGCCACACCAAAAACATGGCTGAAAATACCCCACAAAGCCACTTCTGAGGTATTGCTCTCTCCGCTCTGGAAAATGGGCAGGGAGTATTTTTTCCTTCTCTCTTTCAGACTGACTATTCTTTCTTCACATATAAGAAGACCAAACCAGAAAATATTTTCCATTCAATATTATCTTTTTGTGTTACATTATCTTCAATTACACCTTAACAGCACCTATAAAATTTTGGTTTTGGAAAAACAAGGAGGGAACCTGTTTTGGAAAAGCTTTGATTTTTCTTTTTAAAGTAACTACATTTTCAAGGAGACTGCTTCTGAAAAAGTATATGGGATTCTTTGATACATTAGTCACTATTTTAAACAGACATTATTTTAAAGGGAATCATAGAATTGTTAAGTTTGCAAAAGACCTCCTCTATTATCATCAAGCCCAACTGTTAATCCAGCACCACCATACTTACCACTAAATTACGTCCCCAGGTGTCACATAACATAGCGTCCTTGTTTAGGTATTCTCCAATTTAGGGATCCCACAGAATCCACGCACTGCTTGCTTGCTGCTCCCAGCCTCCCCCTCCTTCTGCCCTGCTCTGGGCTGGAGAGGAGAGTTGGAGGCTCTGAAGGCAAAGATCATGGGTTGAGGTAAGCGCAGTGTACTGCAAAGAGCAATGAGATAAGGAAAGGAACAGTACAACAACAACACTAATGACAGAGGGTACAAGAAAGAGGTGAATGATTCACACAGAAACACCCCCAACTGCTCCCTCCACCACACTACACTGACCCAGAACAAACCCCTTCTCCCAGAAGAGTTCCTTCCCCCAGCCCCTCTGAGGTAATAACCTCTGGGTCCCAGCCATTGCCCCTTCTTGCTATTGCACAAATTAACTCTGTCCTGGCCAGAACCAGGACACAACGTTCTATGCAAAGACATGTTGCATAAATTGTCTGCCTGTATTTTCATTATTCATTCTAGTTGGAAACTTGTTCTTTGGCACTGGCGAAAGTGTTTCTGCTCACTAAAGTATCTAGGAGTTGGTCAAAAGTCCAGCTGGTGGGACCCAGACACACCTAGTGAAGCATTTTCATGCAAATTCATGACCCACAGTTGGGCTGAAATCAAACTGCTAAGAGTCCTGAGTTGTACCCCAGTGCACAATCCGGAGCAGAACCTACTTTCCCAGGAGTATGCTAAGGCTACAAAACTCAGAGCTCTGACATTAATTTAATGACTAAGACCTGGGCTCACTCAGGGTGGAGTAATGGTGAGCTGAAAGAAATGAAAGCCTCTTTTGCAAACTCATTATCTCCAGATGTACTAAACACAAATCCAGTACAGCTGATGATCCAGCCTCCTGTGATTAAAGTCATTTCCATCAGATTGAACTTGGAGGCAAAACTAATGAGGAGAAAACAAAAGAGATTGGGGAAAACAAAAGCAATGTGGTTTTAATTTACTTGTTTAAGTTCCAAATTATGCGCTGTGTTGTCTGCTGAAGTCAGTGTCCGACAGTTCAGAGCATTGCTGCAGTTTTGCAAGAAAACTCTGCTGTTCTCTCAAATGCAGGATACCTTAAGACTTTCTATATTTTGTATTAGCAACAGGTATGCCTACAAGTTTACTGCAGTTCATTTAGTTTTCATATTTCTCAAGATGTAGTAGTTGGCAAAATTCTCTCAGCCAGATTCCTGTACAAAACCTTGCCATGCTTGGCATTAATTTTTCTGTAATCTGGGTTAAAGGTAGTCATAACTGCATGTAGACTACATTTCTGTAGGCAGCAGTTTTGTAATCTTCAGGATATAACTGCAGTGTGCTCCAACCAAATGCATCCATGTTGGGATGAATCCCATGACCTTCTAGCCTAATCCAGATAGCTAAACAACTTTTTTCTTTCATAATTTGCAATTCACTCAAAGAAATAAAGGAAACTTTCCAGCATTATAAATTCTGCTTTTCTGCTACCAGGTGGCATTATTAACTCAATTGTAGAATAATAATCAGATAAAAAACAAACAAAGAAAAGAAGCTTCACAATAATACTCAGAACAATTCTCTAAACTTCTGATTCAGAAATCATGGAATTCATGTAAGTGAAGTAATATTTAAAAGTCTTGCATCTTCTTGGAGGTTCTTCTTTTAAGTTTTGCTATCTCTTTTCATTCTGGAAAATATAAAATGACATTTTAGAAGGTACTTTAGTACTTCTCTTTAAATTTGAGAATGACAGAAGCAGTTACAGAAATAAAAAAAGGCAAGAAAAATATTTTCGATCTTGTGAAAGTATCTTTTTTAAAGTTTAGTCATACTAGCACATTTAGTGGATTCATATATTTTATAGCAAAAAAAAAGAAATATTATCAAAAATGTTTCCTCTTCTACTAACGCAAGGGTAAGAATTCTGCTGGATGTAGAGTGGTAGACCTAACATGAACAAATTAGGCATCCTTTAATCAGTTTCTGAATTAAAAAAACCTGCTATTTATAAAAATATTTTTATATAAATTATTTTTTGTTTTCAGTTTTCTCTTAATACTAATTTCAATTTAGCTGATTTTTAAAGTTTAATGCTGCTTTTTATGGTTTAAGTTTTGTGTGACCTTTCACTTTGAGCTATTGTGTTGCATAAGCACAGGAACTTATAAGTTATCAACTCCCTGTGGATGAACAGAGTTTGTTCCAGTTGCCTGAAATACTAAAATTCTTGTGCATGGTTTGTTTCACAAAGGATGAATTTTGGGAAACTGTGTATGATCCTTATTTTATGCCATCTTTTCTCTTTATCTAGATCATTCTTCTTGTAATATGTAGCAGTCCAGCTGCTTTCAGTGTGTGGTTTTTCATTGGCTACATCTGACAAGTCCAGATGAAGAGCTGGTGCAGGCCTGTGTCTTGCAAGACCTCTCACCACACTGCACCCTAGAGCAGCACTAAGTTCACAGGTTTTTGCTTGAGGCAATCAGTAAGATAGGGATGTGCATGTACATTCCCCTAATGCCTGTAGAGGAGTTTTTGGAGAAGGACAATTGTACTGACTGCTCTTTCTGGAGTATCTCTTTATGTGCAGATTACATGAAGAGAAGAGAATGTATTACAGAAGTGAGTCCCTTTATATAGCTTGTTCTGTGAAGCTTTATCAGTGAAAAAGCTGCAGGCAGAAAAAAACAAGATAGCTTGTGATTGATTTTTGAGAAGACACCATTTCCAGAATGCCATCTCAATCTCTGATGGACAAAATTTTCCTTCGGCAGATGATGTATAGTAGTTTTTGGAAGAGATAACAAATATCCTTTCTTAGTATTGCATTCCATTTTATTAGCTAGATCAATATTGCTGTAATTTCTACCCATTAGCATCTCATTGCTGTATAGTACATAAAAATATTTACATTAACACTGATCAAAATTGCAACAGCATACATTAAAATATGAATGACATATAATCTGAATTTTCTGTTTTTACTGCCTCCGGTTATTTGTGACCCCAGATATGAAGTTCAAGTTTACACGTAATAGCACAATTATGTAAATCTGTAATTCTAACACTGAATTACAGCTGGTAATGATCAATAATTATATTTATGTATGATGTGAGGTTAATACTGCCACCACAGATTAATGTAAACAACAAAATTATTTCTGCAGTCAAGAGCTAACAAATCATCATAAATAAAGAGAACTAAAACAATCGCTTCAGAGTTTAATTCCCCGAGCATCGTAAACAGATTTTTATTTCTGATGAATGTAAAAGCACTGATTAAGGACAACATGTCTACAAAAATTGCACAATGGCTGTGTCTGTTAGCACAGTTTGATTTTTTTTTTCAAGAATCTTTGAGAGTAAATCTGCTTGACAAAAATAAAAATCTCTCCAAATAAATGTGGATAATAATTTTCTTGGAAAAGATCTGGGAGAAAATAAACCCAGAGGAAAAAAGCAGATTACAAAGAAAACGATGAGGAATAATCAAACATAGTAGCTCATAACTTTGGAGCTCTAAAGTGTTCTCTCACCTGTAATATGGCTCTTTGCTGAATAGGGCAACAGGGAACTGCATAATAGGGCAGATCAGTCCTTGGAGTAACTGTGAGCTGGCTGGAGTAGGAGATACCAAAGAAGTTTGGGTGTGCTTTGTTCTATTCTCTCAAGAACACAAACCCACAGATACTGTGGTTTTTGCCTTTAATAAGTTCCATCTCAACACTTTTCAACCTTGCCTTGTACTTGTTAATGTCCAGCGTGTGTGTATTGGGACCTTTTCCCAGAGTGTCTTTGCTGCAGAGGCCAGATCTGTTTCATTAAGCTGCAGCCTTTCCGGAGAGCACAGCAGCTCTGCTTAGGGCAAGGCGACTGTTTCACCTTCCCGCAGTCCTTTTGGACTTCCCCGTGCTCACGCTCCGGCCTGCTGAGCCCTCTGCAAGTCAGGGATCGGCAAAGGAGCGAAAAGGGACTAGCCCCAAGAAGAGCTGTAAAGATGCATCTCGTCCTGCCAGCTCCCAGGGGCCGAGAGAGACCTCTTGGCCAGGCAGCAGGGTTTCCTCAGCTCGCAGGAGTGGTACCTGCGCGCTGTTGGGGTACAGAAAACAACAGGGAGAGCCCGAGGGAGTGGCCAGGGCTAGGGAAACGTGGGCAACAACATACGAACAGAAAAGGCAGTGGGTAATATAGATCCTTACATGTCTTGTCCCACAAAACGAGGTTGTAAGGTTGCCCAGAGCTTTATGATTTTGTCAGTGCTCCAAACTGGGTTTAATGCCTACAGGGATCTGAGGCTGTTTAGTTAGAAAGATGATCACACTAATACCCTGATGACTCCGTTGCAGGATTGGTTCAAAATTTACCTTATAGAAATGCTAAAACCAAGAGAAAGATATGGATGGCTGTAAAATAAAATATGCTGTACTTGCCCTTCAAGTAAGATGCTTATATGTCCATTAACATATGAAATGACAACAGTGCAGAAAGCCACTCAGTGTTTGGAGAAGTGTTGTTAAAGAACTTCTGAGGAGGAACAGTGTCAGGCCTGAACTCCAGCTTCTATTTCCTCATAACTGGCATATTTTCAAAACAGCATCATGAAACACAGAGAGAATTACCTTCAAGTACAGAGAAAAGTGGAAAAAAATGGGATTAAAAACTCAGAGCAAGGGGAATAATTATCTGTCTTTAGAAAATGCTAGCAAACATGGTTTTGAATCACAAGCAGAGCTTTCTTTGTAGTGCCAATGGGCTGAATCAAAATGGACCAAAGGCCTTTAGTGAGTCCATTGATCTTTGTCTCATTCCCCAGTGCTGCTTTTTCTCTGATACATATAATTAAAATTTTTAAAAATTATTGCTGTTGTGGGGCTTCTGTATAACCTGAATGAGGCTTATGCTTCTGTTAACTATTCTCTCTGCAGAAGTAGTAGCTTTTAGGCAAACCCATTTATTTACAGGCTTGGAATAACTTTAAGACCAATATCTTATTGACCACAAGTTCGATAGGAAATCTGTGCTGCAGAGTATTGAAGGAACATCAGTTGAATGGCAAGGGTATATATTATATACTAATATTTTTTATAGTTTCAGTAAACATGTAGGAAAAACAAAGAGAACATAAAGTTACACTAATTCTTTTAAAAAACGTAACTGGTAATTAATTAAAAATTAAGTAAAAAATGGTCTTGTTGTACCCTCTTTTTGGAACTTGAATGACGGAAGAAAGCTGCCAGCTTTATTACTGTTTTTTGATTGTTGTCAGACAGTGCCCTAAGCAGATGGAGACTTATGTCACAACTTTTAATTTCATTAATTACATCATTTCTGCAAACTATTGTGAAAATGAGAAGATTCAGAACTAAATATTGAGGAGGGGACCAAACACCTCTTGGAGGGAAAATTGTTTGAACAAAATGGGAAGAAATGGAATAATTTTGGTTTTACATTTTTAAAAAAGGGTTGGGCTTCCCTTTCACACTTCTTTTCACTTTACTTCCCTTCTATCTGCAATATTTCCTTGTAAATTATCTTTCTGACTAGGAGAACTCTTGATAAATAAATAGCCAAATGTTAAAAACATGTACCTTCACAACAGAATGGGAAATCTGAAGGAACAGAAAACAAAATGAGGACAGAAACACTTAAAACTAAATCAAATCTTCCAACATAATTAAACCTAATCCAGGGACTTCAGAATAAATTTAAAGCAGACTTAAAGTTTATAAAGAGGGGAAACCAGAGGATAAATAATCAAAAGGGAAGAAAAAAGAAGTCCCAGGAAGTCTGTGTGAGGCTCTGGGGTACTTATTTCAAAAATCACTGAGATGACCCTGTTTTCAGTCCTGTTTTTTAATTCACTTAGCATCTGCAGGAAAACCAGTGAAACCCTGTGTTATGGCAAATATTTTATGAAACATATAGTGCCCAGCATTGAGAAGTATTCAGCAGAAAATTTTGCAGAAAATTCTTTTGTTGTATGTTCATAGTAGTTTCAGTGGATGAAAGAGGTGTATGGCATACTAAAACAACAAAGAAGTCTGAGTAATTATGCTCAAAATTGAAATAATAATCAGACTTCCTCAAAGGATGAGTTTTCCTCAAAGGATGAGTTTTTATGGATTTTGTACAAGATACTTAGCCAGTTTATTTCGGAGTAATGACTCACTCTGAAATCTCGCATTCTGCACTCAACTTGGGAACTAAAGGAGTCTGGGAAAGTATTTCTTTGGGGATTTTTTCTTCCCATAAAATCTTCATAAATGTTTTTATCATGTCAATATAATCCGTATCTGTAGCAAATCTTGCTAATTTAAAGAATTGCTAGTGTTTGACATACAAATTATATGAAAGAAAGGTGGAATTTAAAGGAACCTGTCTAGGATAGAGTTAAAGCAGAAGACCTGAAGATGCTTTTACTTTACCCTGGTCATCATAAACCAGAGATTTCTTCCCATACCCTGTAATATACCCTGAATACATCTCTGAATGTTCCTTTTTCTGTGGGAAAAATTCATTTGCTGGGCTGGAACAAGTAGTTTGCTTTTATTTAGTGCTCTGCATGTGGTGAAACAAAGAAGACTGGGGTAGAAAATATGTATGTGTTTCAGCATGAAAGCTTTTATCAGAGCATCTGAAGTAAATAATTTAAAATACTTCCATTGCTGACTACGGAACTTTAGAAAACCTTCCTCAAAATATGTGATTAGGCCAACCATTAAAAAACAAACATATTAGGACAATGGAAATATTATTTTAATTTAAGCCATGTGCTGAAAGATGGCAGTAAAACTACTTGTCATTTTACCATAGTAGAAAGTAATGTGGATGATGATACAGAGCATAAGTGCATGTTACAGATTTTTTTTCCCATTTTCTAGGAAATTCAGAAACTCTTACAAGAAAGCTATAACGACGAAGAACTAGTAGTCAATAGTAACATACTTGAGGGCTAGCCAGAGGCGAAGAGAAAAGAAGTAGCTTTGAGTTCTCCATTACTGGCCTGTTTTGATACTTCAGGCATTGTGGGGGATTTTGCACATTGCTTGTGCACAAAAGTGTCACATTCTTGAAAGATATCTCATTATCAAATCATTCAAAGCAAAGAACCAGAAATATCCTTCCAATGCCTTATGTAAAGACACGTATTGCCAATGTGAATTTAAAACAGTGGTTGGGCTGCAAGTTCTGACCCTTGAAGTGCAACATAAGTGCAAATTGCAAACTCTTTGGCAGAATATAGCAAATTATCCTTGTGAAGAAAAAGATTTCTGTTAAGTTGTAAAATGAAATTCAAAGCACTGGAATTCTGTTTTTATAAGAGGTTGTTCAAATTTTGTCTATATGAGAGATGGCTAAGAGTACTCTGTGTCAAATAGCACAATGAAAAAGAAAGGATACTCAAGATAATATGGCAAAAAGATTATTGTATTTCACTACAATTGAGTACAGCAAGATGTTGTGGAACGAGTTATCTAGCCCATTGCTTGTGGGTAAAACATAACAACAAGACTTCAGTGAAAACTAGTGTATTTAACTCCAGCAGTAATGGTTTCATTTAAGAAGATGACAGCTCATAAACTGATTCAGGACATGTATCCTGGCAGGGCAGCAAGGTTGGTTTCCACTCTCCAATCTTGGTGAGCAAGTAAAAGCACAGCAAAGAGACAGTCAGAAATCTGATCAGATCTTGGTCAAAGAAATTGCTTCAAAACAAGGACAGATATATATTCAGGAGGTGTTAGAAGCCCTCCTTAAGACCTGTTTCAAAATCAGTAAGCCCAGCCAGATTAGCCTGATTGTGAGGAAATGACAGAAGAAAACCCCCAAACAGCCAAAATGACAACCAGTCAACCAAAAAAAACCAACCCAAAAACCAACGTAACTCTAAGGAGTGAAGAAGGTTGCTGGGAAAGTAGAAAGGAAGGTGAGAAACGTCTACTCTGCAGAGAAGCCAAATCCCTGCCATAGAGCAAATGACTTAATGGAGGGAAAAAGAGAACACAGCCTCTCTCCAACTCCAGCCTTCCATGTACTTGCAGATCTTAACTGGACCAAGCCACTACCTGTGCCAAGGATTGGTGTGCTCTTCCCAAACCTTCCATGAGTGGAACAAGGCCAGGAAAGGGCTGGCCAGTCTCTGCATATTGGTTGCCTAGCAGGAGTCAGTGCTGCCTGGGATTTCAGGTTTTCTGCAGACCCTCTACATTCCCCCTACATTCACTGTTGTAATGCAGACCTGTAGAAAAGCCACCCGAAGTCCAGGGTCAGGTAGAAATGGCAGCAAGGGCAGTTTAATGGCTTTTTCCCGAGGTTTTCATATGTTAGTTTCAAAAAAGTGAATTAAATGGCTTAAAGTAATTGGTTCTCTGCCCATTCACCCCTTGAGGGGATTGGCCCAACTCTAAGACGTCCGTTCCCAAGTGTTTTTCTAGTTGAAGCCACAACAATCCGGCAAAAACAAGTCACAGGTGTAGATGTTTGATAGCTTGGATGTTTTGGTTAGCTTTCATGGGAAAGACAGAGTTCTCACAAAATGCTAGAGAGCTGAAGATATTCACTGCTAAAGCCCTTTCAGCATCTACACCTCTGAAGAATGATTTCACATCACAGCACAGAGCTGTGATGATGTCTTCAGTAATTAATTATGCAGAGGAATCAAACACAGCAGCTTTATTTTTGGGAATTACTTGGGAGTGATGTTTGCTCCATGCTTGCATTAAACTGACCATAATTTTCTTCCTATGATCAGTTCTACCTCCTGCAGCTTCCAAAAGTTATGTAGTCTTCTCTCAAGTGATAATCTACAAAGCTGTTACAAATCATTGAAATTCTGCATTATGATTCTGCATTGCATTAACTTGTTATATTTTTGTTAGAAGATTTCACCTTTAAGAGGCCCATTTTCAATGTGGAGTTAAAATTTGCCCCTTATCCCGTTACAGCACTGTCTTTTACTGCTTAGTTCAACACTTGATCTCTTGCCTTTGGCAAACATCACACACTTGTGTTTGTATTGAAAGTAGAAAATGCATTGAGGGGCGGGTGCTAAGGTAGGAATATCTAGGATAAGATTTGAAGAGCATGGGAAAAATGAATCCAGCTGTATTCACCACCTGAATGAAACTGCCTTTTAAGTATATGCCATGGCTTGCTAACATTTTCTGTAATATACTCCAGAAAATATATGGATGATTCACTCAAAACTTTTTTTATATCAGTCTTAGAAATCCACATTTTATATCTATTATCACTTGTAAAGTACCAATTACTAGCACTGCTAATATCCCATATTTATTCTTGGTTGCAGTTACTTGTAAAACAGCACAAGATACCTATGAGATTATTTTAAAATAAAAATTTAAATCCGAAATAATCTTTCCCAAAACATACACCCTCTGTCCAATTCACATCAATGCCTGATACTTCTACAACAGCATCACTTAAAAGCTGTCAAACAATCAAAGATGACTGGAAATGAAATCAATTGGATAAACTATGTATTTTCTGCATCTGTGTTGAAGACCCACTAACAAAAAACCCCGTATTTTTAAGAAACCCCACAGTGATTACTTTGTTTTGTTTCCTTCGGTTTCCTTAGGCATATCACCTAATCTTGCAATTTCCCAGCACTTCAGAAATCTGGCACTTCTGATGTTTTTTGTATAGGGAACTGTCAACACTTTATAAGTGAGCTCAGGCTTTAGAAGGGGGGCCTTCAGGGAGGTTGTTTATTTTCCATTTGTTCTAATTCTTCCTTACTGAAAACCTAGAAACCAAGATTTTTCACAGACTCTCAGAAACAGACTTATTTTTTTTTCTAGCTATGCCAGAGACTTCTCCTGACCCAAGCAACAAGAAGACAACATTGAAGGTCAAAACCAAAGCATCAATAAAGTCTGCAACTGTTATTGCAATACAGTAACTTAATTTAAACATGAACAAGCAACACTCTCCCTAACTTGTCTATTTACTTTTCTGCCTTTAGGAGACACAATGGCATTACTTAGCTGACCATTGCTTCCAGAGTGAACCTACCAGACCTACCTTTTTTTCTTACACATGTGTAAATTACCATGTAAAAAAGAAGTAAATAAAGCCTGATTTCAAACTCACTTTGAACAGCCCATAGTCAATTCATATAATAAATCTGTAATTTTAGATAGTTAATTAACTTGAAATTCCTATTTATCTAGCATGCTTTTTCCTTGTTCAGCAAAGAAGCTGAAAGAAATACTTCACTGTGCCAGCTGCTACTGTTGCTTGACCCCTTTCATTGGTTTTTGATCTTAGCTTGATCACCCCAAAAAAACCTGCTGAACTCTGAGACAATATGTGATTATTATCATCTAGGAGGTCAAATTTATGATCCAGTTTATGTTGTTCTAAAGGAATTCTGTGCTGGAAAATCCTTCACCTCTTACCCAAGTGTTGGAGATTAGGATTTTTCTTTTTCTCTTCTTTTTCCCAAGGAATTTTCTCCCATTTGTAGCTGAAGCGATAGGAACGATGGATACTTAAGAGAGACAAAAGATGTAGCCAAGGAGCAGGGGGAAGGGTTCAGTTTGCTACTGGATCTGAGCTGGGGAGTTTCTTGGGAACGGCACAGATACTACAAGAGTTTGGCTGGGTAGTGAGGGGCTAGGCTCAGCTCCTTGCTGTCCCTCACTTTAGGGACTGGAGGTGAGAGAGTGCTGCTTTTGCTGTGAGAATTCGCTGCCACCGTGAGCGAGGCCTTCCTTGTAAGAGCGGCCGTTGAACTGGGACCTTATCAACACCTGGCCTCACTGGCAGCACCCTCACCAGCTGCTTGGGTGCCTCTGAGGAAAGCCCAGGGCTCTGAGCTCCGAGCCCCAACTCCCAAGCCCCTCCAGAGGGAGTGTCTCCTAGCTGCTTGCAGAAGCCCGGCTGCTGCTGCACAGCCCCTCAGTTTTCTACCACTGCTTCGGGTTTTTCGCTACACTTTAACTGGGGCCCCCGTGTCTGCCCGACCCCTGCGGCTCCTGCTACGGCTTAGGAGTTTTTGCTACACTTTAGCACCGCGGGGTGTGCTCGCCCCTGCCGTTCTAGCTCCCGCTCTGTTCTGCTACAGCCCACCTCGCCATCCGGAGGGGCACCGGGATCACCTGGAGCCGCTGTGAGTTTGTCAAGCAGGCCCCTTTTCTCTCTCTCCTGCCGGCTGCGCCGCCATTACCCGCGTTGAGAGGCGGCTGAACTCGCGCCACAGCGCCCCCTGCAGGCGCCGGGGAATCACCGCACCCGCCCTGCCCCGCCCGGAGCCACCAGCGCCCCCGCCGGCTGTGGCCGGAACTGCACCGAAGGGGAAGGCGCCTGACAGCCGAGAGAAGGCTGCTACTGCATTTCTGGTGCTGGCTGTTGTTGCTGTTGTTTGTTTGCCTTGTTATGCATATAAATATTCATATAAACTAGTAAAGAACTGTTATTCCTTTCCGCATATCTTTTCCTGCAAGCCCCATGATTTCAAACTTAAAATAATTTGGAGGGAAGGGGGTCACATTTTCCATTCCAAAGGATGTTGCCTCCTTCCTTGGCAGACACCTGTCCTGTAAACCAGGAGACTGTGCCTATTCTTCCCATTATTTAAGTCCTAAAGAAAAGAGAGTGGGCTAAAACATTGTGGTGACTTAGATGATCATCAGCTCGACATTCATGTCAAGTTGAATTGATTTTTCCCATCTTTAGACCAACACCAGGAATTGCATAAATATTAGGAGGACCAAAGAAAACAGGGTGGGAAATAGATTTTGAAGAATATACTACTTGTATGTCTGAACCGCTAAAAGAAATGAGTGCTCAAAATGCTGTGGGCAGAAAGTACATTTCTATCTGCAATTGACTAAAAGATAATATTTCATTTTATTTAACACATTCCTGCTCCTTAAAAGCTCTATATTTCAGTTTCTAGTTTATATTACAAGCCATTATATGCAGAAATAAAATGATTTACTATAAAAGTTGAAAAGTACAAGCTGTTGCAGACCATCTGCTTATCAGTTCAGCACAAATGCAACATGATAGAAATACACCCTTTGCAAGAATCTTGCTTTAAAGAGGCTTTCATTCAAGGGTTTTACAAAGTTGTGGAAAGGCTACTTATCCATGACATTAGGAATCCATGGGAATGTTATGAATGCCATAATTAAAATAAAAGCACAAGTCTAATAATGAGAACAGTTTGAAAATCAAATACAGTTTGTTTTACCTTTGCAAACTGTTGGAAAGAAAGGTTGCAAGAAAGGTTGCAAGAAAGGATACAAAGGCATGGAATAAGAATATCTAATGTATGCAGATGTCTGTGCTCGAAGTGTAAATAAGGCCAAGTGACTATCATTTCCTCTTATATACAAAAGAGCTATGACACTAGGGGTGAGAAACTCTGTTTTGAAAAATGTAAAAATAACACTGAATAAAATGGGAGAGAATAAAAAATAATATGTTGAAACAAGTATTTTAGGTATTTGATTACAGTCGCTTTTTAAAGCAGGTTTCCTCCTACTCTGGAGAGGAGAACCACATCACAGAAAATCTTTTACAATATTTGTCTACACTTCTAATGCAGTAATGGGCATAATTCCTTATACCACATGATGACATGACACTGTGTGTGACTATACAACAACTTAAAGGGTTCTATTATCCTCCAGTGAGGACAAATTTTATTTGTGATCCTACCCCTTTCCTTTCAAGGACTTGGGCTTGTGAGACCACTACTATGCCAAGCAAAAGGATGATGTCTGGCACAAGAAGAGAGATTTTTTATTCCAACAAACCCACCTTTGATAACAATGGAGTTGTTAGAAAAATACTAGCAAGTAAATTAACTTTTTGAACATAGTATGTGTCCCGTTCCACCATAAAAGGGGGAGCTGGGAAGGATTCTTTTGATAGATTTTTTTGATGTTTTTTACAAACATGGTAATATTATATCTGAAAACTCTTTATTGAAATAAAATTTAAAAAAAAAAACCAAAGACAAGCAAACAAACAAACAAAAAACCCCAACTAAATGTTCTTATTAAAAAAGAAGTGGGGGGGGGGGGACAGGAAAAAGGAGCAGAGAGAGAGAAAAGAGAGAGGGGGGGAAAGAAACAGAAGACAGGGGACACAGAACCGTGTCTATCTGCCAGCACGGGTGTGGCAGGCGGAGCTGCAGTGTGTTTGCGTGGCTGTCGTGGCGGGCTGGGCGTGGTTTCTCAGTGGCGGTGGCAGCGTGCCTGCGACGGTGGCTGCACGCGGCGGCTGCGGATGGTGCCCCAAAAACACAGTGGCAGTTGCAGTCAAATGCGAAATGCTGCCCGCGGCGACTGCGGAGCATAAGATCCTCATCGTGACAAGCTAGTTGCTGAAATTGGCACAGCTGGATGAAGCAGGAACAGGCAGGAAAGCAGGACCATGGGGAGGAGGGCGCAAAGAGGACGCGAAGGCGGGAGCAGAATGGGCCAAGCGACCCAAAGCGAAAAGGCCTCGTGGTGTTGCAGCTGGCTGCTTTTATGTGCCCTCAAACTCTTCCCCGAACTTGGCTTCGCGGGCACCGCTGTTTTTAGTGGGCATGTGTCACGGGCACCCGCGAAGTTGCCTTCAGCGGCGAGTGTGGGGCGGGGGCAGGTTGCTGCTCCAAGTCTGATCATGGAAATTTGATCTGCCCTGACTGGCTGCCAGGTGAAGCCTCTCTGGGGACAGGGCAACACAGTTTTTTGGATAGGAATTTTCTTCACCTCATTTGTGACATATGTTGAGGCATGTATATTGGTCCCTCTCACTATGGAATACTATGAGTTATTTTTCCCTACTGAAATCATGCCTAAGAAGTCTGCAAGCCTTCACATGTTAATAAGAAGGAAACTCATACCTTCTATCAGAAATCCCTCCAATGCAGAAATTCCCAGCAGAGAACAAAGGCAACTCTGTGTTCTTGGAAGCAAGATATTGCTTTGGGTGCAAGTAACTGACATGGGATGTGGGATTGGCAAAACATAAGAGACTTAAATAATTAGGTTTTTTATTAAAATGTGTTTCTTTGATGCTCAGCTGTATAAAGAAGGTGTAAATGTTTATATACTGTAATTGACTCTTCCTCCTTCTCTCATGTGTACATCCATAAGATTCACAGCCCTGGTATTTAAAAATATCTTGGCATAAATGCAGCTGTGGAAGTTGAACTTCTAGGACTTATGAATTGGTCACTTGCCTCTTTCAGTTGAATTTGGCTAAAACCACCTGTAATGAGTTCAGAAAAAACCAGTCCTGTGACTGAATTGAGGTTATTCCCCCACTCCAACACATTTAAACTAAAATTTGCCTCAGAAACATGCAGACAGATATCAATACAGAAACAGATATTATAATTATTCATCTTCTTTCAAGCTGTACCTCCATCAAGATTTCTGGTTTTGGGCTCCATTCCACTTTCAAGCAAGTATAAAAAATGCACAAAATATTTAGAAACAATTAAATTTTTGTTACTGAGGTCTTAATTTATTTCCAACCTCAGACCATAATAATTTCAGATATTTCCTATATTTCTACACTTCAGATTGTCTTTTCCATTTCTATTGCTTCTGCACCTGTTATCACTTTCCAGCATCCAGTTCACTTCCATTTTTTTTTCTATTTTTGTTTTTCCTCCACCCACATTTCCCAGGACAACAGCTCTACACTCTTGGATCTTCTAATTTTTAATTTAACCTCTCAATACTTTACTTTTTTCTCCCAGTCTTTGCCTCCTGTCCTGTACATTACTGCATAAGCAGTATGTATTTTTAATACCATACAGCAGAGAACATCTGCTGAGAGACAAAGATAATGTAAGATTATATGCAAATAGGAAAGTTGTGACAGAGACAAAATTAAAGTAATTCCGTATTGAGGGTGAATCAGAGAGATTTTAAGGTTTTGTTTTTTCTCATCGTGCTTTGAAAATTTTTTTTGGTTTTGGGTGAGCTTCTGCCCCTTTCACTTGTCCATTGATTTCAAGTATATTTTCTACCTCTTTTTTCCCCACAATGATTCTTGTCTCTTGACCATTTTTCTGGACTTCAAACATGCCAGCAAAGAAATCTCAGCCCTCCATTCACAAAACCCCAGCTCAAACTGAAAAAAGAAAAGCTGACTTTTAAAAAAGCAAACTTTAAAATATTACAGAGTGGGTGAGATCTTGTGGAGGCAACATGAGCTTGCAGGTAACAATAGTATGGGTAAAATAATCAGGAAGTAAATGCCAACGTTTTTTGTAAATGTATTTCAAACGTGGGTAGGGTTTGGGTTTTTTTATTTTTCTGCTTTACACTTAGGAAAATTAAGAATGGCAGAAATTAAAAATTGGCTGAGGAAGCAATGGATAACAATTTGGGTTTTAAGCATATCCAACCTAAAATAATCTAAAAATTTTTATAGTTCACCAAACATTAAAGACAATGTTGAACAATTTTTAATGGACAAAATTGACAAAAATATTAAGTTTTTCTCTAGGAGAGAGGTTGTATTTTTATGACTGTAGAAGATTGCAGGAAATTTATTTTACATAAACAATAATAACTCATCAACAATAATCTCATCAGATCATTCTAGAATCTGAAAGATCAAAGAAATTTCAAAGCCCCTTACACACTACTTGAACTACCCCCTAGAATCCTACTAGTAAAACTTGTGTTTAATTCACACCAGGTGTTTTTCTCAAACGGATAATTGAGGTGTTTCTGTGATGCTTCTTTGCTGCAACTACTGAACATGTGAACAAAATTTCAGATGTTTGTCAAATAAATTGTTACTTTAACTGACAAAAAATTTGAACATTCATACTTAGTGGTAATATTCTGTCTCTAGCTTACCTAATTATGTATGGGCATTTCAATAAGCGTGGAATATAGATATCACCCATTTTAAAATTTCAGTACAAAAGTCAGTTTTTATTTGGTAACTGAAACTTTTAGGTGGCCTCTGGGTGCAACTTATAGTGCAAGTTTTTGTACTCCATTTTGAATTTTTAAAAAATTTTACTGTAAACCAGTAGAAAATTCCTAATACGTGGGAGACAGTCAATGATAGATTATGCATATAATTATGTGTAAGATATTAAGAAAGCAACAGTAATCCAAATTTCAAATGTTATTTTGGAATCATTATTATTTTTGAATTTTACATCAGAACTGAACAAATAAGTTGGAGAATGGTCTTCCCTGAGCTGGCATTAGTTTAAGACATGGACAGTGGCCCACAATTTGTGCTGCTCATGGGTTCAAGTTTTATTTTTTAGGTACTAAAGTATCTGAAGCACCTGTCTTGCCAAAAGCTATTAATAAGTGCTTCATTCATGTAGGACACTTAAGCTGGTATAGTGGAGGTATGTAAATGGCAGCAGAATAAAGGAAGAATCCTCTTTATTTCCCTTGCAATCCTAATTCTGTTGCCTTCAGCAGAGTTAGCTTCTGAGATACAAAAGGGAGTAGTGAAAAAGCCTATATATGGAAATAAAAAGTCTGAGAAAAAACTCAGCCATGACAGAAGCAGGGCAAGATCATATCATAATAACCAACTCACCATTTCAGCATAATGGTCACCTTTTTTTTTACGTCTTTCCAGTTTTATGTCTGGAGGAAGTGAAACTACGAGGAGTAATTTTAAAATCAACCTGTTAGTCCCAGCTGGTGGGTTTACCCTATGAGATTTTTTTATTAAAAAAACCAATTAGAATTAGCTGAAAGGATAAAGATAGGAACTTCAAAAATTAAAAAAAATTAAACCCTTGGATCATAAAACTACTTTTCACATTTCATAAGTTATATCTTCAGTGCTTCCAAAAAAGCCTTCATACAGTGTATGCAATAGCGTATGTGATGGACATGTTCTTATATTTTGCAAGCAAAAAGGTTATATCAAAAATTTAGGCCCAAAATTATTTTGCAATGGCTGCAAAAAGATTAAAGATCATTTCACCTACACAGCTGCTATCTCATTTAAATTTGCATCCAATCTTCAGTAATTATGAACACACATAAATGCATACATTCCCCCCTCCCCGCACTATACTAGATTGAAGAAAGATCCTGTATAAATGAAATCTCTATGCGCTTCTATGAGAAGCAACAGGACTAAAGAAAAGGATCCATCAGGGTGCATTGTTCCTGATTTCAGAGTGAGTATTAAATACTGACAAATACTTTTCTTCCCAAGAGGAAGAAAGAAGTCAAATTAATTCAGTTTTGAACATTTATTTCAGAAAAGATTATAGATTTCTGTACTAAGATATTAACCCACTTTCTCTATTCATAAGATGACCTTCAATTGAACTGTGAAAAGTAAATGGCAGAAAAGGTTCCTGAAAAAGTTTAGTGAGGCTATAAGAGGTTAATGAATGTGTTTGTGTTGGACACTCTCCCCTGTATAGCATATTCAGAGTGATAGAATCATGTTATTTATTGTATTTTTTTCAGATCATTTGCAATGTTAATTTATATGAGTTTGATATCGCTTTTGTCTTCTAGTTGTGTGTTATTCTGAGAAATCCCTGGGGAAGGAAAAGATTTATATGCTTTGTGTACACATTCTGCAGACTAAGCACTCTGGTATAATTATTTTTGGCACTCACTAACTGATTAAAACATGCAATTTAACTCATGATCAGTAAGATTAAACCTTTTTAATATACCTCAAAAGTAAATTATCATTTGCTACTCAAACATCCCTTTCTGCACATGCCCCTAATAAAGCTGTTCTTTTATTTTGTTAATGTACCTTTTAACGAGGATTCCCTTTTATTTCTTCCTCTGGGCAGAACTGCCTTTTCTTTTTTAGAGAGGTGGGAAAAATTATGAGATGGAAGCTGACTCTGCTACTACATGGTTTTCTAATGTCATACCATTTATAAGTTACCTCTTTTTTGTGTGTGTGTATGTGTGTGTTCTGTACAGCTGTTAAAGAAAACACATCCTTGCTTTGTGTTTACTTGATGTACAGACAAATGTCAACACTTAGGAGAAAATAATATTTGGAAAAATAATTTGCATGACTCAGAAGAATATTGTGCTGACTCTAACTTCATTTGGCAATAAGTATTTTTAGGATAAGTTACATTTTAATTTTGCAAGAAAGCCATTTGAAAGTATGTCCTAACAATGCCTTAGCATTGAAACAAATGATTCAATGCTAGAAGGAAAAATAGTTGCTCTAAGACAATGAAAAACCCTCTTCAGCCCTATATGAGGGAGGAAGCACTGTTTTCAGAGCTCAAAAAGGCATGAGCACCCAGAAAGCTGAAAATAAAATTACACAATGCTCTTTGATCAGCACAAATAGTGTTCTGCTTAGCCAGGACCAAGGTGGAAATCTAAGACAGCCACAGGACAGCCATCATGAAAATAAGGCAAAACGGTGACTGAAGGTTTTGCAGAGTGTTAGTCACCTAGATTTTGTTCACTTATCTCAGAATGATGTATTTGAGATTAAAGAGGCCTTGTCTTAGAAAAATCAGTTCAACTTGGCTGTTTGACGTGATGCCACTTACATGATGCCATCAATCCAAGCTATTATTGCCAGTGCAGCTCCCTGAAAGAATTGCATCTGACCTGCAGGAGCTATACTTTTGTGATCAGTGCTCTTAATGTTTCAAAACAGAGGCAAAAGTTGGGCAACAGTTACAGAAAACATTCAACGTGAAATAAGTCAGTGTAAAATCAAACGCTGACTTTCAGAGCTAGCTGCTCTATGTGTTACCCTTATTTGTCTTTTCACACAGAAAAGAATGTCATAGAAGCAAGCTACTATCAGAATTTAGAAACTTGAAAAAATAACTTTTTGTGTCTAATAAAACCAAAGGAAACAGCTTCTGGGAAGGCAGCTCCAGGCAGCTCTCCATGCCCAGCCAAGTCCATTAGGAGGCTGCACTCTTGGCAATGATGCAATATGCCATTACCCTTTGCTTTAACTGATTTATTTTAAGCACAGGAAGAAAAGTCGTGTTTGGACACAGAAGGAAACAATTGTTTTTGGCCTGTTGTGGTGGAGTTTACGTGTAGAGGTGCCTTCTAGTCTAGTTGCTGAAGGGGAAACAAGTACAAATATCTATGCCTTGGCTGTTAGGGTCGGATTATAAGCACTGTGCTAGAGAATTCATGGATTATTCATGTGTAATTACAGATAGCTATTGTGCTCTTTTAAATCATCCCTATAGCCCATTATGGCCCATAACAACTGAAATAGCAATTGTCATAGTAAGGTTTGGGCTCTGTCATAGAGTGTAGACTCTAATCAATAATGATGAATGGCAAAATTTAGCATCAAGCAGGAGAAAGTCTAGTTGCCTCCCGCCATAAATCTGTGCAAATACCAAGTTGTGCAGCTGCTGTATCTGGAAATCTAAAAGGCAACACTCTCCCTCCACCCCCCCTACACATGCACCTCTATAAAAGTTGAAAAACGAGAAATGTGCAATATGTCCATTCTAATAATTCGCATGCTGTTAAGACACTTTTCTATTTATTCAAAGCAGGGTGAACCCTAGGTTGTTTTCAAGGTCAATTCCAGGTGAAAGGGGGGTCATCTGGAGGCCACCTCGACTCCTATGCAGGTCAATAACGTCTCCTCGCTGCCCCAGAAGACAAGCTGCTCACACCCAATCAATCCACAAACGCTCCCGCGCACCCAGTGTAATGAACAGTGAATAAATGTAGCCTATCATCACAAAACATGCTTTTTAAGTACCTTTCCTTTTCATGTAAAACCTCTAGCTGTCAAATTCTACATTCACTCATCCAGCAGTGAGTAGCAAAAGTGAGAAATCAGGCTCTCATTGGGGTTGGTAAAAGGTCATTGCTGACAGACATGGAGGTTAAACTGCCGAGTTAAAATACTGTTCATTACCCACTGCAGCTTTTTGCAAACTACACTTCTTTGTGTTACAGTCAAGCAGTACATCAATATGCCCCTCCTACTAATTCATTAACAATTGTTGAATTGTACAGAAGGGGGAAAAAGAAGGGTTGTTCTTTTATACATTTTTTTTATTACTTTTCCATGTCAAATACTTTCACATCTTTATCCACTCAGTATTAAATACTCTGCTTACAGGCTGTGCTGTCTGCTTGAACAGTTATTATAGGTACAATTCCTGAAGGCAGAGACGGCCAGTTCATATGAAACCCCAAAGGTCTGGGGCTGCTCAAGCAATGGTTTATTTTCTGTTGCCCTTTTTATTAATTGCCCTCTGCATAGTGACATATGTATAATAACGAACTTGAAATCTTGCACTACGATTATGTAATAATAAAACATGTTTGAATAAAAAACTGCTCCTCCTGCAGATGAAGCAAAATTGGTTAAACCAGATATAACATACTAAAGTGTTGTTTAACTTAAATAAAATGCCTGTGTCCTGTTCATGCTGACTGGGTTAGAGCTTCATCAAATGCTATCCTTGGTGTAGATCTCAAGACACTCCCTAATTTACTGTTTTATTAAGGAATGATTAATATCTGCATTTTTCCATGATTAAAAATTTTTAATGCATCCAAAAGAATCATTTAGAGAAGCAAGGAATCATTTGAGCTCAAATGGAAACAGCAGTGAAGGTTTCATTTGTACTGAAGGCAGTGATTTGGTAGGAATTCTTAACAGTCAAGACCAATTTCCCAAAATGAAATTCTGTTCTTTGATTAATTAATAAGTTCCTTTATTGAACTTATCCTTTATCACTTCCCTTTACTGAAATGCAAAGATTTTGTTTTCAAAAATAACCATCTTATAAAAATATTCTCACAGAGCAATAGAAATATTATCTCTAATCATGAATAAAATAAACCTTTATTTACATGCACATTATAACAATAGTTTTGACTCAACAAATTACTGTTATATATTTAAAACTTTTAAAAAATGCATTCAGAGGTATCTGCATGAAATATATCTTCTTTTCTTTCTCTATGATTTTTCTCTCAGTGGGACTGAAAATAAAATGTTATGACTTAAATCACAAGAGGCTAACATCATTTTTAGCAACAAGGGCTGCATAATTTCAAGACTGTGACTGAGTGGCTGACTTTAACTAAAATGTTTCAGTTCTGTGCGTATATAGGTACATAAATAATTCAGAATTAATCCCTGCAGAGGGGACAATGGGAATCGTAAATTATCCAAGTGCCGTCCTCAGTGTTAGAGGCAATGAACCTATAGTAACAAACTATGACTGTTACTCATTACATACATTTCACAGACACCTTAAACTTTTGAATATTAATTTCCCTCTGCAGCTTGTAGTTAGGTGACATAATTCCCTTCCCTTCCCTTCCTGCACCTTCCCTTCCTGCACCTTCCCTTCCCTTCCCGCACCTTCTTTTCCCACACCTTTCTGCACCTTCCCTTCCCACAGTTTTTTTCCCCGCACCTTCCCTTCCCGCACCTTCCCTTTCTTGAACAGCATATCAGTTAAGCTTTTGAGGTGTTGTGATTACTGAAGGAATATTGATTATTTTCCTAACTAAATATTTACCAGAATTTTTTTTTTTTAAATGCTGGATTGTTGTTTCAACAATATTACCTACCGCACTTTATGTGCTCAGATATATGTTGTGTGTAGAATAACTGGCCTAGCTATTTGATGCAGTCTCATGCATGTAAATCTGTAAATCATGAGTAATGGCTACCTTTAAACACCAGGAATATTTTGGAATGCTTACCATTAAATGTCAGAATCATTTTATTATATCTGTGGTTTCCAAGTTCCCCGTTAGAAAGGTGGAAAGTGTATTTCCTCAAAATTCAAGAGAGATCACACTAATATAGCTTTCAACCTGACTTTTTTCTCTGATAACTGTCAGAATGTTTTGTTTTTGGTCTGTTTGTTTGGTTACTTAAACTCTAAATATGGCATGTATGAATATTTTTTTTCCCTACAAACTGGATTCAGGAGGACACGTTAAGTAACTCACCACAAAATACTGCACCTCTGTCAGAGTCAGGAAATAAATTATACAGACACTTGCACATTTTAGGTTTATCTGAAATTATACCCTGGCTGCTCTGCAAATCCTAACTTCTCTTAGAAAACTCTACTGGGGCTTTTTGTAAGAGGGTTTAGAGGATCAATATCCATTTGGTAAGCTCATGATGCTATTTCTGTTAAAAAGTGGAACAGAACAAAACTGTCAGGAGGCTAATCCCCTGATTTCAAGGGGACTTTATTCACATGAATAAGAGCTTCGAGTTCAGGCTAAGGTCTATTAGATGAATATTATGTATCTTCTACTGTCTATGTATATTCATATATTTTTCTGTAAACTTCTACAGTTGCTTTGATAGAAACAGGAATGCTGGGCTAAGTAGATGCCTGGTCAAACCCAATAAAAGGTAATAATAACTTTTTTTTTTTTGCAGATGCATCCAGAGAAGTGGTTTGCTGTAATTTAAAGTGATCTCCGTGTGTACGGGTTTTGGATGGGGTAGTTAATTGTCTTCATAGTGCTAGTGTGAGAGTAGTTTGGATTTGTCCTGAACACAGAATTAATAGTATAGAGATATTTGTTATTGCTAAGCAGAGCTTACACACAGCCAAGGCCTTTTCTGCTGTTTGTATTGCCACACTGGCCAGGAAGTTAGGGGTGCACAGGACGTTGCAGGGAGATACAGCTGGGACAAGTGGCACAAACTGCCCAGATGGATATTCCCGACCATGTGACATCATGGTCAGTATATAAAGAGTGTGGAAAAAAGAGGAAGGAGGAAAATTTGGAGTGACAGCCTTTGTCTCCCCAAGTATCCGTTTTACTTGATGGGGCCCTGCTCTCAGGACTTGGTTGCTGGCTGGGCTTAAATTACCACATCTATGCATTAGAAATGCCAGCACACAAGAGTATTTTTGTGCTTAGCAAGGAAGATACCTTTAAACTGATTCAGCTTTTTAAATTTTTTGAGCATAAACAATTCAGATGCCAAATTTTGATATGATGGCAAAATGTGAATTAAAGTCTTATCTTCTCACCATGTAAAAATCCATTGAAATAGCCCGATTTATTCCATTTATTGTAAGACAGACACTGTGTTCAGAAAAACTATGTCATAGAAACATTGAATCAGAAATCATGCTAAACAAAACATTAAGTACATTTTCATGAAGAAAATATGAAGTATTAACAAAACCAAGGTTGTGTTGCTATGCTAAGAGGAAGTGAAAAAAAATGTGTAGAATATAAGAGAGATGAAATTGTGATAATTGTGTGCTAAAAAAATAAATCATGTTAACCCAGTTGACTGAGACTTAGATGGTTTCTCTTCGAGAAAGAACTCTCATAAACCACAGCCCAATTATTTAATTTCCCTTACTAATTATGGAAAGTACTTATTTCTTGGCCTCAAGCACTAGATGATATATCTCTGAAGGGTAATGCAAGATTTATCAAAATCTGTGACTCTCTTTATTTAATGAGAATAAAATAAATACTTTGGTCTAGGTTGAATTTGACTGGTACATTCTCTTTCACTAAATACTACAACTCAAAGTCTTTTCCTGTGTAAGGTAGTTGCAAAGATTGTGGTATTAATTGAATGCAATAAAGCCCAAGTATGGCTAAAGAACAACTTTTTCACTAACTCAATGATTATCTACTATCCATCATGACCTAGTTTAATCACAACATGAGATGTTATCTGCCCTGATCCATTTAAATAAAGCATTTAAACACAATTCCATATCATCTCAGATCATCCTGTAAATGCATGTAGTTCCTCTGATTTCATGTGTATTCAGTGGATATCCTGAACTAGTGGGTAGGAAGCGCCTAAAAGGAGATGGACAATGTCAAGGAAGACCTAAAGAACTGACCTGGCACATAAGGTATATTGGATTCTGCAGTGGGGTTCAGAAGGTTATTTTCCTTCTTGGAAAAGAGAAGAATCAGTACAAAAATTTCTTTCTGAAAGTAGAAAAAGTGGCTCTTGGAAGATGTTGTTTGTCCACATCTTACTTTGAGCTAGGCATGAGAGATGGGATTCACCTGCTAGCACATATTTCTGCAGCAGGCTGTTTGCACACTCTCTTCACAGTCACCAGAGAAAATAATTTCTGTGGCACAACTGACTTAAATCACATATCTAGACTGTACTGATTGGGTAATGTCCTAAAAGTGCATGATCACTTAATTTCTTTCCACTGCTGTTAAAAGAACCTGAACACAGCTGTCTAGAGCTGTAGACAGGAGAAGTTATATCAGACAAATCCCACACAAACTATCCCAGTCCAGCCCAAAATATTTACTTGTAGCAAATGGTATTACTCTTTTAAAATCAAATGTGAAACAGGTAAAAATTATAGGAAATATTTAAAGGGTAAAAAGGGTATTTATAAAAGGGTATTTATATTTAAAGGGTAAAAATCTCTTATTTGTTGTGTAAAAGTGACCCTGTCCAAAACAATGCTGGACTGACACCCTGTGAATTTTTTTCATATATTTTATCAGACAGTTTGCAAGCTCTTTTGATAGAACATACCTCAAACAATTTTTCTACACTGTTTTAATCAACAGTTCATTCTGCTCTCATACATTTTATTCCTAGGTTTTATTCTACTCTATAGGAAATTGAGAGGATTGTCTTGAGGTCATATTAGAACAGTGCACTTAAAAACTATTATCATAAACACAGCCTCATTTTTTCTGAAGTGTTTTATCCTCTCTTCATACATAAACATAGCTGTAGTGACTCTATAAAAAATAAACAGAACTGACTTTTATTCCAAGGAAACTTATAATTATTATAAGCCTTTTCTGTGAAGAAACCGTGGACAGTATTTGAGCCTATGCCTGGAAGAATCTCATCTGATCATTCACTTGTCAGATATTAGTCTGTATTATGCCCTACTTTATAGAAGGAGTTGGAAAAATCTGTCAAACTAAAAATTGTACGAATGGTAGGACTGTTGATAAAGGAAGTGGTTTGGGAGTTTGTACCTCATGTATAGAGGTATCTCAGTATTATCTGAGTACTAGATAGGTGGAGAAATTTAAAAAAAGGTAATCTTGAAACTTGGGAGTCCAAGCAAATTAGAATAAATGAACAAAATCTGGACAAGAAGAAGCAGTGTATGATAAAGACCATAAACAGCTGTTTATTGAAAGGACAAAAATCATGAAAGGACAAAGGACATCAAAGAATCTGAAACAGAGATGCCCAGTGCTGAACACACATTTGAGAAATGGCTTGAACAAAAACACATGTAGTTCCAAAATTGAAAAAAAAAGTAAAATAGGGTTAAAAAAAAGGGACAACTAACACCAAAGAAAAAAGATTAAACTAGAAGATATCCTGATCAATAAGTGATGGACTTAATAGATCAGGTAACAAAATATACTATGTGAAATTAAATTATATGATTCCTTCCTTATTAAAAAAAAAAAATCAAGTCTAAACACAGCAAAGATAATGTCAAACATCTGATATCGTGAATATCAGATGATAACTGAGTATCTGTCATAGCAGTAGCATGTCCAGTAGGAACATGAGATGAATGAGAATGAGAACAGGAGGGAAGTGATCTAAATAACTCTTCATGTGTAACTGTGTTCTTTTTCTCTAACAAAGAATCTGATCAATAAATAGAAATGTGCTATTCAGGTTTCCTTAGAAAAATATAGTCAATTAGTTCTAGGAATATAACTTACGTTATTCATTCTTTGAGAAAAAGAAAGGTTAGGATGACAGTGACCACAGTTATTGCTGATATATTTACTGAGATTGTCTACTTGTTGCAACATCATATTGCCATAATACCATACTACCCTAGCAAATTTCACCTGACTGCAATAGCATAATAGTATTTTATCTAAATCTGCCCACATCTAAGTGCATTAGAGTACATAGCTTTAACTGGAATGCCACAGGCACTGTTGGCACTTGCCCAATGCAAGTTTGCCATTGCTGCTTTCATAGCATCTTGAACTTGGCACAGATCACTTCACAACCGAGAAGGTATGGGAAGTGTTTAGTGGTGATGGTACTTAGTTGTGCTTAGAGAATAATGCTGGGACAAAACAATGCTTGTATTATATGGACATGTTCTGTATTTTGAACCTGAGGTAGTTTAGTATTCTATTTTTCATAAATTACTTTTGCTGATTTACCACTCAATGAGCTCTACAAAAGCATTAATGTAAAACTTGTAAGATGGTAGTCAAGCAAGTTTCTGTGTAGAAGAAAATCTGTCCTGTGATGGCAAACATCTATTCATATTTCTCACCTTTGATAAATCAAAGACCACAGCCATACACACTGTATTGTTTTTAATTCACAAAATGTCCATTTACTCTAGAACCTATGGCATGCAAAAGGGGAAACTAACAAAAATCTCTAAATTCCATCTGCAATACTCTTGGAAGAGTAACATGTAATGCTAGAAAACATAAACCTAAATTGAGCCTTGAACAATAAAGCAGATAATATTAAGATTAACATCATTTTTTATGTACAGGATATACTCTATATCCTGTATCTGTTGATATATGGAAAATGCATGCAGCCATTTTCAAACTAAAACTACCTGCTCCAACTTCTGTATTTTCACAGTCTTCTGAAGTCCCAGCTGTCCCATGACACAGGTCCAAGCACAGAATCATCAAGTTTAGGGCACTGCATCTTAGGATAATGAAAGTAGTTAGATCTGCAAGTAATCCCATCAGACAACTTAATTTTACTGTAAATAGAAATTAAAGATTGTAACATTGAGGTAAACATTATTTCTCAGCTGCAAAAAAGATCTAAAGATTTTAGACTAGGTTTTAATACTCCGGAAATGAAAACATTAAAAAAGTTCAAGCTTCTGTTTGTTTGAATGTTTTTCCCAGAGGAAGAGGAAACAAAAAAAGTCAACCCCCTATAAAGGTGTTCAGAAGCTCATAAGAAAAGGTGAATCAGGTAGCTAAACAGAGCAAACATATCAGCAGTAAATCTGGCTAATTTGGCTGGTAGATTTTCATAAAAATTTAAGAATGTGAGTACATACCTATTAATTTGTAAATTCATAAGCGTACACCAAATAAGAAATTAAACTGGAGATAATGTAGAAAGCAAAGAGATATGGCTATCCAGGAGTCAGAAACAAAAATTAATTACTTCAGCTTCTTGGATTTTCAGAGACTGTGAAGAGAAGTAACTGGACACTTGGTTTCAGATGCTGTGAATGAAAGCAAACTCAGGACTCAACATTATCTTTAAAAAAATAAAAGTACATTATGAAATATATTAAAATTATGACAGGTAATGCAGGATGGTTTTTATACAGTGAGCTAATTAACAAACAACATAAAATTATCAAATTACACGAGTGCCCCATCAAGGACAGAACTGATGGGGCACCATCAAGTGGCATAAATACTTTGGTATTCACTTGTAAATTCTGCCTAACTATTTGAGCATCTAAACCCCTGAATAAAAATGACATTTAAATAGAATGGTGGAAATACTGCAACACATTAAAAATTGCAAAAATATAACTGTGCATATAGATAATGGTGATAGGAGGTGGAGTGGTGTTTAGGTCAAGACTGCTTCAAAATCTATGAAGTTTAGGGGGAAAAAAACATAATACAGACACAAAAGACTTTTTTTAATAAGGACAACACTAAATATTAGGTCTGTATAGCCTCAGTTGAATATTTGTTTCACATGTCTTGATTCTATTGTTTTCCAAACTCCCCTAGTTCATTTGAATTTAATTTCCAGGGATTGTCACCCCAAGATAGTATTTATTTTTGGATCCTTGGCTATGTTCGAAGAAAAACTTGCTTTCATTTATGATCACAATTCACTGCATCATCACAACTTTTGAAGAGCATCTTTAGATGGTGAAGTGTAATATCCTTTTAGTTTAATTTTTCTCTTTCAGAATATTCAATAAAAGGTCACTATCATTTAAATAGACAATAATTACATATGACATTGTGGTAGACAACCAAATATCTGGATCAAATGTTGCCCTGTTCTCAAAAGTACTTTTTTCTATTCCTTCCCTCTCTAAGAAAGTACAAAATCAGAAGAGTTTGAACACCTGCACTGAGCCTAGTGTATTTTCTATTTTATTAGAAAACCCATTAGTAAAATATCATGCTTTCCCCTTTGTGAGGGGAGAGCCTTCTCTCTGCCTCTTGCTTTTTGTTAGTTTGTTTGCTTTCTTGAATGATGGTTAGCTGCACAGTGGAAAGGGCATTCCTTTACGACTTTAAAGGCAAAGTAGAAAAAATGACATTAAAAGCCTGGCTTGGATCTGATTGATGCACTCTTATATTTGAAGTTCACTCACAGCTTTGTGCTAGAAAACCAGGGTCACTCCATTCAGTCCCCTAATGAGACTGTGCATGACTGTTGCAGCTTTGTAGGCCTTGTTTTAATCAGAGATTGAGAAACACTCCTGGCTGATAGTCTTCAGGACCAGATCCAGACAGAAAATAACATGCTCACTTTGGCCTCTGAAGGTGGGTTGAGCAAATCTTTGTGATGTATTGGAGTAATTGCTGAGTGCAAGCACACGTGGTGTGGTTCCTATTTCTGTCGGCAAATAAAAATTTTTCACTCAGCAGGAATAATCAGAGGTAACTTGAGAGGAGAAATAACAAAAGCTCAACAGCCCTTAGCAACTCAGCATGGCATATAGGGATTTAAGACTTTAGCATTTTATCTCTATCAGTATGAAAATGTATGAGGAAATCTGAACTTTGCAAGTGCAAATAAACAGTTTTAAGACATTATAAACCACCTATTCTATCAATGACTCTTGGGTCTTTTTCTGTTTTTTTTTTCCCCGTTCTAGCCTCCCTCTCCTGAAATAATAAAGCTGGGTGATTAATTTGGATTTAAACTAAAAGAAATTTGTTTTGACAGAGTTACTTGGAAGGTAAGGGAGTAAGTGTTCACAATATATTTTCAGCATTTCTAAAATGATAAAGGAGAAACAAAATCATGTTCTGCTTTTCATGTTTTTCTTAGCTGCTCCTGTTTACTTCCCTTCTCTTGGCTGGGAGGTGAATCTAACCCAGTGCATGAAATTCCTGAGGAAAGGAAAGGGAAAAGGGAAAGGGAAAGGGAAAGGGAAAGGGAAAGGGAAAGGGAAAGGAAAAGGAAAAGGAAAAGGAAAAGGAAAAGGAAAAGGAAAAGGAAAAGGAAAAGGAAAAGGAAAAGGAAAAGGAAAGGAAAGGAAAGAAAAGGCGGGAATTTGAAAAATCATTTGAAACACTGAAAGTTTCATACATTATCTTGTCCTGCTTCCATGTCATCCCTGCATTACTATATCTGCTTTCCATGCTGCCCTCTTTATTGTTTAATCCGCAGCAGTAGCATCTCGTCTACATGCTGTTATCCACACTGTGTTAGGTTTGCTCTTACAGCAAACAAAGCTGAACTCCTGTCCCTCTGAACTGCAGTCTAGGGCTGGACATCACAAGCTACTTCACTTGCATATCATCACTCAGACACATTCTCCTCCCATGGAAATGTACTAAAAAGTATTTCTTCATAACAGCAGAGAGTGGATTTCCTAGCCAAGTAACTAAATAACAAGTGAAAAATGAAAAAGAAAGCGTGTAATTTTCCTTAATTTGGAATGACTTCTCTAGTTTACACCATATTTGTCTTCAAAACACAGGTTTTGACAAAGGTGTATCCTGTAAGCAATGAAGAGACTGTTCTGTGTGGGGCAGTTTAGAAATTTAGATTCAGAAATCCAGCTTGTAATGGGAAATGTACTTAACTCTAAAATGAATCAAGAGCCTGAAATAAACTAGTGAATTCCTTCAAACTGACAGATTTACAAGACCAAAGCAGCACATTTCAGTTTCTCTACCACAATTTGCAGAGTCTTTACCTGTTAGCACCAATTTTGATATCAAATGCCAGGCTGATAGGATCACTATTTGTTTTCATTCCCAGTAAGGTTCTTTTCTGTTACTTTTTTCATACAACTACAAAAAACTTCTACTGAGTTTTTTGTAGAGTAGATCTAACTGCTAACCACTTACTCAGAGCTGAAAGCAGCAATCTGTTATGAATCATTCTGTGGGTATTAAAAGACAATGAGTTCTTTCATAGCTTCTGGTTTAATTCTTTCTCTCTAGATAATATCCCTTATTTCAATTACAGTGTTTATCTTTTGAAGGCAACTTACCCTCCCACTAATTGCAGTATTCCTAGAAACACCTGGCACTTTTTTCCTTCATACTTTACAGCTCAGTATGAAAAACAGCATCCTTAAATCTTTGCTATCTCACGGGCCACAACACTGAAGAAGGTAAATGTTTTTGCCTAGACTGGAATTTATTGTCCACATCAACCTGACCTAAGACAGATATGTCATCCTCAATTTTAAGTCCTTTGCAGAGTGCTGCATTGTATTTCCTAAGGGCTGATGCTGAATTTGAGTTGTAGCAATCTCCAGCTGCAATGCAAAAATTCCTTAAAATGAAGCAGTTCAATCACCCAGGTGGAATGTGGCTGTCTTCAGTGAATAGCACATCTGAGGACTTTGCTTAGACAGACAAAGTTCAAGCTGAAGGATGAAATCCAAATTAGCTGTATCATGAGAAAAAAACCTTCTTTCAACCAGGGAGTAGGCAAATATTGAGATCCGGGGTGTGATACATTGATTCTGGAAATAAAGGAAAACTTTTTTTTTTATGATCCTTGTGGGTGCCTTTGAATCCAGGATATTCTGGATTCTATAAACACTGTAATTGACTCATATACATTAGCTTATTCTTAAGGAGAGGATCTCTTGCACTACCCATATCGTCATGGAAATCAGCCTACTGCCATTTGCTTAGAGAAACATCAACTGCATTAAGATTTCTCCAAAATTTCCCTTCTCATGTCAAGAATGAGAATTACTGTACACAGCTCTGCCCTGGGAGAGTTGTACTGTGGAAATCTGGGGCAAAGAAACACCCACATAAAACCATTCTTTTACTTTTTGCCTGAGAAACTAAAATATTTCAGAAAACATCAGATCATGTTTCTGTTATTTGGAATTATACTAAACAGAAAAAATGCATTGTGATGTTCTTTTTGTTTAGAAAGCTGATACTTGGTAAATGTTTCCTTTGGAAACAATCATGTCCCCACTCCTCCTCCTTTTTTAAAGTAACTTAGGGCTTGCTTGATTTCTTGGTGAATTTCCAGTTTTTATATCTTTTCTAGCCAGATCTCATCCAAAAAGTGCCCTAGTCAGAGCCTTAGTTCACTCAGACTTGCCATAAATATAAAAATCTCAATATACAAAACCCAGCATCTTATGCATGCTTGTTATCTAATATAGTGTTTTACCTTTCATATAATATTTCTAACATCAATTCCACATACCATACTCACATATTGTTTAAATATTACTCTTCTGTTACATAAAAAAAAAAAAAAAGTCCAATGGCAAACATTATTAGCAAAAAAACCTGTTTGGGGGCAGTTTAAAATGGCCTTGTACTTTTGAAAAGCCTGTAGCTGGTTACTTCAATTACAGGTATTAGTAAATGGAAAATAAAAGATCAGAGAGAAGAAAAGGTGAAAACTGGTGAGGCATGGACAGGTATTGATTTTAAAAGAGCTCTTATTCCACAGTTACTGATCTCCTCTTTTTCTTCTCCCTCTTCCTAAATTGTACTTACTGCTATACATGGTCTTTCCTCAGGCATCACCGGGAAGCAATAAATGTATGGATGAAATAATAAAGGATACAAGAGAATTAAAAAGGTCTCATCTAAAGAGAAATTAGCATGCTTGCAAACACAGGGTCAAATTCCTTTATTAATATCATCAGTGAACCTTATTGAAAATCGTTGTGGATGCAGTAACAAAATGTGCCCTTAAAAGCTGGCTGTGTGTGTAATCCGTGGACCTGCTTCTGATTTGAATCCAGTCACTTACTTTCTCAAATGAAGCAACTTATGAGGACACTCACAGTGCAATTGCAGTAATGTCTGCCGATACAACATATAATATAGAATCCCCAAAACTCTCTTCCACACCGTCAAAGTGCATAATAAATCATGTCACAAATGGTACATCACCCAGATACTTTTACCCTTGTGTAAGCAGCAAACAGACTGGACCTGTCAATACTTCCATAAGAAGAGATATCTAATATAAACAAAATATGAATTAGTAAGATACTTTGATTTCAACAAGTAGAAATTAAAACCTGCAACTTTTTTAAATGAAATCAAATTTTGTGATGCTATTATAATAAAGCTAGTGAAATTATGAAATGAAATTATGAAATATGAATTCATATTTCATTAATGCAATAAGGGATGAACAGGCATCCCCATAAGAGCCAGCAAGACCCAAACTTAAGCATATATGAAGCACAATACATTAAATAGGCACCAAGTAATTAAAACATAGCAAGCAAGGATTAAAAGAAGCATGCTTTCCATTCTTAGACAAGCATCAGTTATAAATCACTTCTCTCCAAACAGAAATGTTTCTGAGTCAAATAAAGAAAAAAGGAAAAAAAAGAAGGAAAAGCAGAGGTCTAACTGCCATGTAAACTCAATTTAAATGTCATGTCTTATTAGAACCCAATAAGTGGAACGTCTGTTTCCCCCCCTTGGTTGAGCCATCACATTTGTCAAAGTTTTATGATAATTCATTCCATCATTCCTCAGACATTTAAATGACAGACAGTCATTGGGAAAAAAAAAAAAAAAAAAATCCCTGTAATCCTACTATTCATGTTAAACTACCTCTAGAGGGTTTTTTTAAGTACACCACATCATGGTAGGAGCAGAGCCCTAAACTTCTCAATTTCACTTATGATTTGATGCCTTTTTGGAAAATGACAATAAATTGGCTCTCTACTATTCTTGACCTCTTGACTTTTGAACTCTGGCTGTCCATGCCTTAACTTTGCTTGTTTAAGTCAGCAGCTATCGTATCACTCTGATCCTCTCCCAGAGGGTCTGGAGATTTAAGTTTTCTGAACGGTTAAGCTCCCCCTCTAGTGTTCACTGCTCATCACATTATTCCTCCAAGAAGGGAAGAGACATGTCACTTCATAACTTCTCACAGAGATGGCTTCTACTCATTAATAGCTTAAGACTTTAATGGCAGTAGCAGGAAAGGGTAAACAGAAACCTTTAAAGTTTCTTTCAGCTAATTTTGTAAGAACAGTCAGAAAATACCAATGAAGATTCTAGTCTGAAATTAGAGCAAAACAATGCCTGATCTTAAAAAAAAAATCTAGTGGCATACAGAATATCTGAAACAGTCAGGGTTTAGAAGGCAAAAAATAGCATATCATTATCCCTGGGAAAGCATCCATTTGTTCATGGGTAAGTTAATAACTAAAAATCAGGTGTGAGAAATCTTCCTTTCAGTGCTCATTAATAACCAAATATGGGAATGGCTTTTTCACATATCTCTTTCATTACTAAGTCTTGCTAGTGATGTGCAAAATATATCCCTTTTTGCTTGAGGGTCAGCATATTCATATATATGCATGCACATTGATGATTTGGATTTACTTTCATGAAACAAAATCTAAATGAAAATCATTTAGTTATAATAATCAAAATCTGGAAACCTGAAAGGTTAAAGATTCAATGTCTTTGTTAAACACAGCCTTGGACTCGCATCTAGGCACAACCCAGAATTTATTGTAATGTGAAACACTGAAAAAATACACCCTGGCTTTTCAAATGAGAGTATGTCACCATATCATCTGTAAATCTGATTTGACTTAACTTTAAAATCATGGTGTTTGAGTCAAAGTGAGAAATGTAAAAGCAGACCTTCCCTTCAAGTCCCTCTCTGCAAATCCAGAACATAAAAATCTCCCAAACGAAACAAACTCTTCAAAAAATATTTTTAAAAATTCAAAGCACAAATGATAATCTGCGACAGAAAATATTTTGGTTTTTATTAGCCTGGATAATTTACCTTAATTGGTATTTACCTATGATCCGTATATGCAATACTTGTAGCAGCCGTTGTTAAAGTACACAGAAATTTAAAAAAAAGGGAAGGTTAAACAGATGTCAACTAAAAACACACTAGTTATGTTTTAGATATGAAAACTTCTATTAAATGATCTCTAAGCAAAGTTCTGATGGAGCAATTTCCACTGTTCTAATGACTCTCCAGCAAAAAAAAAGCTCTTGAAAATTATATTCATCGTGGCAAATTTTTCTTTCAAAAGAAAAATAGAAATCATGCACTGTTTGATAACTTCTAGATGGCCTATTTAACTTCTGCCTTTTCAGTGTGACTTTTCTTCTTTTTTTCCCATGTAAAATTTGAAGTAAAAATGTAAAACTTACCTGAACAAAATCTGACACTTTAATTTTAATGGATTTAGTGGCTTATTTTTTTTCCCTCACTATATTCTTTCATGAACAATTTCAATATGTGGAGTTTTCATTCTAAGTCACATAGAAAACTTTAACTCCCTGCTGTAGTGGACAGTTCTGCCCTCTGAATATTTCTGAAAGGTATACACATTAGCAAATTTTTGGTACTTACAATAAAAAAACGTTTCAGAAAATAGAACTGCAAATTTTGCAAGCTTCTTAAAGTTGTTTATTTTGCTAGTGTGCAGCAGAGCTCTGCTATCAGAATATATTTAGACTGGTTCAGTGAGTTGCAAGTACATGTGGATTATATCTGTGCTGGGGAATTTCTAGCTGAAATGGACAGAACTATAGAAATTCATCTTAGGGAAATCTCTTTACAGAAGTGCAGTTTCTAAAGTACTTTAGAAATAAACTCTATGAAGCACACAGCTAGGGCATGGATTGATTAGCTTGGGAGAAAGACAGGGGTTAATTTTAAAAAACGAAGGATCAACTTTAATACCATTTATTCTGGGTACAGGGCAGTGTTGGACAGAGAGCTAAAATATAATGAGAAATGACTAATGAGGCGTTCAATCGTCCATAAAGCAAAGTCTGATGACTTCCTTATGTGTAGACCACTTAACTCTGCATGCAAAATCAAGTACCTAAATAATACACACTCAGTTCCTCAGTACTACAGTAACAGCACCCACCCTGTCCAGCTGTACTCCAGTGAACATCCCAGAGAATAATTTGTCATTGAGGCTGAGGAGACTGCCTGGTGTCAAACTGGCTGATGTTCCCAAAAACGGGCAGATGATCATCTGTGTTGCAATTGGGATGGCCTGATTCACAGAACAAGGAGATAAGTCAAATGAGAAACATAACCAAAGGCAGTACATAAATAGGGCTCAACTTTAACTCAGAATCTTAATCAGTTTCTAAATTGCTCCTCTGGCAAGAAATTAGTTGCTGTGTGAAGAAGAGCAGGGTGCAGAGAAGACATTCAGGAAGAAGAAAAAAATAATCACAGATACTCTACCTGTAACACAAAATTCCCCTCACGGAGGAGTCAGAACAAATTAACAGACACAACCCTCTTTTAGAATATTTTGAAATTTTGTCTATCATTTTTCGGGACAAAGAAAATTCTTAAAAGAATAAAAAAAAGGAGATAACAATAGAACCTATAAGGAATTATTCATAAAAATGCATATAATGTCTTATTAAACAATCACACTTCTCTTGAAGTGAAGTTAAATGTGTTTAAACTGGCAATTTAACATACTTCTGAATTAAAGAGAAAAACAAAACAAAACAACCCCCCAACATGGTAGATAATAATAAGATTGCAGTTATAAGTCCTACACAAGATTAGAACAATTCTTCACTTAACAATTTACTGTGTTTGCAAGGTATCCTTCAGAAGATATTTGAGCAACATTGAAACAATGTAGACACTGAATATGGATTAGAACTTTGTTTTCTATGCTGCCTCTGTGACTTTGATCTACTTGGAGAGTGCTTGAACTTCACAAGTTCATTAAATCACTAGCCAAAGAAATTACATGTGATTGGACAACACTCTTGCCTTCCAGTGAGTAAAACCTACTAAATATTTGAATAAGCTTTAGTTCTTCTAAATTCTTTTTCCCTTTACCCCCTGGAATTATTACATGACACAGATATCTGTCTGTAACCTTTATAGGGCTGTAAAAAATGTGAAACCTACTGTATCTGAAGTTTGTATATAAGTGCATTTGGTACTCAGAAACTATTTTCTTCACTAATATCTCAAGAGTAGCTTATATAACTGCATTATATTGTTGTAAAATTAGGAATAAAACATCCCATTGTAACTTCAATTAAATAAAAAAGTATTTCTGGCTTGTTTATGACAGTGGTGGGACAGAACACTCATGTCCTTTGAACTCTTTTCCTACCTATTTAAAATATGACTTAGGATATTACTTAATTACTAGAGATCCATCTATCTTTTACTATTTTTTTTTTTTTTTTAATTAGACTATATAGCAAAAGCAATTTCTTAATACTTTCATTTCTTTATTTCCTTTCTTGGAGATTTTAAGGAAAATAGTTTGATTTTCTGATAGGTTTTTCTGTTTGTTTGTTTAATTTGGTGTGGGTTTATGCATGTGCATGTTTGTTATATACATATGGGAAGGGATTATTTCTTGGGAGACAATCTCTGAGTCTAACTCTGTGGTCAGTTTTGTGTTCTTTCTTATTTCTTGTGAGAATTAATTCCATAGTCAAGGCTGAGCCTGTGAACTGGGTAACTAAGCATCCCTCCTCTTAGTCAACAGTTGCACTGAACTGCTGCCATGAAAGGTCAGGGAAGAAAAGCTGATCTCTTGGATATCAAGGATCAAACCCTTGGAGGGATCTGGGCAGCAGATCACAGACCTTGAACCAGACAGTTCCATCAGTGCACCATGAAAGGGAGAGCAGTAAAAGTAGCACTGACTACTAAGCAAATTGATTGACAGACCTTCTAGGTGGGGCATCTGCACCAACTCCCACCCTCCCTGAGTTACTAGCTGGTGCTTTTCCATGGTGTTTTTCATTCTTAGATAAAATGAGCAACAATAATATTGTGTTATATTTTTGTTCCTCTTTAATATTCATAGCAAATAAATGCAGATCAAACCACTACACATAAGCACCAAGGCTATCCAATTTTCCTTACCCTAAATACTCTCAGCAGCAAACAATACATCAATTTAAGAGTTCTTTCTCTGGAACTTCACCTATTCTGTTGTCCTTTTTTTTATTTTCCCTGTTGACTCTTATCCATATGATTCTTCAGAGAATCAAACTCCTTCTCCCAGTGCAAATCAATCAATCAGTCAATTTATCAATTTCTTGTGCCTGACAAGGCCTGTTACATACTGCGGAATCCCAAAGCATCCATTTATGTTTCCTTAACAACAAGTTTTCCTTCTGTTTACCACAGAGAGATTGCCAAATTCTTTAGAGGACAAATACATGGACATCTATGTTGCTAACTCCTCTAATGGGTCTCCCTGTTATCTTATTTCTGGTATCAGGCCCACCTTTAAGAGACCTCATCTACCTTGACATACATAGCAACAGTTGGAAAAATTAAACTGTACAGAGATGCCACATTTTCTCCACCTTTCCATAACACAGCTATTTAGAGAAAAATTCTCCAGACTCCAGTCATTTACTATCAGATTCAAGCTGTACCTCAGTGTATTGGTTTGAAAACAAACCAGTGGGAGGTCGCAAATCAAGATTGAAATTAGTAGAAAAAATTAGAAACAAGCAAAATAATATAAAGAAAAAGCACAGACAAAGTCAGATACAACCTGATACCCTATTAGGGTGGTGCAGCAGTCCAAATGAAGTGATCCAGTTGAAGCGATGATCCAATGGAAGGTCTGGTCTCCAGCTGAAGGTCCGTGGTGGCTCTTGTCCTCTGGTCACCCAGTAGACAGGGCTGAGGCCAGGCAGTTCTAAGGGCAGCTTATATCCAGGTGGGAATGGCTGGCTCCCACCTCCTGGGTGGAGCATCTCACAATAGGATGAGTTAGGTCCATGAGTCATTGGGTGGTTTCTTGATGGCCCATCATCTGTTATCAGGGGTGGGTCATTAGCAGGTGGTAACAGCTAACAGCTAATGGCCCACAGCTGGTGGTAATAGAATACATCTATTTTTAACCTAGGACACTAAGACAAGTCATGTAGAAAGGACAGTTTTCAAGTAATTACCTTCTCTTTTTTTTTTTTTTTTGTAACACTGAAAGGAAAAATAGCTTTTTCTGCTTTGCAAGGGTGCTTGACACCCAGAGGAAGATGATGCAGAAGAACTGGGATGATGAACCCTCTACTGGCCCTGTTCAGCCTTTGGGTTAGGTGAATTGAAGGGAACGGTATGAAAAGAATATAACCTCTACTTGTGGCTGAGTTATTCTGGGCTTTACACTGACTCTGTTAAGAAGAGCAAAATTTTTCAGTTTTGTAAAACCTAATGATCATTAGTTTTAGTGGGCTATATACAGTGAAGGTCTATTATTTTTCAGATGAAAGAATTTGATGGGCAAAGAGATGCGAGATTTAGATCTTTTCTATAATTCCTTATGCAGTCTTCTGCTTGTGAAAGTAGTATCAGGTGTACAACATTTGAAAACCCATGCATCTCCAAAATTACTTCAGGTAGTTTTCTTACATGCAAAGAATATTGCTCGAAATCTGCTAAAGAGCAAAATAGATGCATTCCAGTGCATACGTTCTTAACTCAAATGTACTGCAATTTGAGACAATTTTAAAAAAATTCCATTAATGAATTATTTCATGGGTTTTCCTTTTATTTATTTTTTTGTTTTGACCTTTCTGTTACCCATCCCTTTAAAGAGTTAATGGATACTGCTGACAAAAATATGGATGCTCAGTTCAGAAAAGGTGTTTTCCAACCACACATACTGAAGAAATTGCCTTCTAGATTTGTTCCACAATACTTTTAAATTTTAAAAAAAGCATATTTTGCATCTGTTCGAAGTACTGGATTGACCACCACTGAGTCCTGTTCAGTAGTACAGGTAGAAGTGAAAGTTGTCTGACATCGATTTTTTGCATGGATTTTAACCTTAAGATGATCCACATCTGAAAATGGAAGTATTTCCTCTACATCCACTTGCTACTAAAACTTCTTTTAAAAGTGACAGTAACTTTATTGGGTACTCTGAAAATTGAACGGACAATCATATTTCCTGCTGATTCTGGGGCACCACTAATGAAGTGCCACAACTTTAATCAATTAAATAAGATAGTTGTGCTTTAATATGTAGTTTGAGTGTAATTTTACTTAATATACTGAATGAATCCAAAAGTAATGTTTACCATGATTGAAATGGATAATTTTTGAAATAGATATTCCTACAGATTCTGATTCTTAGAGACAACTGAAGAATGTACAGGCAGGAGTTTAATTACCATTTATGGGCAGGAGTTAAATTACCATTAAGTTAATCTGATGTTTTTTCTGATATTGGACAGGCTTGCCTTATGCTAGAGGAAGCTACAGCACTCCAAGCACTTGCCCACATTATATCTGCTGTGAAGGTGCCAGCTGAAGTTTGGACAATGCAAAGAAACACCCATAATATTTCTCAGTCATTCACATATGCCAAGTACAGGACTTGTAGGAAGCTGCAAAAGTAATAGGGTGAATACAATGTCTTTTACCGGGAATTAAATACTCTGGTATTTGTCAAAATTGGAGAGGAACAAGAAGTCCAAAAATATTGAATATTTTTCATAATCTAAGAAAATAAGTGATTAACTGCCTGGAGTAGAAATGCAGAAGCTGGGTTTCTTTTTAAGCTTTTCCGTAGTATTACATACTCTTCTAAATTCCTGGTAATGAAGCTACCAACAAAAGCAATCCTCAGTATGCTTTTAATATCCCAAGCTTTTTCAGAGCAGGTCAGTATTTATATCATTTAGGATGAAATAAGGGAAGCCATGTCCAAAGTGAGAGATAAATATAGCAAATGTGGAGATCTTTAAGACTGTAATAAAAATCGTAAAAATATCTTCTGTTTAAGAAAGCTAAGTAATGAATGTAGAAAAGGTAACTGCCATGTTTAGCTAAGTTTGTGGAAAATTTTTATGATTTTTTTCTCAAAAAAAGTTAGAACACTCAATTATCACTAAAAAAAAAAAAAAAAAAAAAGAGGCTTTTCTTCACAGTGTGAGACAAATTCAATATATTCTAACAATGCCTTAAAATGACTGCTGTTGTATAGGGACTCTCAAAATCACCAAAATTAACATCTAACTGAGGAGGAGACTGAATCTACCACTAGTGTTAAAAATATTGCACAAAGCACAAGGACAGCAAAACAGTGTCTGTTTACTGTGATCTGACTACTATGTCATCTGCATGTTTCACGATTTTTGATCAATTTCACTCCATCTAACAGTGATACATATTGCACAGCCTTGCATAGTAGATAATTATAAAATTTGAAGTTAGATTCTACACTGAAATAAACTGAGATGGTTTTTCTGACTTTGACACCTAATCCTACATAATAAAAAAGTGACCCCCCTTAGAAAGTTTTTCACACCATACATTTTAGTCTTCTGAGCAGGAAAATTTTTATAACAGCACTTAAACAGGTGCTTAAACAGCGTTGGGTTGGGCTGCTCTAGAGACTGAGATGATGTTCTGCTGGCAGCATTTTAATTTCATTACATTCATGTTGATTTACACCAGATGCAGTCTGACCCATCCAGCGTATAAAACTACCCTGAATCCTGCATCCTGCATCCTGCAAGTACCACAAAGCTACTTGTGATTTTCATGTGCAGAGACAGTTTGGTAAAACCAGATGAGAATAAGTCTGCTTTGAACCAGCCTCAGACATAGCAGAAGGCTGGACTTTCAGGGCAAAACATTGGTTATTATAGGTTGTACTGTATGAAGGAGACACACTAACACCAGCTAATGGCATGAAACAGCAGAGATGCTTTGCTCTGATTTAACCTCTCAAGACTTGGAGCATACAGGGGACAGGATGTCCTTTACAATATGTACACAGCATAAGAGGCACGTGTCTTTCCCCAAACTGTAGCAATGTCTTTCTCCATACAGCAGCCACCATAGCCTTTTTCCCATGTGCCTGGAACCAGGAAGGCTTTTTTCTTTTCCTGCTTGCAGAAAGTTTAGAAGCTTCTGGAGCAACCTCCAAAACCTTGAAGTTACAAGATGGTGATCATGCTGCTCATCTATACAAGATCTTATCCTTAAAATGAATTTGCCGGAAGACCTTAAAATTCCTGGTTTTGAAAGCTTTTCTAATGTGTTTTCTGTCCATATTTTAAGAAGGTGCTTTTGACAGTGGACATCTTGGTTTTGTGTCATATAATTGAAATGTTTTGCTTCTCAAAGTTCACAATATCTGAAAATATCAAGCTGTGGCTGCAAATGACTTTTATAATCAGGACTAAGAAGAAACAAATTGGATGTTCAAAATCTGTGTCAGCATTTGGCTTTCAGTATACAAACATTCTGGCAAAAATTTTGTCAAGACTCAGCTCCTGTATTAATTCTTCCATCCAATTTCAGAACAATAAATAATACCAGTGTTATCACTCCCCCATTTGTTATTTTTTTTGACTTGTCCACTTAGAAAAAGTGTCTGAAGATTGACAACCTGACTTATGAAAAGTGGAAAAGATTATGAAGTCATAATTCCTAATGCACAAAATTATTCTACTAGTTTCCTCCATCAACTTGTAATTGTTCTGTCTAATGTAACTTAAAAAAAAAAAAATTCAAACCACTAAAACTTGTGCCACACTTCAGCATGGAAGCCATCCATTATCCTTCATTTATCTGTATTACTGACCCTCAATACACAGCATTTTGCATATGTGTGTGTATCCAGTCTTTCTTCCATGAGGAGTACAAGGATGAAATCTTGAACCCTAATGCTATGTAATATTGAGATTAGGACCTCTTAGAAGAATGACAAAGATATATTCTGATAGGATGAATTAAAAGAAGAGTAAGAAGCAAGATGGGATATCAATGACAGCGTTTTCAAAGCAATGTTTACTTGCCAGTTCTTTACAGTAAGCATATTACTGCACATTATTTCTAAGAGTTCTGTGGAAAGACCAATAAGATACTGTAGATTATATTGCAATACAATCGAGAAGTTATCCTCCCTGCCATGCTTATTCACGTACTGATTAGAATTCTAAAAAGCAGAAAGTTTATGAGGTAAGAAACAAGTAGACACATTATCATCTGTAATACTATGCCAGATTAATTTGGTTTTCTTGAATACCTAACCAAGCAGTATTATAATTACTGATTTTATGCAGTACTTATCATTACATAAAAAAACCAAAACAACAAATGAAGAACACCATTGGCTTCTAAACTTGTGGGGAGGGAAAAAATATTATTTTCAATTAGTTGACAAAATGTGACCTCAGACCTCAAAATGTGAACCCTTCAGACCCTTTACTGTCCTGATGTTCCTTGATGTTCCTAGGTCTTCCACTAGGTGATTTGTGTATTATGCTGTTGAGGTTCTTCACTTCAGTATTGACTACTGTCAGTAAAGTGAAAATTACACTAAAAAGTGTCATAATGAGAGAAAAATGTAAATATGGAGTCAACATAAGAGAAAAATCTTAACTTGAAATAAACAGAAGTGCACAAGGAAAGTGGACGTAAAATAGAGTTGAATCTTATGGCCAATTTATGTTTAAATTAGAATCAAATAACTATTAAAATGATTTACAGAAGGCATCTGGGTATTGGAACTGGATTGCCTGAGAAAATTGTTCTCCATTTCTTGAATTCAACATGAGCACCATTGCTGTTCCTAAATTACTTCTGAAGATTGGCTTTTGTGTTGTAATAGAATTGTTGTGCAAATATGAGTTACTACAAAAAATTAGACCTGTTGTACTGCCCCTTATGGTTTTATGCTAATCTAGAAGGAGTTTACTATGACCCCATGAGTCATAGAAGATTCTGCCCACTGGGACCCCAAAGTCTGTCCAGGGATGGAGATTTGTTCTTATCCATATCAGCAAAACAAATAAACAAAACACACACACAAAACAGAAACAAAAACCTAGTTTGTTCTTTCTGCCTATTCTAATAGAAGAAGACAACAACTGAAAACATCAGCTTAAAAACCTCCAAACTCTAAGATGCTTAAAAGGTAAAAGAAAGTCCTGGTATTCAGCAAAGTCTAAACTGTTCTTTAAATCTGCTATTACTCAATATGATGAAGTATTTTATCAAGATCTATATAAGCAGAACCTGATGGACCTTGTCAGACTGAATTATTAAAATTTAAGCAAAAGGGATAAAAGAAGACTGATGGATATTTCCTCCTTTTCTGCTTGTGAAGAAAACTGATATGTTTTATGTATTTAAAATCAACATTACAAGAAAATCAGTTCATCTGTACAGACTTGTATCTGGTATCCATTTAAAATGACAGGTTAATGTTGAATTACATCTATTTTGGTGTGACTACTATGCAATCTTATTTTGTTTATCTGTGTAAAATATTTTTATAATTTATCAAAAATTGTATTTTCCTTTTTGTGGTTCATTTATCAGCAGAAATAGCAGATAAGCCAAACTAAAAGTAAAATCTGTCCACTGGTTGAATATTTAAAAATTGTGCTTTCTTTTCACAGGAAAATATCACCTAGAATAGTCCTGTTGTAGATTTGCAATTTAGGTGTTATGCATGCATAAAAAAAAAAAAAAACCCTTGCACAAAAAGATGGAATCTCCAGAGGTGTTTAGATCAAGCCAAAATATCCTTAGAGAAAGTATAATCCAACATACATCAACATCAAGTAAGATGATCCAGATGTCAGTTTTGTGATAATGGGAACATTGGAAACCAATCAAAGATAGGAGCAGTGTTACAATTATATTTTTTGTCAATGGATACATCATCATGTTTGAAACTCTATACTAAGCTCTTTAAGTTTCTAGGAGAACAACAACATATGTATATAGCCACTTTTGTCTGTACTAACATGAAAAAACAATACCTTTAAACTTCTATTCATCCAGAGAGAGACAGTCAATAAAAAGTTCACATTTTGTCAGAAGAAGCAGTGGAAACAAAAGGTCCTAATGAAATTATCTGTTTACAAAATACTGAGTGAGGGTTCACTGGGAAAACTGCTTTAAATCCAATTCTGTTTTTTAATGTGGCTTAGAAAGCTGTCACCTGAAGCTCTTCTGCCTTGCCTTTGCGAATGAAGTGACACGACTTTTCAAAAAACCCCAAAGAAACTAAACCTGAGTTAAAAAACAGTTTAACTCCCCCATCCCCCTTCCCTCCAACTTTGCTATGGCTCTCTGAATAGCCCAGGAGAGATAAATCAAAGCCTGAACTGTAACCTTACACTTATATACTTGTTAAGTGACTTTTTTACGGTCTGTTATTGCTAGAAATTGGATTGCTTTTAAACTAATGTTGTCTGGCGGGCAAAAGTGAGTGAAATCGCAAAGCCTGGAGGAACACTAATTACTTGTTTTAATTAGCAGAAACTTTCACTAGAGTATAATCTCCCTACAGGCCACTTTTTGGTAGGTGTGGAAAATTAAAAAAAAAAAAAGGCACATAGAAACAAACCAATAATCTCTTATTTATTCCTAAATGAGAGCTGTGCTCTTATTCCAATGTAGGCACAGGCTTTAGAGGGAGCTGCTCACTCCAGGGGGAGTGGGGCCTGAAGCACTGGCTGCTTCACTTGGAGACCTCTGGCAATCAGCTGCACAAAGCAGTCCCTTATTTTATGCTGCTACATCATAAAAGTGCTCCTTTTGTTACATTTCCTCCCTTTAAACGGCCTTAATCCTCTTCTTTTCAGTCCAGCCTGTGGTGAAATCCTCAGGGACATCTCACTTGTCACAAGAACTGCAATAGCCTACTTGGCAAATCTTTGAGCCGTTTTTGAATTCTTTGGTTTTTATTTTCCACACTAAATCACACTTTTCATTCCCCTCGACATAGGGGAATCCCCTTAATGATGACAGAGAGATAGAAATTCCTCCACTCTCCCCTTTGTCACCACTTTGTTGCTGAGAGGCAACTTGCCAGTCCAGAAATCAAACATGGTTTTCAGCAGGTGGACACTGCTGAAAGTCATGGGCTGAGAAACGGGGAGGCACAGGGATCTTGGCTTCCCGCAGAAAATTAAGTCATCCATGAAACCTTTTCATTTACAGGGAACTGGATTTATGGCTGGCTTTGATGTCCCAAAGAGCTTTAATACAGGTGTTCCTCGTGGAGGGTACATGGGTTTGTGTGGCTGGGTGATCAACCCAGATGATTATTACTTTTGTTAACAACAAGTGACATAAATTTCAAGGCAGAAGAAAAGAATGAGTACCTCTGATTTGATGATTGGCTAAAAAAGGACTAGGAAAAATACTAACATCTTAGTTAAGCACTGTTTGGAGTCATAAGAATATGGTAAAACCCTTTAAAAAGTGTAAATATATGTGGAATTATAGAAGATATATCTGTATATATAATCTGGCTTTATATCAGATATAATGATCCCTTTAATCTCATAAATTAGGAAACAAAAATTTGGCTTTTAAGAACAAAAAAGAGAATGTTCTCATCATTCGTGTTACTTTACATTGAGCTGACTAAGCTTCTTGAAACAACATAACTTCAGCATTTTACTAAAATTTCAGGTCTTATTAAACTCTAGAGCTATGCCAACTTTTGTCTCTTGTCTGGAGAGAATAACTTCTATTTTTTCATCTATCATTTATTCTCGTCTCTTAAGTAAAGACACAACCTGCAACAAAAGGAGAAATATTTCTTAATTAAAAGTTAATATTTAAATGCTAACCGTTTTTAGCTGGAATTTGAGAAGGACAACATAGAAACATGTTATTTAAGGATGAACATATTTTGTGTTTATGTATACACATATATGTACACATACATGTGTACTTTTGAGACATTGTAGAAATCAGTCTATAATATCAGAGTTGCTGAGATGAATCATGACATATCTCTATCACTGGAGTAGAGAGCACAGGAAGAAAATTCTTCCAGAAATGCAGGTTACAGATGCTAGAGTGACAGCTGCCACCTCCTGATCGAATTATTCATCTTTTGGTTTTAATTAATCTGATGGAATGATATAGGGAAAAAACAAAAGGCGGCATTTTTAACTACTGCTTTTTATTTGTTTTATATTCCACCTTACAAAGTTGAAAAGCTGGTATTGTAACATCTTTATGTGAAAAGTGTTTTACAGCTTTATCCTTTTGTTATATTCTGTCACATATAGGCAAGATTATCACATTTTGTAATATACTCTAAATTTTGACACACTTTGTGGTGCATTTTAGGCATGAAAGTAAATAACTGCTTTTGTAAAAAACAAAACAAAAAAAAAAAAAAAACCAAACAGACCAAAACAAACCAAACCCCCATGTCCAGAAGCAAAAGCCCCACAAGCTAGGGAGGAAATAAAAATCACAAGAGCGAAAAGCTGAAAGCACCAAGGAAAAGCTCTGGACATTATCACACAGTGGGTTCTCATTTGTGCCATTTTTGCCTAAGAAGGAAAAGTGTCATTCCTTAATAAATAACATTTTTACCATCTGTGGGGAAAAAAAAAAAGGAAGGATACAAGTTGGAAGATATTCACTGAGCACATTAAAGCAGCATTCTTGTCATTGTGAATGCACATGACCAACCTGCGTCCTCAGTGAGAGGTGAGAGACAGTTTTGGGTAATAAGGCAATGAGAATTACAAAATGTATTTAATAATAACAGCAATAATCATCATCATCATCATCATCATCATCATCACCACAACAGCAACAATAATAACAGCAAAAATAATGATAACAATAATAACAATAGCTACTACTATTATTACTACAATAACAACAACAACAGCAACATTAATAATCTGATTTCTTTGCCCGCACTCCTCAGGATGATTTTTTTGGCTGGATTTGGCGGTGTTTTTTACCACGGTAGACATCTGCTGGATTTCATTTTCTCTTTCTCTGCCTCCCTGAGCTGGCTCCAGCGAGCTGGCTGTCTGGAAGACGGAGACTGAAGGAAGGAGAGATTTGAAAGAAAAAAGTAAACATTACCAACAAAGACTATAATTGAAAGGGGCTTCGTGAACAAGGGGTGTTGTCAGAAAGCAAAATAGGCGAGGGTGGGGCTGCCTGGGGCTCTTTGTCTGCATCCACACTGGAGCTGCCTGTTGTGCTGCATTGTACTAGGCAGGAATTTACCATCTCACAAGCAGACTAATAGTTACCTCTACAAACAAATCGAACTATAAAGCTTAAATATTTATAGCTGTTTATGACTCCATTTTAACTATTAGTGGCCACCTCTACTTTCAAGACCTACGCGTTTTAAATGTTAAAAAAAATTTATTTTTAATTTTTTTTTTTTTAATTTATGGATTGTACTAATTGCTTGTTAGGCTACTGAAAACCACTCCTGAAGCTATTCTGTGCATGTTCTGCCACCCAGAAGTGGCTGAGGGAAAATAACACTACTACAGTTATTTGTCATATTTACAACACAGCAATAATTTAGAACCACAGTTTCGGACTCCCTACCTGGATGGTTAGAAATATTTTTATGTTTTTTTTTTTTTTTTCATTTAAGCTGTTTTTTGTCATAAATTTTGAGTCACTTGATGTGCATAGAACAGAAACAGGAAAAATACAAACAGAAAAAAGAAGAGACATGAGGCTTTAGAGAGTAGATAGTTACTGCTAGTTAGTTGCTTGGATGTGTTTGAAACAGTTTGTGCAAAGAAATACATATTTTGTAACCATCATATCACTAAATGCTAAGGCTTGGAAATAATATCAGGAATAGCTTTCATTAGATCACTTTTAAACTAATCTATATACCTATGGGATCTAAACAGAGATTTCAATACAGCATACACACCTACAAATTTTCCTTGATTGCATAAGCTTAAGTTACTTCTTAATATTTTGAAGCTATAGCATGTGCATCAATAAAAGAAAAAAAAATAAGCCAATGAAAAATTAGTATAATAGTTAAAGCAGTCACACACTTAAAAATCCCTTGGAAAATCTTGATTACATTTTAAAATGTCACAATGTTTTCTTTTACCAAGGCGTAGTTTCCTGATTTTCTTTCTACTATGGTGATTTTGTTAATACATGTTCTCTTTTACCATAATAACCTCTTAACTCTGGGGGAAATATCACTGCTCAAAATCATACCTTACAAAAACAACAGATAGGTTAAAAGGATGTGGGGAAGTTTTCACTTCGTGGAAGGCTTTGCTTTTAGACATTTCTTCTTTGTTTGTACCTTTTTTAAAGAATAGAAAGATCCCAAGTGTCATACATCAATAAATCCTCTCTCTCCTCTCCATACAGCAGCTATACTTCAAGAGAGGTCGTGATAACTGCCTTGCAAGATCAGCATACAGCTCTGTAGTTGTAAGCAAAATTGCTCAGTGTGGAGCACACAGAGATGTGGATTTGCTGCAAAAATACTAAGTTAAACACTTTCTTTTGTGTGATTCAGTGTCCTCACATGGTTATATGTTTGAAGGGTCAGTCTCTGAAGCATGCTACAAACTGGTAAGTGCTGGATATGTGTGAAATGTCATTTTTAATATGAGAGAAGAAACTGCTTTGTCGCATAAGTTTAATAGAAAAGTGCCAATGATCACTTTCTGTACTTCTGCATAAGCATTTTACATCTACATTGAGTAATGTCTTTATTCCATCTGAGAGAGTTGTCAGGAAAATAAACTAATCACTTGTTCTGCATTCCACAGCAATGTATTTAAATATTTCTTACTTAGTACTTATCAATGTTGGAAACATTCAGAACAATTCTTAATTTTAACTTTTTGTTGACCTTTTCCCTTTTCCACCATTTTTAAACTACTAAATAGGAACTGCAGGAAACATGGCAGCCAATAAATGGTAACCAAAAGAAGACACTACATACACACTTGCCAGTTATTAAGGATTGACTAATAAGCTATATGACATATCTGTGTAGAAACACATGTGATTTTACTAGTTTGAAGATTAGTATCAAGCAATATTCAATTCTAAATGGAAGAGTAACAAAAAAGAAGAGTTTACCAAAATTTGCTTCCTAAAATGTGTTCATATTATGCCAAATTGGATGTCCTTCTAAAAGTTATGTACAACTATAGGCAGAGGAATTTATCATGTGACAGTTATAGTTTCCACTATGTCTGAAATTAAAGAACATATTGATAATGCTCCATCAGGTACTTAAAATCTAGAAAGGCCTATTATCTTTTTAATAATGTCTGAAGTATCACATATTACGTTCTGTATGAATTTCAGAATTTTCTTGAGTATTGCTTATATTTCCTCAAATAATAATAATAAAATAGTCGTCCTCTACATGAAGATTTGTACCATCTGTGATGTCCTACTCTTAGCTGCCTAAGTTCCTTTCTTGTTACTATCTGTACCTGGAAAATCCAGAGACTAGGAAGAGCTAAACTATTTGAGAGAGAGCTGGATCCAATATTTATCAATCATTGGGACAGGCTTTAATTATAAAGTGTTTAAATAAAGTTAGTTGCTGATCAAATATGTCGTAATGACTGATAGGAATTGTAGTCCACTCACTCACAGACAGCTATTGGGGTCATCAGGACTCTGGAGGCTACTACCTTGCAAGAGCATAAAGTAGAATTCAGACTGTGAAAGGTAATATCCTTCAGGTTTTCATCTCTCTATTCTCAAGCCTTTGGGAATTAAAAATTGCATATTTCATTTATGGTGGCCCTGGAGAAATGATCGCCTCACAATTCTCTCATGACCTTCAGGAAGTATAAGCATCCTACAAATTTGACTTTTTATTCTGGAAGGGAAAACAAGAATCTGTAACTAACTTCAAGGTTCACAAGCTGGTAGCTGGCAGCTCTTTACACAAAATTTGGAAACTTTGAGGGTGCCAAGAACCACAGATTCTACCCTTCACACTCTAAGCATTGAGAAAACCCTCATCACCATGAGATAATTCTTATCACAGTGAACAAGCATGAAGCACACATAAAGTACATATTTTTGGGAACATGGGGTCCTGAGCTTGGAGGAGGAAGAAACCTTTTCTATTGTAGTTAGTTATTCTGTAACTTTGCAAAGAGAAGATAAATTGTCCCACTAGCAATGGAACAAATTGAACATGGTTTCTTGAGGAATTTGATAGGGTTTTTTACAGCAGTAATTACCACTGCATCCCTCTTATTCCCATATTGAGATGATGACTTTAGGAACTAATTCTCACCTACCACCTACCCCTTTGGCAACAAGAACATCTTGGTGGGTTTTGTGCAATAGAAGTGCTGATCCTGCACTGAGGATCTGAGAGAGCTGCTTACTGATAGTTTTGTACTACAGAAATAAATTGGGTTGGTCTTTAGTATCCACTAATTTTCAGGAAACCTACAAGAAGAGAGTTATTTTTTAATCTTTTGTCTGAAATGTCTCTGTAACCAGTTGAAATCAGACAGCTGGTCAAAAATCACCAAAGGGAACTACCAGGCACACAGATGGATGACACAGCCTTATTTTCCTGGAAACCAGGCTATGTCTTCAAATTCCAGCTTCTGTTGCTGTAGTTATTTCCTCACATTCATAAAACACGTCAGTTAGTGACCTTCACAAAGTTCAACTAAGTGACTTGGATGAGACATAGTAAAACTTGTTCTTCCGTGTCTAGCAAGAAAATGGATTCTCTCATTCTGAATGATTACCTGTTGAATGATGCTTCAAGTGTATCTGCAGAACATAGCTTCTTCCTACTAAATATAGCAAAGGTTTTTTTGACTTAACTAGTTATCTTAGAATAAGAGGCTTGTCTTTTACCTCTTGCTCACCCACCTCCTTCACTTATGAGAGATATTAAACCCATTTGCCTGCCTGTCAGCTTGTCACACACAAGTTTACATCTATACTCCTGCACTTACCTGAATCTACAGCCCTCATATACCTAATGCTTTCACAGAGCTGATTTGTAAAAAAAGACCACCCTGCTCTTTCTTCAAGATTAATATTTGTCATAAAGCTTGTAAGAGATCAGCCAGCTACTCAGCCAGTTCTCTTGAAGGCACAGACAGGTCCTACATTTTCTGTAAAAGAACTCCCATGCAGACCTGAGCATAGTGAACTACATCTGCATATTGAAGAGATTTTTTTTTTTTTTTTTTTAATAAGACTTTGGGCTAAAGGATTTTTGTGGCTGATATTGCTCCTAAGTTTCCTCCTTCTCTTTAAAATCTTAAATGTTGTGTATTGGCTGTCATAATGTATTCTACTAAGGTAAAGTTTCTTCGGTCTGGTGGTTTCATGTGAAAGAAAATATTACCAATTTCAACCAAAAATACTGTGTTGTCATGAAAAGCCCATTTCATGATTATATGAAGCCTTTATTTCCAGTATATTTGGAAAAAAAAAAAAAAAACCACAGCAGAAAATCGCATGATAATGAAAAAGAAATTTTTCCTGCTTTAACTGAACAGCAAAAAAATTGTCTACATCTAGTAATTCTGGAGCAGTCTTTGTGTATGCAATGGACTGTTCTACAGATATATCTTGCTGCTGGAAGGAACCCCACTGAACCCTCAGAGCAGTGGGAAGAAGATTTGGCTCAGGGGCTTCTATGAGCTCTAGTTAAGAAGTGAGTGATAAAAAGGATGAGTCCATTTTAAGAGTGAACTTGAAAATTTCCTTCAGAGGTGTAACATTCACATGCCAGAGTAAATATCACAAAGCATCTTTTGCTTCTGAAACTTAACTGCTGTCATAATGACCATCTGTTGGCTGTAGGTTTCTAACATTCCCTGACCTATGACATTTATGACAAATTACACACCAAAGTGCTAGAGACATCTTGTTAAAATGAAGCCTGAGGCCCACAAGTTCTAACCTCTTTTGTCTTTAAAAGCATGGGTTAAATGGGAACAAGAAGTAGTTTAGACAGAAAACAGACATGGCCATGGCTAAAAGGAAATGAAATCCTAATCCCCTAACCCTTTGACTTTTGCAGCTTGCTGCACAGCAATGTGCTTTCAACCATTAAAATACCTTAGCCTTCTGAAGAGCCAAATCAGTTCAAATTGAGTGAAAATTTGCACATTACCGCACAATCTTTGATTGATTCCTGCTTAAAAATTTTACGGAAGACAACCAGTTAATGCAATACTTTTAACCAACAAAATATGTTTCACAGTTGCCTCCAGTACACATAATATTCCATGTCATAAAAAAGCAGTGTGAAGGAATGCTTTTCAAAGTCACAAGTTAGTCCAGCTGTAAAACCCAGTGGTGTCAGCTAGATTTAGACAGATATCTCCAGTTTCTTTAGGGCTAGTAAATATGTACAGGAATTAAAAAAATGTTCTCATTCTTTTTAACTCTTTCTTTGATGCATTCACCAGCTTATCCTGTTGTGTTGTTTCTGTATTTTTAGCTGAAAGGCAGCAGAAACTCAATTATTTTATCAAGATATTTACTTTCATAGGTACATTCATACACATATATATAAAAAATTGAATTAGAGACCTTGCTTAAAAAAATAACCTATATTAAAGTAAAAAGGGAAAATTGCAATACTTTATTTAATCATTGCAAAACCTCGTGAGTTCTAGCAAATGATACAAAATAAATATCATAAACCCAACAGAAACCCCCTATATTCTCACATTATAGTTGTAGCATTATGCATTGAAATGTCAAAATAGTAAAACAGCACATATGGATGCTTTGAAACAAACACCTGTGGAAGTTTCAAAATAAAATTAATTTTTTTTTCCTCTTATCTAGAATCTCAATTGAAATAACAAGCCAGTGCCAGCACACTGAAAAAAAAAAGTCACAAAATCATTCCTATTGTAAGTTTCTGATTAACACATGAAAAAATGATTTGTGGGGCTAGGACATCCAGGATTAGATATCTAAAATCTCCAAACATGCTTTTAAAAACTTTTTTTCTACTGTATACTATGACCTTTATATTGCACAATGACCTGTGAAAACAAAGTAGGCATTACATGATAATGTTAACTGACTACAGGATGGTGTTTGATCAAATCACTGTAACACTTCAGTATCTAAGCAATGAGTGCATACACCACCAGCTTCACGAGCATGTCTGCTAAACCTGCATCCCTTCAGGCTTCTGTTACCTGTGTTTCTTTCATCTTGCATCTTTAAAAAGGTGATTTTGTAACTCTGTGATGTTTCTATCAATTTGCAGGCTTGCAGTGATTGACTTTTCCTTAGACTATATCTAGCCATTGACTTCTTTCAAAAAGTAGTGCCATCCTGAAATGAGTGAAAACTGCCAAAATGTGTATTGGCAGGAAGGACAGTCACTTGCCCACTGGAGGATGAACTGGGATTATCAACTAAGCTGGTAAAACAAGAAAGAAAAAGATCATGCAAGGAAAAGTTGCATATAAAACAAGAAATCAGAAGAAAATGATGGATACATCAGACTCATAATTCAGGCAAGAGTTTAAGCAAGTGTGAAAAATCACTCTTTCTGCATTTTCATATTAAAGGTTTTGTTTAAATTGGTTATGGTTTAATGTATTTCTGTTAGGAAAATATCAGATGTGATCTTCATCTCCATAAAGGCCCAGTAACCTTAATTTTCTGACACATTGATTTACACAGAAGGACATTCAGGAACATACAACTTAACCAGCCCCCGGGAGATTGTTACCTATAGAGGTAAAATACATCCAGAGTACTTTTATCTAACTTTGAAAATGCAGAGGAGACAGTAACTTATTTTCTTGTCTAACAAGGGTCTATAAGATTTTCTTCAAATTTTCATTCCACAACAGTGTAAAAGGCAGAGTTTGATTGATTATTTCTCCTAGAAAGAAAAGGGGAAGAAAGGGAGAAGGGGCTGAAACCAGGATAACAGACAGCTCACTGAGCTCAGAGAACATAAGGAAAAGAAGATCTGGGTTTTACTCTTGTACTACCAGTTTTCACTTTCCAGTGTTCTACTCCTCTGTTGAAGCAATTGGTTGTGGCAGTCAGAATAACACAAGCACAAAGCAACAAGCACATAGCACAACAAGTCAACAACACAAGCACAAGGAGATGGTGATAAAGCTTAATTCCATGATTATTAATTTCTGAAAATAGAGTGGCCACAACTGATGAGAGTTAGGCCCGGACCCTCTTTGAATCACTGAGGCATGAATCTCAAGCTCGTCTTCCATGTTGTCCAATGAATGTAGAGAACACCAGCCAATAATCCTCATTTTGATCACAGAATGTTCTTGAAGGCTGAGAAAAATTTTATATTCAACTTCATGTGTTTTTCCTTTCTCCTCCCCACTATTCCTCAGAGGTTTCCTTTTGATGATCTGTATTTTATTAAATCACCCATGGGCCATAAAAACCCCAGTCTAAGCTTATTATTGAATGGAAATAAATTAACAGGTTTGAGCAATTGAAGTCTCTCTTGGAGGGACTTCAAGCTCATTTAATTTAACTCTTAGATTCATTACAGGCTTCTCGCATTCTTAGAAAAACAAATCAGTAGTGCACACTTACAGATGAAATGCCTCAGTAAGTTTGTCGCCGACAAAGTACATCCCATTTGACCTCAGACACCGAGCATGAAAAGCCATAAAACGACACTAGAAAGAGTATATCCACACTCTTGATAGGCAAGCACAAGAAATGGATAAGAAATGGATAGAGAGAACTTCTACACCCACACTAAAGCCGATGCCTGTGGTATTTGGTCATCTAGTCTTTTGAATTGCCAAGAGCACATTATATCTAGCTTAACACAAACACTCCTAAAAATTTCTACATGTCTGTACATAACACTTTGACCTTCTAAGTAGCTCATTCATACAGAATAGGAGTTCCTCTTCTCTATTGCTCAAGAGAGGTCAAAATATGAATTTTAGTATCTTTACTTTGTGTGTCTTCTGAAAGGCATATCCAAGAGGTTTGATATTGTCGGAATTTTGTGGAACAGACCTCAAAAAACTTTTGTAAAGCCTCTTCAACTGACTACCCTAAATCAGAATAATTTAAAGGCACTGAAAAATATGGGACATTGATTATGTTTAGAAATTGCTTTCTTTGTGCACCTACTGCATCTATGCATTTACTGTGCTGTTCTAAATTATTTTGTCATTAAATGTTTGGAAGTAGAGAAGACATACTATTTTTTTTTTCTTTTTATGTTTTAAAGACATCTGTATCAATAATATTGAACATATGAACTTAAAGGTATGCAAATCATGGAGGAAAAGATAAACAGCTTTCTATGTGAGAAATAGTTCTCTACTGTGATTACAGCATTAATTTTTAGTTATGCATAGCAGTTCAAAGTGCAACAATGTATTAAGACATTAAAGTCATTACAAATATTGTACCAAAGAAAACTACTGGTAGTAAGGATCAGTTTTACATATATTCTTGTCTGCAAAAACACATTAATAAAAACAAATTATTATTAGTAAGGAGATTTATTAATAGACTTACGTTTTCTAAACAAGTTAAAGAGCTTCCTCTCCAGAAGTCACAGTTTGTTTGGATGCCTGACCAAGAATCAGATTTCAGTTTTGCAAACACTATCCCATACTTTATTACAAATTATATTTGCAAAACAAATCTTATTAAGCTGTCATGGCCCTTCCCTCTCCATGTTTTTTTGTTTTCTACTAAAAACACCAAAGCAACCCTGGTGCTATCTACAAATAGCAGCAATAAAGACTCCACATAACAGATAACAAAAACGAAAGAGATAACAGATAACAAAAATTCTTCCATACAGGTTTGAAGCTCTTTAACAAGATTTATATGAGCAGGTTAGCCCTTCCTGCACCCACTACAATCCTTGACCACAGAGGACATTCAATACAACTAAATGCAGGACAAGCTACAACAACTGCCTCAGGCTTGTTCCATGTGGAAGATAACAGCCTTATTTTTCAGATTTGTGGGTCAGATACTGCTGCAGAAGAGCACTGAGACCATAAAGCATGTTACAGTTTTCCCCCATTTGAGCTCATCTGTCCTAAGGGCTCCTTCTGAAATCTTTGCTGCTCCACCCATGGTCTGTTTGTCTCAGAGGCCTCTGCAAAAAGAGGTGTTTCAGTAAAGCATTGTTTTTGCAAAACGTTTTGCAGAAAGAATTAATCTTCTTGCTATGGTGAGGTTGGTAAATTAACTATGAAGTTGGTAAACAGTTATGCCAAAGAGAAAATATTAGAGAGGTGCTTTTACAAATATCATCTAAACATAAGCAGTAGACACAGCTCAGCTATGGTGGAATTTTCTCCTCAAAACCTCAGACTGGTTTTGCCCAGACTACTGATTTAGCTGGAAAGCTGTAAGAACACAAAGCTGAAAGCTTAAGATGTACAGTTTCTGATTTCTCTTAGCAAAAGAATTTAAACAGTCCATGTCCTAAAGGAAGCACTTCCAAGAAACAGTTTCCAGAAAAAAACAAAGAAAAAAAAGCAAAAAGAAAAAAAAGCAAAAAAGCCCCAACAAAAATACCCAACCCTCTAACCAAACCACAACCATCACCATTACGATATTAGTTATAACCTTAAAATTTTATAACACATAAATCCTGAAATTAAACCAGAATGAATAGCTACCATGTTATTCCAATGGTCCCATATTACTGAAAGCAATAAAACTAGAAAGCAATACTTAATGGAATTTGCAGTATCCATACTTAGACTTACAGCTTATCCAGGAGATGACAGCATTGTTCACACTTAATAATAAAACCCTAAAGGAACTTCATGGGCTCCCTTTCCTTAATCTCCTTATCTTTGCATAAAGAAATAAAAGGACTTTTTGCACCCTCTCCCAGCAATGATGGTAAGTTTACTGAAAATAGTGTAGACATTGCCTATGAATAACTGATGTCAACATATGCTTGAAAATCATATATCTATCCTGAGATAGAGAGAACAAATACCCTGTAATTTTTGTATCAAAAATAAAAAACAGGCAGTGAACACAGAAAAAAGCTGAGTATCACAGAGATCTAAATTTATGCTCTAGTCAGATTGTGAAACCAATCATTTCACAAAATGACTCAAAATAGTAGAGAAAAATTACATGAGATGTTACTTGCCAGTTATTTCAGGTTTTTTACTGAAGCAACATGCAAAACAATTTTCTGCCTGCATATAATTTTAAAAATCTTTTATATTTATTTTAAAAGTTATCAGAATTAACCATACTTTTTCCAGAAGCAATGTTTACTTTTGCAGTTAAGACTAGCCTCATGCAGGCTATTATATTTTCACATTTTTTTAGTGGTGTTCTATCTACTGATCTTACATATCTCTGAGATACAATTATATTTCACAAAATCCTGATCACTATCGATTGAAAACTAGACAAAGGACTCTCAGAGCATGGGGAACAAGACATTATAATTCCCAAAGTATTTCTGTAGTGTGATTCCACCTCTCTCTAAAACAGCAAGCAGGTTATCCTTGGTTCTGATTACAATCATGTGCCCTGAAGCATGTAATCTGTAGGAATGTGGTCAGGTGCACTGACTTCACAGCTTTCCCACCTGAAGTGTAATTGGTTGTCTTTTATCAGTGTTCTTAATTTAAAACATGGTCTGTGAAATCTTCCTTCATTGTTCACAATGAAACTGGCATATATAATGTCAGACTTCTGGGGAGCAATTCCAGATGGTAGTTACCTGGCCGAGGACTGGTTTAGATAGAGAAACCTAGTGCTCTGGAGGAATTTGCAGAGAGTTTATGTCTGAAAACCAGCCTAAATAAGTTCTAATTCCTACTGAGAAAAGCTGTGGTCTCAAGGAGATACACTGGTCCAACAGGGACAGAGGGAGAAGTGTTGAACACCACAGGCAGCCACACCATATAAATAGCTGATGGTCATCAACAAAAAAGAACTTATCTAAGTGTACCACAGAGCGTTCCAACTCCCTTGGTAGACAAATATCCAGTGTTTGATATCCAAATACTCCATCACAGGAATATGATCTCCCATATGTGATACAGGTCTGTATTTAATACTATAATATGTGTGTTACACTGGCTTGACCTGAGGAGGATGCTTTTTTTCTTTTTTTCTAAGGAACCAGGGTGAACTAAGGTTATAAAAGATTTCTAAGGTCATGTCTGTGTTAAATTCAGATCCATTTATGTCTTCAGCACAGGGAGGAGAGAAGTTAGCTGAGTACTATGCCTTTGTATCTCAGTTACAAAACTGGGATGCGAAACATTGAGATATTGTTGGTAACTGATATAGGGAAGGAATGAAACAATCACCCTTCTCTGTCTCTAAGTGATTCAATGAAATGAACAGAAAAGGAAAATCATAGAATGATAGAATGTTAAACATCATCTAATCCCAAACACCCCTGCCATTGGCAGGGACACCTCCCACTAGACCTATTTGCTCAACCTGGCCTTGAACACTTCCAGGCTTGGGGCATCCACAACCTCCCTGGGAAACCTCTTCCATCCTCACCATCCTCACAGTAAATAATTTCTTCCTAATATCCAGTCTAAATTTTCCCTCTTTCAGTTTGTACCCATTATTCCTTGTCCTATCACTACAATTCCTGATAAAGAGTGCCTCTCCAGCTTTCCAGCAGGCCCCCTTCAGTTATTGGCAGGCTGCTAGGTCTCTACACAAGCTTCTCTTCTCCAGGCTGAACAGCCTCAGACTTCTCAACCTGTCTTCTTAGGGGAGATGCTCCAGTCCTCTTATCAACTTCTTGGCCCTCCTCTGGACTTGCCCCGACAGTTCCAAGTCCTCCTTCTGTGGGGACACCAGAACTGTGCACAGCACTCCAGATGGGGCCCCACAAGAGCCGAGCAGAGGGGCAGAAGCACCTCCTTTGCCCTGCTGGCCACGCTCCTTTGGGTGCAGCCCAGCACACGTTGGGCTCGCCAGGCTGAGAGCGCACGCTGCCGGCTCGTGTTGAGTTTTTCATCAACCGTCACCACCAAGTCTTTCTCCTCAGGGCTGCTCTCAGGCACTTCTCTGCCCAACCTGCGGCTGTGCTTGGGATTGCCACCACCCAAGTGTAGGACCTTGTGCTTTGCTTTGTTGAATTCCATGAGGTTTGCATGGGCCCACGTCTCAAGCATGTCAAGGTCCCTCTGGATGGCATCGCTTCCCTCCAGCGTGTCAACTGCAACACAGCTTGGTGTCGCCAGAAAACTCGCTGAGGGTGCACTCAATATCACTGTCCACTTTGCTGACAAAAATAAAAATGTAAAAGGTTTTTTCAGGGCTGTTAAATCTTTACAGTAGACTAAGAATAAAAAAAATAATCTTCATGCAGTATATTTGCGCATTCTTAGACCAATCCCTTAGAAAACAGTTTAAAAAAAAGAACAAAAACTGAAATTATAAATCAAGATTTCTTATACTGAAATACCATATTGCCATGGAAAATATATCATAACTAGACAGTTGTTTAAAAAGCATTCGTCATATATCTCCAAAGCTAAAAAAACCCAACCAAACCAAAAAAATTAAAGCAATATATTAAAGTACTTGTCAAATTTTCACAAAGGTGAGATGATCACCTTTTGAACTTGACAGATACTGAATCCTACTCAACCATAATGATAAAAGAGTTCTTGAACAGCTTACACACAAAAATATGTAACATTTGTTAATACACACATCTCAAAGTCTACTGTGATAAGAAATTCAAAGCAGACTGTATTAGCTGAGCACATCAGACACAAGAGTTATGACCCTTTTGCATTTAAAGTGCTATGTTAATTTTCCAGGTAATAAGAGACAACTTTTCAGGCCTACTATACTTCATCATCAGAATTAACAAAGTTTCATCATCAACTTCATATTTGGGAACTTATGAAATACAGTAGTGTCTGACATGCTAATTCATTCATTAAAACACTCAGCTGGTCAGCTAAAATCACCTAATGGATATTGCCTATGTAGCTTAAGTGTACTGCATATTGATGAATTGCAGACCTATTGCATAATCTGTAGGCTGCAAAACTGCTGTTTAAACCAGAATACAGAACTTGGAATTTTGTAAATTGAGCTTGTGTTATCACATGCAACTATGTCACTTATCATTGATTTCCTTTTACCTGGCAAAAAAAGCCCTCTGAAATTTTGACTTTACTCTTTTCTCATTGTCCTGATACTTTACAAAAATTCTTTTTACCAACAGGGTAGAAACTAAAAAATCTGCATACCTAACTACAAGGTTCTATTATCAAGAGCTAAAAGGTTCAGTTCCTATAGCTCATGCTGATGAAGTTAAAACAATACAACCCCCTTTTCTATTTCATAGTAATTAAAATGTTAATTTGCTAAGAAATTTTACCACTTTTCTTAAAAGCTTAGTATTTCAACTTGCAAATATCAGATTTGAAGACCAGCAGCCTCACAGTGGGATATGAAATCTGTGAGCCTAGATAATACCTTTAAAACATTCAGAAGTGACAACAAAATATCTTTTTTGGACATGTCAGAAGGAGTTAACTGTGATTAATTGCTTTTTACTCCATCTTGTTTCACAATTAAGATTTCTGTCAAGGAATTGTCAGTATAAAACAATATATCAGAGTATAAATATCACTAATAAAATGGCATAGGAAGATATTCTGTGACTACCTAGAATGGAAAGCATTTTATTGAACAAGTCCTTATTTTGTTTGGCAGCCATCCATGGCCTCCTACTGTTGACAAAACTAGCAGCAATTGCTATTTGAAGTGTACCAGAAGATGATCCTGCTCAGCAGAAGCTGCTGCTTTAGAGCATTTAGAGGATTTATCTCTAAATTAATATTTTCATCTAACACTCTCACTGTACACCTTACATAATCTTTAAATTATAGGAAAATGCTAGAAGGTTGTTCTGAGATTCGGCAGCTGAAGTAATGCTGGAGATTTATAACTCTCTGAAGTCGACATTTGTGACTGACCTACAGCACACCAGGGCTGCTATTTCACTTTCCTGATTCATGATAAGTGCAGCTGTCTCCAAATAAGCCTCCAGAGCCTATTAATGCCCAGTTCACTCCCTTATGGTAAATATGCATATATCTAGCTTCACTTTTTAATGCTCTGTTGCTGTTAAGTTAAAAGGAAAATTGAGTTTTCTATTTCCTTCTTTAAAAATAAATTTTTCAGTTACCCAGGTAGAGTTGACTTTAAAGACTCTAGTTCATACAGAGATTTTTTTGTCTAAATAAGTATTAAGAAAAATATATCTAAATAAATATATTAAAAAATGCTATTTATACCCTAAAGACTGCAAAATCATATTTCACTTGATTGATGAATTTTTTATATCTGTTAGTGTAGTCCCCTAGCTTCCTTGCATTTGTTGTGTGAAGCATATACAATTAACAAAATCATTTGCATAATGACATGAAGGTAAATATTAGAAATAAAGAGAATACACATTCATAAAATGTTAAGAAAAGCACCAATGAATTTGTTATACCTGCTTCAATTTGTTTTTCATTAATAAAATATACATTGTTTTCCATTTGGAAAATTTACTAGTGGCAGCACATTGAACACACAGCTTTGTCTCTTTAGAGATGAAGTCTTTGTTTAAGCACCAGCGATGGTTTTTTTGTGCCATTGTCTGATCTGTCAGATTGGATGAGCATGTGTGTTTAGGGGCGCAAAGATGTGCAGCCACATCTGCTGTGCAAAGCCGTGAACTCACAACTCTCCCCACCACTACAATGTGTTGCACTCGGAGCTCCTTTGTTGTGATGGAGCTGCTGGTGGTTGCATGTCTGAAGTGTCACAAGTGTCAGGCCTCATTATGGTCATGATAATCACTCTAAAACAACTACTTATTTTGACCATTTAATATTGAAGGGTAGGAAATTAAAGGCTAGATACCTAATAGGTTTTGTGATATTCAATTGATTGTACATTGGAATTCAAAACCACAAAGCAAAAAATAACAAAGGTCTGTTAAAAGAATAATGTCTCTTGTTCATCTACAGAGTAGTTTTTTAAATGATACCATTAACAGCATGCAAACAGTTGACAAACCATTTTGATGGTGTTTTATCGAATGATCAATTTCTTCTAGGGAATTATTTCTGTAGAGTTATAGAACAGGAGATATTTAACACACTACAAAGATTCCTTAAGCTTGTTTATATTCTTTTTTCACATTTATGTCTCACAAATTCCATTGTCTTCAACACTCTACTGGGCTTAGCATTCGGTGTTTGGGTTAAAAAGAAATAGATCTTTATTAGTATTCGGATCACAGGCTTTATATTAACTGATTACAGAAACAACAGCTGTCAAATTTGAATCAGAATATTTTTGAGTTCTTCAATGCTAAATGGAGTTCAAAACTGCAGTTTTGGTTTTAAGTATATCTGTATGATAGTTTTATTATCTTTCAGTCACTACTTGATTTAACAGTTAATTTTATTCATAAAAGTGAAAAAAGTAATGACTTTAACAGGAAGGTGGAAATTAATGTGTGATATAGAAATAGGAATTCTGCCAGAAATTCAAATATTTGAAGGGATTTGTGTTCCACAATAAAGCTTTCTGAACACATTTTTTTACTTATAAATTATATCTTTGACTTCTATTTTTCTTCACAAAGTTACTTCTCAGCAAATGTGTGTAAATAGTTTTGGAGAAATTTTCACTACAGTCAAGTTATGAGTGATCATTACTAATTAAAGAATACAGCTGATTATCTTTATGAAATTATGCTTACACAAAACCTACATCTGTTGTCACTCTAATAATACTCTGCAGCCCACCACAGGATTAATCAATTCTAATCTAGATGGGCCTTTTTAGAGACCTTAGACCTGTATGGCCTCATTAATTCAGATGGTACGTGACAGTTCAGAGGTTTTTTAAACCAGCCATAATCTGCAAAAACAGACTTCTGTGCCAGTTTGAGATGCATGCTGTTTTCAGGTTAGAATTCCTGTCTTCTACCTGAAGTTAATGGGCAGCAAAATTAAAGTAAGTGGACTCAGTTTTCATCCTGAATTTTAGGGAATTATACGCAGCAGTACTCACTCACAACACAACAAATGGAGAGAAAGCTTACAGGACCATCTTTATAAAGCTCTAGTGTAAACCAAAATATTTCAAGTACTATAAAAAACATAAGAGAAGGCAAAAGATATGAAAATTAAAAGGAAAATACAGAACAGCCAAATATACACTGTCTTAAGTTTGACCCATTGTCTTTTTCCTGTGAACTAACCAACCAGAACTGGTGTTCTATACAGGCAATATTTGTTCACTTTTTCCCATCTCTCTGTGAACCTTTAACACTTGTCATTTGTCCGAGGTCCTGTCCTCCTCTTTTACTGACCTCTCTTACACCTTTCCAATAAAAAATAAACCTCAGTTTCTCTCAGCAGGCATGACACCCTCTGTAAAGGTGTTAGTTACTTTCCTCTGTAGAATAACTGTACCCTCTCAGAGATAAAAAAATGAATTACTAGGTGATAACACTACTATCTCCTCTACAGCTAGTCTGGAAATATGAGTTTAAATCTTTAGAACATAAAACCCCACTAACGAGTACACAGTTAGCTAAATATACAAAAGATTCTTAATTTTTGTCTATGTCAAACATCCGAAGGATATATAGAAAAATATTATAGATTCACTGTCATCAGTTGCTCTCAATGTATGGACTTAGGAAGGCAGCACAGTGCTGTGAATGATCTCACTCTGAAACTGTGCATGACCACTTTAGCCAGAGAGTAAAACACCTCCAGAGAACACCTTTTCAAAGCACTGTTCCTTTAATGTCCTGTTTTCATGATCAATGAGTTCAGTATCCTGCAGTTGAGTCCCTAAAGAACAGAGTGTAGCAAACTTTCCTGGCCGTATCCCTAAAGAAAGTTTTATTCTAGCTCATTGAAACAGAACCATATTTAACTCAATGAGAGAATAACAATTAGTTAAAAACCATATATTTCAGCTGCCTTAACATGTGAAGACCTGTGCCCTTGAGATCCTGAAATGATATGAACTGAGTTGAAAGTAACTCAGAGGTGATCTTGCACTGTGCTTTAATGACCTTAGTAATAAAGTTTTGTTAAAATAAATAAAAAAAATGATGCCAGATGGGGTTAAATGCCACAGAAAGTTCAAATCAACTATGAAACTTCTGATATAATCTGAATTTGGCAGCTCAAACTGTTCTATTCAGAATATAAGTAGACAACAATTCTTTAATTAGGTCAATTAAAATGAATAGTATAGAAACAAAAGGAGAGCTAGGACACATCAGAAACTGCAGAATTTCCAGATTAAGGTGCAGAGAAGTCTACAAAGCAGAACATTTTAAAATATAAATAGGAAGCTATTTATAGTGCTAGGCTTTTTCATTACTATTGAAATCATGCATTTAAGTGAAAAATTTTTAAACTGCAGCCCTGAAACTGAAATAATTTTCCACCTCTGATTTTGTGATTGCTACAGAGAGCAACAGAGGCATGATGGCAAGGGTTTGCCCAAAGGACTATGAAAGAAGTAACACTTCCCCAAAACCTGGGGTACTCTTGGAAGGTGAGGAAGGGACATACTAGTCACTCTGAACATGAACAGTCCATGACCGAGGGCTGATTCAGACCAGATGAAAGACTTTTACAAGTGACTTAGAAGAAACGAGTTGGCACTTTTCCTAAAAAGAGAAAAATTCCAGTACCTCTTAGGTAAATGAATATTCAATTGTCAAAGTCAAGCTATTAAAAATAATTTTGTTGTCTTTTTTTAAAATCCAGAACTGAGATTAAAGATTGGCTATGTAGACCAAAGTTCCTATTAAAATTCCAGATGGCAAATGGTGCCTTCTAGAGCTCTGTGTAGAAAAAAATGCTACTATGATCCTCTTGGAAAAGATAACAAAACACACAAACCACAATAAACTGATATAGGAATTATAAGTAAAGTGAACAACATTTACTTTGAGATATATATATATATGTATACTCTTCTCCAATGAAATTGTCATTACCTCTTTATTGATTTCTATATTGAAAGAAATTTCTACTTCTCTGAAGGATCAGGGTTATATTCAAAATAGATAATATGGGCATGTCTGCTGTGTAATCAAATAGCCTACAATAACCTGTAACCTAGGAAGTAAAGAAAGGTTTCCCTTTTTAAAACTAACTGAATTTGTTATTGCTGCCACAGTTCAAATTTTATTACTTTTGAGGGAATACTAAGGAACCATTCTACTATCCACAGGAAAGTTTCAACTTTAAAGTTAAATAAATTAAATTAGGAATAAACTGTTGGTATTGGAAATGAATGTTCAAATTAGAATAAAATAAAGCAATATTTTTTAGACAATATATTTTTGCTTCATTATATCTCAAAATGTCTCAATATCAATATTCTGAGTTATATTTTTATGTGCCAGATATGTGTCTTTATATTTGTTTTGATAGAAAAGCAGTCAACAGACTATTTCACGGGCAATCAATTCAAGATAGTAATGAGAAGATAGTACGGCCACAGCTAACTGCACACAGATTGGAGGGTCACATATTTGACACAGATCTAGTATGGTCCTTAATGAATCTATATATTTGATTAAAGTTACTATCCTTTATAGCACTAAATAGCTTTGCATGGAAAGCTAGTTCATTTCTAATAGATTTAAGAGAGCCATTCTGTTCTAAAAGATAACTTCTGGAAATTTTCAAAAAAGTTTAAAAATTTCTTGTGGACTGCTTCCAGTATCTTCATGCACAAAGAGGAAGACTAAATATAAATATTGCAAAAGACAAAGAATGTATCCAAATACGAAATCCTCGATGAAACAGTACATCATAAAATATTGCAGCAAAATGCCTGGATTAATTTAGCCTGAAAACTCCATTCTACTGGTTTTCTTCCTTTTCTTCTCAGATTCTTTTCCTTTGCTTACCACCCTATCTTCTCAGTTGTTTCACCTACAATGCCCCTGGTTTATGAATTTCTTAAAATTCCCCTCTTTCTCATCTTTGATACCAGCTATCAGTTTTATGTTTCAAGATCTTGTTTTCTTTTCCAGGTTATTTGTCTCCATCCTCCAAATTTCTTTCTTTTAAATTTTCTCTCTCCTGTTATAGGTTGCTTATTCCCTAAATCTAATTTTCTATCAGGAAATTTAACTCTCTTTCCCTCAGTTAGCTTTCATAAGAATTCACATTAAACAGAAGTCAACTTGGAAGAGTAAAAATACAGCTCCACAAAGATCAATAGTGGATCTCACCCTACATCATGACCTCTACCAAGGAATGTAGGTGGCATCATCAACAATTTCAAAATACAGGTAATGACTGTGCTAATAGTTCAGAAAAATGTATTCCCATTTCTAACTTAAAAGATCACAAATTACTCTCGCCCCATTCCAAGTAATTTTTCAGTGAAGCTGCATTAATAGCAATCCATGCATGTCCCATATGGAATCTGCATAAAACAAGAATAATAGGGCACAATTTGTAATTTACCTGTGAACTATCCAACATGGAAAGTGCAATTTCCAGCTGAGACAAACTTAGATTGGCTAGGAAGATAAACCCGTTCTGGCTCAACTGACTCAAGCTGCTGCCTATGCATGAAGCAGAGTCCTATTTTGAGCTTTAGCTGTTGCAGCATACAGAGCAAACACAAGATGTACAGGATGTGGAGCAAGCTTGCATGTTGTGATAAAAAAAATAGCTGCAACATCTAATCTCATATTATAACAGAGATGTTTTAGCCTCAAATTCCATCTGCTTTAGAACATAGACACAGGACCAATTACATCCAAATTTGAAAACAGTATATAGACAATGCATTTTCCTTGATGCTATCTAACCTTATTCTTTGGGGAAATATCTATATGTTTATACATCTTGGGATAAATTGCTCTTTTGCCATACAGGTATTTTTTTGCCTCCGCTCTTGATGAGTACATGCCAAAGACTAACAACTTTATTGTAGGACTAGGTTGAGTAAGACCTGTCAAATGCTTTGCTTTTGCTCTGCTTTCTGGATAAAGAAAAAGATCATCTGTGCCATCACACTTCCTTGAATCTCTGCTTTCAGGCTAGCATTGTGAATATGAACATCTGGAGCACAATTTATTTCTCCTTTGTATCACCTTTGCACTGTGTTAAGGGCATGTGTTTGTCTTCTATTAAAATATATTGCACCTCTCTATCTCACTCTTACAACTCTACGCAACTCTACAGTGTTATGCTACAATGCTTACAGATTACTTTTTTTTCCCCCTAAATTCCAGGTTGTATATAATCTTTTCCTTTTTTTGTCTTCTCTTTATGCCTTCTTGCTAAGTATCACTCCAGAAAGCATGGCCATAAAGCAGCTGGCATGGCTTATACCTTTTGTCACTCTGCCTTTCAGGCACAGAGATGGTGTTTTCCTGGGTGGTTGACAACACAGGCCTTTTATGCCCAGAGTGATGGCCCTTGTTTCATTCACCACCAGGGCATCTGTTTTTTGAATGGGATAACAGAAGTATTAAAAAGGAAAAACAAAACAAGAGAATTGCTTTCACAGTATTTCGCCCCACCCCCAAAAATATAACCAGAGTCCAGAACTGAAACATAAGGCTGGACAGTTATTAGAAACATATGCATCTCACATGTAAATTCTGGACCAGAAAAATAACTTCAGTTAGTACCCAGAGTTACAGAATTCTATATTGAATCATAACTTTTAAAACACAATTCCCACTCCAGAACCTCTCATAAAGAGATGGTATTCTCAAAACACAGGCTTTTAGGATGCATAGGTTATTTCTCCATGTAATATTCAGCCACAATCAGATGAGCTGTGCAAAATTGAAAACTAGATTTCTAAGAAATGATATTATCAGTTCAGAGCCGAGAGCAACACTGAATGCTGGGACTAACCTGTTTCTTCAGATGTAATTTTTCTGACACATGCCAACTGTAATCTCCTTTTTCTTACTGTTTCTAACAAGACCTCGTTGTGGAAAACTAACTCCAATGGAGATTAACTGATTTACAATCATAGAATCATTTCCACTATCTCTTTACATTTATCATGTAAGTTGTAGAGCATGACACAGGTAAAATCCTGTTGCCTGCTTTGAACTAGTGAACATTTCTATTGCCCATGCCACAAAGTAGTAGGAAAATCTTTAATGCAACAGTAAATTTCAGTTTTCTACCAGCTCTTTGAAACAATAAATTTTTGTCTCCAATTGCCTACATTTTTTTGTCTCGGAGAATAAAGCATTACTCTCTGTGAGTAATAGCAGTCTGTTTTTCTGTCCTAGCAGGAATACTTAACCAGGAAACTCTCGGCACATGATTATATTTCTTAGCTTAGAAGAGACAACCATTAAAATATATCAGTGAAAAATAATGTCTTCCTTTAAATTAACTAATATCTACGTTTAATGAAGCTCAGTTTATAGTGATTTTCTGGATGAAGTGCTTTTCTTTCAGCCTAATTACGTGCACAGCTTTCAGACAACAAGGAGTGTCTTTAACATTAGATAAGAACCTAGGCTTTTATCTCAATCAATAGTCTTTAGCCTTTGAACTCATGTCAGAGAAAGACCAGTCCGTCACATTCAGTTCTACCTGACCTCTTTCTTCTTAATGCACACTGCCATTTACAGAAGGAAAACACACAGATATACAGTATATGACCAAGTATTCAGAGCATTTTGTGTACAGGGGGATGGGATCTTTTATGACTGTAGAAATGGGTGGCTGAAATGATGATGTTAAAATTTTCTTGTTTCCTTTCACTGGGCTTTGTGTATCTCAAAGGAGCCCCATATGGTGCTCTTTGTCCGTGTCATTACCTCGTTACAGCCGCTGTCTGCCAGCCAAAGGTAGAACGCTGCAGCTGTAGACAGCGATACAACTGGAATTGTCTAAGGTCAACAGTGCCGTAATTACTTTAAAATGTCAGCGTACAATAAAATACAACAGTTCATCTGGCAGAAAGCAAATTAGCTTTGACCATAGCGTAATTACCCTTTTCTCAGCACCATTAGAAGAGATCAAATCTCCACATTCAGTGTTTGAGGAAAGGCCATCAGAGTACACTCTACCTGACAAGGATGCACATTTGCCATTTTGAGATGTAATTAATTGTCCCTATAATAGAAATTTTTATATTTGACTCTGGAATTGAAATGCGTAATAACCTGGCTTCTTCATATTTAACCATTTCTACTCTGAGTAGATATGCCTTGCAAAGTGAAACTAGGCGCTATCAACACAATGAAAACATTTGGCACTCAGTCAGTAGAAAACTGAAACAAAGTTATTTTTATTAATTGGCTCAAGCTTAACTGGACAGCCTCTGTTCTCACCAACACAGGTGTAAATCTGGGATGATTTTACTGAAGCAAGCGGCATGACTCTGGATTTACTTTTACTTTGCTTTTACTTTGGAACCAGTTCATTATATTGTTGGGGCTACAAAGTTTTACCTGAAAGGGAAAAGAAAGTAAGAACACAAAGCACGGGACACAAGAAACAAATAATTACTTCTCCAAAACTACTGCCTTCAGTTTATCTTTTTAATCTCATTTTGTTAAACTGAACATAACAGTACTTATTAGAGTCTGCCTTCAAATCCTTATCCTGATCTGAATTTCAGCAAAAACTCTTACAATGAGATGGGGCTGAAGAACCTGGGGTGTTGGGACAACTGCCTTATATTAAAGAAGCCACTTCTTCCAGGGGTTTTATTACCAGTATGTTCACATATATGTTCATCAGTGATGTGTCATTCTGGTTAAATGGGGAACACATGGCAAGAAGCAGGCTTGTGACTACAGCTGCCATAGGGCAAAGCACAGTGCCCTGCATGCATGTTCAATTTCATTACTATTTAAGGGTTTTGAGGGAGGTCTAAGCTGATTTGAAATGACTTGCAGTGTCTGAACAGTATTCTGTTGTGTGTTTCAATGTGGATTCACAAGGAATAGCTGGACTTCATACCAGATGCCCCTTATAGAGTATTTACTGAATTCCACCAAATGTGAGACATTATTATGCATTGTGCTGTGGGTTTTATTTATGTCTGTAGATGTTAAAATTGCAGGGTGTTCTTGTGACTCTAAAACTAAACCATGAAAGATTTGATTCAAAAATCTCTGAACATGGCTGGCAAGAAAGATAAAAATGTTATAGTGCATGCCAGAAATACTGGAAAGCACATAAAAATCATGGTTTTTAAAACACCTTTACTCTCAAAAGCATATATTTTTATACTTAAACATATTTTTGAAGTGCAATACAGCAAACAACACCTTGAAAACTAAAAGAATGTCTAGACCTAGTTGCAATACTTTGGCAGGTTCTAACCACTGCATCTACCTACAGTATTTGCTCTGTCTCAAGTGTCACTTACAAGTTCTTGAGTCATAATTATACCATATTTATTCATACAATATAAATGCAAACAAAGCCTTTTTTCACTAAAATGAATTCTCAGCAGGACAGGGCAGATAAACACGTGCTAGAAAAAGACTGAAATTTTGCTTTGCTATTAAAAAAAAAGAAAGAGAAGGGGGAAAAAAAGGAATTACAGTTCGCTGTGGTTTTGCCTGCTTTGTGCCCACAGCCAAAATAAATGTGGCTCACTGCATATACATGTGCATGTTTGAGGGTGTTACTGAAGATCCAATGCAGCTTTCCACATCATTGAATATGTAGCTCAATCTTACTCATGTACTCATCATCACTTTCACTTAAAATGGAAAGTTAATGGACTCTCAGTGTAGTCAAATGGGAATGAGGAGGAAAACACAAAAAGAAGTGAAGCCGAATCACCAAAATTAGGTCAGAACAGAACTCAGCTCTTTATCTAATTTTGAAAGTCTATGTGGAAATGTATGTAGAAACAATATAATTTTTAAAAATTGGATGATAGAAATAACCACTAAAATAATAATAAAAAGAGATACAGAGAAAAAACAATGAGAGATGAACATACTCCACATTTTTTGGCAGTTTTCTTTGTCAAAAGAGTATATATTGATATAACATTCATTAATATTATCTCTTCAGTATCATTTAGTGATAAATTTTCTACGGATTGCAGGGTCACCCAGATCTGCCTTCAGGAACACAAGGTGAAAGGAAAGAACAGAAACGAGCAAATGTTGCAGCAGCCACAACAGCTGAAAGACAAAAAAATGCCAGCAGTACCATCACCAGCCTCAACAGTCATGCCTAAGAAATTCTATCTGAGAGAACACATCAACCAGACAAAGATGTATTGAGCCTGGCTTTGGTCTCATGTATGTATATCAGTACCATAAAATCTGTGTCAGTCCAAACTCAGTTGTAAACACATTGCAAATGAAATCTGCATCCATTTGAAAGTATATGTTTGGTCTGCACTGGCATATGGCAGAACACAGGACCAAAATTTAGAGCACCTGTTCTTCACTGGGCCTGGCTGAGAAGCAGCATGGTTTGAAATAGAAAATGTTTTTCTCCTAATAGTGATATTTATGAAGAAACTCTGAAAACTTGTGGTTGTCTAAGGTCTGTATGACAGCAAAGCAAAGACTTTTTGCTTGATTTAACCTCTTAAAAATTGTCCATGGAATAACAGCCTATTTTTTATTTATCTGTCCTTGAGTACAGTTACATGAGGACTTGGAAAATACTGACAATTTTACAGCTGTAGAATAATATATTCAAATCCATTTTCTATTTATCAGGATTTGGAAGACAAAAACTTAGGATAAATATATTCGTGTTCCATAGAAGCATGAAAAGCACACTACAAATCTTATCTTTTTGTTTTCTGGCTGACTATGTCTCTTTTCCCACTTAGTTTGATCGCATGGTTTTCTTTCAAAATTCCTGAAGAGTGGAAAGATGGGGTGTTGAGGTGAAGTGGCATTTCATAAATAAAGGATAATGTCCACTGGTGGTGTTTCACGCTATAGTAGACAAGGTGTCTTCCTCAGGGAATGTCATTATTCAATTACGGATAGCTCATTCAGGTGTCTGAATAACAACCAGCCCTCTTCAGAGCACTGATCCCAGAAAAAAAATTTAAGTCCTCTCTACCGCTAAGGAGTACTTGTAAAAATCAGGTTGTTGAGGTGTGCATATTGATAGGCAGTCTGGCAGGACTTTAATGATTTAGTTACCTGAAGTACACAGACAACACATGGAGAAATGCAGAGTGGAATAAAAATAGCTGCTGTGGTCTTTTCCCAAAGGTGAGTAGATCCATCCTTCTTGGTTTCTTAATCATACCACAAACAACTTCATACACATATGAAAAGCCATAAGTCCATTTTACTCTGGATTTCATTTACAAAGTGTTCCCATGCAATGAAACAGACACAGCATCTGATGACTCAGCTTTATCTAGTTTATATCTAATGAACAAAAACATTTCAAATTGCTTATACATAACACAGAAAGGAAAAAAACAGATAAGCATTTAAAAAATGTGTTTTGATGGATACCAAAATGATCCTAATTGATTGAAAATTTTTTCAGGCTAATAGCCTGCTTTGAGAGACAGAGATGAAGCAGTTCAGAGTAGCATGTAGTTATGCATGGCACAAGCATCTTCTGATATTCAATATCACAGGCTGCACCAGATCTTAAATATCTTTGTTTTCTATTTAAAGACATAGATGGATAACTACTGAAAACAAAACACAACATGCAATTTGATGATGTTCAGTAGGGCACACACTCTGCATTCATAATAGCACTTTGGTTGCATAAAAACCTCCCTAAGTTTCTGGAGAAATCCTGTCACATATAACATTAAACATTATTTACATTTAATTAGGCAAAATCAAATCCTGCAAGTTAGTTCATTAGATTTCTCTGAGGACAGTTGTTTATGTAAGCACCAAATCATTAATATGCAGCTACTTTCATAATTAAAAGGCTGTCAGATAAGAAACCTGCTGCCTTGGACAGATAAAGAAACTTGGAGACATTCACAGATTTAAACCCTGATTCAGCGCTATCGTGTTTAGAAAAAAAACTTAGCCAGAAATGCAGAATCACTTTCCAATGCAAACAAGTCACACACAAGTGAAACAATAAATGTCACATTAATATGACTTAGACAGGAAAGCAGAATAGAAAATAATGACTGCAAAGTCTTACCGCATTTTCGGAAAGAAGGAAAAGACAAAGAAGTTGAGCTAAAATGTTTTGTATAACTCTAAATTTATAAAGGTGGTGAAATCATACTTTCATTTTTGACAGGAAAGAATTTCTTTTAAAATGGATCTTTATTTAGGCAGCAGCATCTCTGAATTATATGGTGAAACTCAAGGTGGGGCCAGCGTGTTCCTACTGACTAAAATCCAGGATACTTGGCAGTTATCTGACAGGAGAAAGATACACATCACCTTCTCCCATACTCCTTTTCCTGTGTTTCATTCTACCTTAACACTTCCCACAACCACCACATAGGCATGTATGGTCTACAGTGGACTCCAAGGGTTATTCTAATTTAGTAGAAGGTTCTATTCTCAAGAGGATCTATTCTCTTTTTTTCATAGATGACAGAAAATAGATTAAACATTGACTTTAACTGGTCTCCTAGGGCAGGTTTCCCATTGGACCTTCTGATTTACTTTATCTTCAACTTCTAAGTATACATAGAATGAAAACACCCATTTCTTGAGGGTGAAGCACTATACTGCCACAAGAAAGGGGATATCTATCTCATTTGAAAATCCTTCCAGTTAAGGACTGATGCTGACCTGGACACCAAAGTATCTATCTTATAGAAGGAAAACTTCCACTTAGTAATTCTTCTAGTTAAAAGAAAAGGTCCAAATATTTATGTAGAGAAACATTGCAGATTGCCCAAGACATCCCCACAGAGCTGCTCTGCAGGACACAGAATCTATAGAAGTTTTTGAACTGGCCTTTGGGGTAGGCCTAAGGATTTTGCCCTAGAATGGCGAGTGTATCTGAAGTTTGTTGAAATACACTGCCTTTCATAGCTGCAGATCCAGGCAGGGACAGGGCCACAGAATGACAGGTTCTTGTCCTCAGCCACACAGCCAGAGATCAGACATGGCTTAGGCCATATCTAATTAGATATGGCACATGGCTTAGGGGTGATTGTAGTGGTGCTAGGCTGAGGGACGAAGCAGATGATCTTGAAAGTCTCTTCCAACCTTGGTGACTCTGTTTTTCTATGGTCCCACAGGCTGCAGTATTCTCCCCACACTGTGGGTGATTGCAGTTCCATGCCACTGACCCTTTATGTCCGTAATGTAACTGGAGCTACATTTTCTGTTTCATGGCTGGTTCTTCTGACTTGTGTGGTCTTTTGTGGAAACTTTCTGGACCTTTTTCTTATTGTTTATATTTCCTGTGATTTTTAGATCTTCAGTTATGTGCAAAGATGGGGGTCAGTCTCTTCTCCCAGGCAACCACGTACAGAACAAGAGGACACTGTCTTAAGCTGTGCTAGAGGAAGTTTAGGTTAGATGTCAGAAAAAAATTCTTCATAGAAAGAGTGATGGGGCAGCATGGGCTGCCCACGCAGGTAGCGGAGTTACTCTCCCTGGACATGTTTAAAAAATGACTGGATGTGACACCCAGTGCCATGGTTTAGCTGATGAGGAGGTGTTAGGTCATGGGTTGGACTTGAGGATCTCAAGGTCTTTTTCAACCTAGTTCATTTTGTGATTCTGTGATTCTGTGATATGCAATATACACATATAAAGTATATCTTCATCCTNGCGGTACGCAGGTAGCGGAGTTACTCTCCCTGGACATGTTTAAAAAATGACTGGATGTGACACCCAGTGCCATGGTTTAGCTGATGAGGAGGTGTTAGGTCATGGGTTGGACTTGAGGATCTCAAGGTCTTTTTCAACCTAGTTCATTTTGTGATTCTGTGATTCTGTGATATGCAATATACACATATAAAGTATATCTTCATCCTCCTTATGTGAAGGAAATGGGGAGACATTCAGAAGCTGCTCTGAGACAATGTGAGTATGATGGTTTCAAAACATGGAACCCAAATCATCACTGAGAGTATGAGAACACATGGATGTGCGCCAAAAGCCATGTCCTTTGTCAGTTGGATGAGGACAGAGGGGGAGGTCAGCCTGTGGTACTGGGGCTCCATGCAAACCTCACCACGAGGTCATTTTCTTGTGCACAGCTGGGTTTTTTGCACTATGCCTCTGGAAATTTTCACTGAGGACATCAAAGGAAATCTCTTACTTATCCTTTATCACAAGCCGCTTTCTTGTATACTCTGATGTTGCAATATCTTTTCAGATTAAGTACAAAAAGATACCATTAAAACCTCTCACAATATATAACTGGAAAACTAAGCAGTCACAAAAAAACCATTTTGCTGAAACACTTTTAAGTCTTATTTGACTATGCCGGTGTATTCATTAGTTGACAAAATCAAAGCTTTACATATTCATTCATTATCTAATGTGTGTCTACATTTCAGCAGTTTCAGCAGTTTCACTGCTTTCTTGTATTTACACCAATGCACTAGGTGAAGTTATATTTGTATCTCATGCATGATCTATTGGTATTTTTCACATTTTAAGCATTGTAAGCACTCTTGTATCAGAAAAACCTTTGCTAAATCAATGGAAACTTCTGTTCAATAGGTAATGGTCTTCAAAAATATAAATCAGGGGATGCTAGAGGAGGAACAGAAAATGACTGAAAATAACATTTGGTAAATAATTATGTACACTTACGTAGTACATTTGGCTTCAAGATGATAGCTCTCTTAGGCATTTTTTAGATGTAGACAAAGGAAAGGTCAGGCAGAATAAGGATCTGTAACAATTGAATGTGTTTTGTTTACTAGGGGACAAGAAAGTCCTGACAAAACAGAGTTATGAAAAATATAAACTAACCACTTCCTATAGGAAAACAAAGAATGCTCTCTGAAACTAGATAAAAATACAAAAGGAGTTTTCTTGTTAGGTGGGGCATAGCCTACACAATGAACTGACACTGAATAAGATTTAGATGAGCAATGCTGGGAATGTATTTTTGGCTATGCATGTGTATATTGGAATTCCCACTGGTTAACAAAGGAATAGAGATTAATCATGAAAAGATTATGCATATATTTTACATACGCGTAGCTTTAAGGGTTTCATCATCAATAAAAATATGCTGTACTCTAGTGGTGGCAGGTAGTGATCAAGTCTTCAAGCAGCATGCCCTGCTTAAATCTTTGATCCTGTTCTCCAGCAGTAAAACACTGTAGGTGTTTGGCAGTCTCCACCACTCTTCCTCTCACACAAGATTTTACCCTGCCTCTACTGGCAAACATATACCATAACACTAATCAAATCATCTTTCACTTAAGGTTATCACAAAAAATTTCCTCTGTAGTATTTCTTGTGCCACCCCAGGCACATTATATAAAATACCAAGAAGAGAGAATGAGGACCCAACTGAAAAAGTCATCCAGATAAAGCCTCAAATGAGTATTTTATTAATTAGCATTTTTTTTCTTCCTTTCTTCAACCCCAATCTCCAAACATGCACAATTTAAACTCATCTAGTGGTGTTTAGTCACGTCTAAAAAGCAAGCAACACCTGTAAAAAGGTTAAGTAACCAATAAACCCTTAGAAAGCAGAAGTAGACAAATCCAACACAGTGACAGAGCAAATCCGAAGCCAACCACACACTCATTGATGCAATGGCATATTCAAAATATACATAATGTTTACAGTAATCAGCTTAGTGCAAATGAAGGAAAGCTCTGTGTTTGGGTTTTTGTAAGAGTGAGGAAGCTGGCACTGAGATCTGAAGTCTGTTAAATAATTCCTTGTTGAGCTAACCCTGCTAGTCCGTTGGCTTTCAGGTAAAGACGAGGCAAAGAGCAGACTTCTAAGACACAGGGTCTTTTCTTAGAGGCTAGAAGTTTTAAAACACAACACAGAGAAGTGTTTAAAACAGCAAGTGTCATTCAGCACAACTCGTCATCTAATTTGGAGTGTGGACACTTACAGAAGATCCAAAACCTCGAGGTAGAGTTGGAGAGTGAAAAGCTCAAAAGATATTTTTACAAAGCTTCACCAAAGCAGAAGAGATGTCAAGCATTACAAATTCTCTACACTTGCCCATCAACTTCTCACATTACAAAACCACAAGTACTGTTTTCCAAAAAAGCACCTTTCAAGTAAGCTACCTTTTAGTGAAATGTGACTGCTACTGTGCACAATTTTAAAAATGGCTTGAAAGAATTGCTAATGTTCTCATTCCTTCAGGATATTTCCTAATACTTGTAGCCTTTTCATGTTTCTAATTAGGCCAGTAATGGTCCCTGAAGTTAAACCAATTAAAATTATTTACTGTGACACATAGTGTGGAGATAATTATCTGATATCTGAATCCAACTTCTGCTTACTTCGCAACATTACTTAATAGAAAACAGGGAACCTGATACCCATGCTTTCATTTTACTTGTCTACCAAATGTGTTTGCCCTATAGCAAACTGTTCAAATAAAGCATTAAAATCTTTGTGTTGCTAATCAAAATGTTTAAAATACACTCACACTTCCTTTATGGTACTGGGAAGCATAAAAAACTCTCCCACATCACCTTTTGCATTATAGTTGCTGATCAATGTAGTATGATACCTACATAGTGCATAGATAATGCAACTTAAGCAGTTTCTAAAAACATTTACATATTTTTTGTTTCTCTTGAAAACAGACATGGAACTGAAAAAAAGACTTGACTTTTTTAGACTTATGGACACAATAAGGGTATTTTTTTCCAATAATATTGTTTCATCTCCTGATTTTATTTAGCTTACCTATCACATTTCCACAAGCTGACTTCTTCTGGGACAATTATGAATTGATAGGAGGAGATTTTCCACCATAGCATGTTTCAGAATTAAGCATTTTAAATTTAGCCGAAGTTCACTTGGAATGTACTTATTTCAGAACCTCATGGGAAAAGGGGAAAAGACACGTGACAAAAAGAAGGAAAATATTTCACTGGATAGCTATGTTTTTCCACAGACTAACCACTACCAGAGAATCCCCCTTGAGGGAGGGAAAAAATCCTCTATGTCAGGAATTCTGCATTCGGAAACAATTTGGCCTGTTTGCAAAATGAAACTGGTTGAAGACTTCACACAGAAACTTGAACCAGTAAAAGAATTTGTTTTTTTGCTGAAATCTGTCAAATGCTGCAAATTGCAATAATATAGAAAGGTGTTCAGCAAACTACAGGCACAAGCCAAGACTATTTCCTCATTTCAGGATACCACTTCCTTAGCAGAGATAGTGGGAAGTAGCTCTGTTTCCTTTGCCAAGTTCTCTGAGCTTTGTGGCCAATCTGAAACCCAAATGGAGTACTTATGGGTTTGTCTAATTCAAATTTAACATCACATTTTTGCACTTCTCTGGTAATTGAAAATGTATACATGATCTTAGTGTGCAAGAAATGTGCTCTACTTACAGGCTGGGAGAACTGAGCCTGCTGAAACAAATGCCGAACAGGGAAAAACACAGCCTGCTCCCCTCCCTGCTACAGTGACGTGACTTTTGCGGGGTGAAGGTAGAAGAGTGCTTTATGTTCTGCTGGTCACTGGACTATCTGATGAGTCAGCTCGGGTGGCTTACCTCCCTGCACTTTGATTTTTCACATCTGGCCTAAAAATCCTTAGCTTAACATTTGAGGCATTATCAACTAGATTGTGATTTACGTATGATGCACAGAAGGCGTTATCAAGCTACAAACCCTTATATTTTGTTCCAGATTTTGGTTCATTGGAAGCACAGAAAAATATGAGGAAAATGTATTTAAGGTCACCCCTGCTCCCCCCATTTCTTCAAAGATTTCAAAGTAATTACTTGAATTGAAATGTATAATGAAAAAATGATTCTTACATCATTATTATTTCATTCCTTCTATTTCCTTCAGTTTTCCATACACTTCAGCCTTCAATGTGCCATCAGCTCACACTTAAATGAATAAAGCAATTGCAAACATTGTTAGACATCATTCTCATAGGGAAATAATTTCATATTTTGGCTAAGTTGTCTGTCCTGATAAAGAGGATCAAGTTAGGTCATGGACAGTAACTACTCTGTACATCTTAATTTACTTCATATATCTTTCACCCCCTTGTCATTGCTAACTAATTCAGATTAATTCTTTTATCTTACTGATCACCAAAGCTAATTAATTCTTGTCTGCTCTTGATGCTATTGAAAGCAAAGGAATATGCATCAACTCCTGTCATGAAGGAGTTAAAAACTTCTCAGCCTTCACTCTGGAAGGTTTGTTCCTATGCCCTTTTAGACAATGACAAGCCGTTAAGCGTAAAACTAATTAACATTTCAAAAACTAGTGTTAATCAATAGTACACAGCTTCATTGGGAGCCTTGCTCTGTCAAGTTTTTCTGCTTGATTTTTTATACCATATCTTTCAAATTACTGTGCTAGTTTTAGATGTGTTTGCTGGATTGAGAACACTGTGAAACATTAAAAGACTAAGTCACTAGAAATACATCACTGGTGTTTTTAAAAATAACTCCACCAAACTCTAGTTATTTATTCTGCTGTTCCTTTTCCATCCCTCCCCCACCATTCCGCTGAGTGGCAGATCTGATTCTCATTTGTTTTTATTGTTGTACTAAATGACACATTATATTTAAGATAACAATTTATCATCATCATCTATTAGGAGAATGCTGGTGAAATCTAAATTAGACTCCTCCTAAAGGTCTGTCGGGGTGGTGGAGTTTCTTATATTGGAGAGAATAAAAAAGTTTATTATTTTTGCATTTCCTGTTTTGAAAGCAGAATGATCATCCTAACTTCAACATAGAGAAATGGGGAAATTTGCTGTTTTAAAGAAACTTGATTGCTTAGGCATACTGTTGCTAATATGCATTCAGCTATGATCTAAATGGTAGAGCACTTCAGCGTCTGCTAAACCAGACCGTAGCGGAGAACTACCAACAACTTATAAATTCAATATATGTTCTCATAATTGAGATGATAATGACTGACAGCCATATATTAGTGAAAAATTAAGAAAGCAGCAAAGGAGGGTGCCAGCTAAGTCTTCAAAACTGTACATGTGGATATTTCATCTTGGCATTTTTGAGCACCAAAAAAAGGAGTTGACAACACAGCTGATTTACGTGGTCTGTTTTCACTTGCTTCATGTTGGAAAGAGTGGAATGTATACTTACTGTGATGGTGTGGACAAAAAATTACTGTGACGAAAGCGTTCCATCTTTTTAGTAAGTATTAGTATTTTAGTATCTATTTAGTAATTTGAAGTAGACACTTGAAAATTATTTTTAATTTCCTCTAAAATATTACTGCTATCAACTGGGTAATAATCAAAATCCTGAAGTTTACAGGGAATGTAAGCAAGGGTTAAAGCAGTAGGACTGAGAGACTGGAGGGCAGAATGAAGCAATCAAATTAACTAAAATTCAGATTTACTAAGATTTAGAGGTAATCCAGCTACACTGTTCAAAGGAATGTGCCCCTCCAGCCTCAGTTATCAGGTGAATTCACTGAAGTGCCTGAATGTCTAGAGCTCTATGGAGGAAACAGAAGCTTAAATCTCCAGAGCAATGGAGCAAGCCTTGTATTTCAGATGTTATAAAACAATGCAGACATAATGGACAGGCCTGATTAGTAGAACCTCTACTCAAACCAGACTTTGATAGGGACAAGTAGTCACCTGCTGTGAAGCCAAGTACCATATTGGACCATGGCCATTCTATGGGAATCCCAATGTTTTTTGAAGTGGGTTTCTGATCTGCTCACTGGCTGAGAGCTAAAGCTCAGTGTAAGAATGGAATTATTTTTTTGTGGGTCCACAGGAAACCTAACACATCTGCAACACAACTGGCATAGTGGCTTGGAGTCAGGAGAGAGATTGTGGAGAGATTAACCTTGAATAACCTACTCATCTTGCTGGTTTTAAGGGAACCTAAGAGTATTCTTCATTCTAAATGCTGGGATTCACCTCAGACAGGCAGTCAGGCCATTCACATAACTTCTATTAGTCTTACAGTTTTAGATCTTAAACTTACATAGCATCCTGTTTGCATAACAGTTCATAAAATAAATGTTGCTTCATAGGCAGTAGGACTAAAAGAAAAGTGGTATTTATGTGAACATCTGAAAAAATAAGTCATGTTCATTTAATTTGTTTTTACTCCGCAGTGTTAAATTGAAAGCTGTACAATGGAGAGCTCTGTCATGTCATTGATACAAGTGTATCCCAATGTAGCCCCTCAGTATTCTTACAGGATCACTGATGTAACTTTCAGCAAAAGTATGTCTCTACATTGCATGTCAATATCTCTGCTTTTGTCTACTACTTGGTATTAAAACACCTTTCTCAAAGTAAGTAATGGTATTATGAATAGAACCAAAGGAATCCCATCTCTAATAAATAGCAGACACTGTGCTTTAAGGCAAATTCATACTCCCAGACAGAGTAGAATAGATGCAATCTACTTCCAATATCCTCTGATACTTTTGTCTTCTCTGTAGATCATACTTTGAATTCAACTCATTTTAGTCCAATAAAATTAATTCAGTCAAAGATTCTACAAACACTTGTGGAAACTTCTGTTTTCTCAACACAATATGATGTCATAATTTGAACAAACTGAACCTACTCCTCCAAATCCAGCTAATCTGAATAGCTTGCTTGAGGAAATTTTTCTAAAAGCCAGGTGGCAAGGAATCAAAGGTTTTTTCATGAAGCATATTGCAATGAAGTTTTTGAAGCTCATATTCCTTTGCAACTCCAGTGGAGCTGTGCTTAATTCCATTCTAAATGCACAACCAGCAGATTGTGGTTATTGCGGATACATTTACCAAAACAGCAATTTAAATAAACACACAAGTATTACATAAAGAAACCTTGCAATACTGGCTCAGTAACAATCAAGGATTCCCACGAAGGTGTATATGAAACAATTGCTTAAATATGCAGTTTGGTAGTGGGAATTAATTCTGAGACATTTACCTTTTAATTTGTTCTAAAAAAAAACCAAAGCAGCATCAGAGAGATTTCTCTTCAATCAGCATGTTTTGAATAGGTTAACTGGAGTGATTTCTTTTTCTTGCATCTGAAAACAATTGTCCCTTGTATGTTTTTCACAATGCTTTGCTGCCTAGAGATACAAAAATGTCCTATGAAGACCCAAGAAACTGGGTAAAGAAAAGGGGCATTGTTGTGCAGACACCCGAAATGATGGTACAGAAATTTCTTTTCAGTGGACCACGGAATTCACCTCTGACTGACAGAGAAGCAAAACCATTTCAGACTGAAGAGTCATATTAGTTTTGTACTTTTCCATCTCTTTTTCTTTCATACAACAGAAGTCAAGCTTAGATGTTACAATTTTTAGGAACATTCTATGTTATACACAGAATCACAAAGATCAGAACAAATTATTTACCTAAATTTCCTCATATGAAATTCCACTTGGATGAAAACTGACATACTTTGCACCTCTGGAAAGCTGTAGGACACTGAAAATAACAAAGAAATGTTAAAAATATAGCTGATCTGAAGTCTTGAGTGTGATCTTAAAGGAAGATTAGAAGGATGGTAAGTACCTGCAAAGTGTATTTTAGGGAAGCAGAAATGAATAAAAAATCATTACAAAGTTCTGTGGGTAACACTGGAGTAATTATTTGCCCGGTATCTATCAGCAAATTTTTCTTGTTCAACAGTTTGCTTATCAAAATGCCACTTTTCATGAATTTCACCACCTGCTGCCAATTGCAGGCTTTTAAAGAAAACATGTAAGAGAGAAAAAGAAAAATCCCTTCCTGTTACTAGAAACTTTCACATCTCTGCAGGCTCATATTTACAGAACTATCCATGAAGCAAATGGGGTGTTCCCCATGATGAACCCCCTGCACTGCAGTCACAGCTGCTGCTCCTCACACACCCATCACTTCACCATAGTTCTCCACAGAGATCTCCAAATCCAGCAAGTCTCCTAACAGAAAGACATTGAAGTGTTCTGAACAAATAGCTTTGTGAGTAAAATAGCTCACAATACATGAGCTCCTTTGTACTTCTCTTCCCTCTTAACTACAATTGTGAAGTGTCAGATCTAAATGCAGTAAGTGACATGTTCTTGCAAAGGACATTTCAAATTGCATAGACTTGTCCATCCACAAGATGGAACAAGAGAGGCCAGAAGGGCTATTCCTGCTGCTTGAGAAGAGAGCAATACTTTTTCTCTGCAGCTGTAAATACACTTCAATACCAATAAAACCATGATTATTTACACTGTGGGAATGTTCCTGACCTCTGCAGGCAGTTTAAACTTTAAGGATTTTCCTTTCTTTTTTTCCATGCAGTGTTTTTACAGTCATAATTTTTCCTAAGTGAGCTTCTTGGAGAAAAACATAACATTTTTATATGTATTATGGGGATGAGGTGAAGTATATGTCAGCAGTTTTTTGGAAATAATTGATCTTATTCTGCTTTGCAGGTGAAACTCCATGCATTTGTCCTTTTCACTGAGATATGGTTCATTAGTGGTGATACTGTAAACCATTGTATCATGAAGTATTTGCTAGACACAATTTTTTAAAGAAGAATTCTCTGAAGTGTGTCCATTTATCTCTTTAAATCCTCTCTTTACACACCAGTTAGAAGCATCATCCTTCCTAGCAACAAGCCAACCAAGCTTCCTTCCCCAGCCAACATATTTGAAGAAGCTGAACACAATCCCTTTGTGAGTGAGAACCAGGCTTCCCGGACTCCTGAAACTCTTCTGAGCTCTCAGGATATGACACAGTTGGATCTCATTGCATATGTTAGACTTAGTAATAAAAGAGGTACCTATATCTTGCAAAGTGAATTTAGAAATATTGTGTTCATAAATTACAGCATGTATTTATAAGCTCTAAAGCTCACTGATAGGACCTGAGATTTTGCTATCCCATTGGACTAAACCTCCTTCTTCTGGGGCCTATGTTTCAACCCCATTCATGTTGCTCACTCCCCTTTTGCCTGGTCCAGCATCTTGAGCCAACCACTCTGGGCAACCAAAAGGTGAACTTGGCTTCTCTGCAACCCAGCTACTGAACCACAGCATGTAATTTTCCAGAAGAAGCATGAGTGTTTGGTTGGCCTTTTTTCTGGCTTACGCTGGCTGTTGTGGTGGCTGGAAGAAGTCTGAAGCTAGAAAAGGAGTAGTCTGGTGGTCTATCTGTAAGTTTTTCTTATTCATTCACTTTTAATTGTCATACATTTATTACCCACTAACTGTCTGAATAAAGGCCCTGAGAAAATTCCCCTTGAGAACTTTGTGTGATATAAAACCCTCACCATCATATTGCTTCACATGGTCCCTCTGCATGCTCCCTGTGTTTGCTCCCTGTGTTTGCTCCTGCTAGCCTTCCTCTTGCACTTATCTTTCCTTTCTCTTGCAAAAGCATAATTAAATTATTTAGTGGTTGGCATGAATGTTCACAAGATATTTCTCTGCAATAAGAGGCCTCATGATTTATTTTGGTTTCAGGATCTAATTTTAGACTCAGACCATCACAATACAGTTCATATCTCTTATTCCATATTCATAGTTTGATTCAAAAAACAAAATTATTATCGTTAAAACAGAAAGACATTTGTCCATTTTCTTCTTTTTTGTCTTTCAATCAGAATAATAAGATGGTGTGGATTTCTGTTTTTAATGAAGTTCTCAGAAAATCAGAAGTACTTACTTTATGGACTCTTCAAAAGAGGACCACATGAAGCAGGTTGGAAACGTTTTAATACTTATTCTTTGTACCCTAAATTAATTTCCCCTCTATGCTGTCCTCCAATCGCCACCAGAAAAAAAACTTCATGTTTATGTCTGTAATGTCTAAATGCTGACAAAGCTTAATATTCCTCCTGTCTTTTGCACAATTCTCTGGAGTTAATATTGTCTCAATAGTAAGTGTAATAAATAGGTGGAAACAATGCTGCTGGTGAAATCTTACAGTGACAAATGGTAACATCTTTGGGTAGTACTAAAATTTGGATGGAGTAAAGCAGCAGATTATGCTGCAAATAGAGGGAGGATTTTTCCCCCTCTCCTTGTTGATAACTTTCTGATGTGAATACACTAAAAAAAGAATGTAAATAGGCTGGGTGTCCTTGCTTTGCAAAGTCAACTCTCTATATGGTAAGATATGTGACACCTATCTCACAGACATGAGCTTACAATCCTGTTCATTAATTTTATCACTAACATAAACTTTTAATATGCATATGATCAGTATATGGGACTTTTAGGGCAGCTTAAAATGACTATAACCTGTAATTACTACTCCTGTACTTGATTATAATAATCTGATTGCAATTATTCAGTGATTTTAATACAAGCCCCAAGCTATATAACAATAATTCAAGTGCAGTGATTGGGAACATGTTTCTGTTTGGCTGTGAAATGATGTTTTAATTCGCACTGATTCAGGGATCTGGCTATAGTTCTATTCATGTAATTAAGGGACATTTATGCAGTCAAGTACAATAACTTTAGTTTGAAGTGAATTTAATTGGTACAAAGACTCTATATAAAGTCGAAATGGATCATAAGCACGAATTCCTTAGATAGGAATAATAAAGCAATGATAGCAATACTTGGCTAGATAAAAATGAAAAGGCACATGGGAAGATGGGAGAACATGTTTACAGTACTACAAGATGCATTTTAGCTAGGGTCCAAAATTATCACTAAAAGTTTTATCACTTCTGTACGCTTGTCTTAGTCCTGAGTTTAAGCCCATGATCAGAAGAAAGATTTTTAACATACTCCTAGAAATGCTTTACTCTGATGAAAATTTTCAGTGAGCCTAGGTTTTTAAATGAGAGTAAACTCTGAAGGCTATCTCATCTCTTAGATCTTCATTTTGAAATCAGATATAGCACTAAAGAGTTTCACAAAAAAAATTAAGGCCTTTAAAATGTGTATTTTGAAGCCTTATATCAATACTGCTTTCAAGCAATGGAAATGTCTTTGCAAACAGAAGGTTTTACTATCTTTTAAAACGCCCTTATTAGACAACTAATAAGATACTACAAAAAAGCAACTGCTTCATGAGCACATATATTAATTTTACTTTTACATATAGTATAAAATTACACTTTTTTCTTAAACAAACCACATTTTCTTAATAAATCACAGCTTCTTAAATGCAACAGGGTTTTTGTTCAGACCAAAAAGGAAAACAAACAACTTTATTACAATATGTTTTTTATTAGAACTTTCACTTCTTACGTGAATTGAAAAATTTGATGCCCCACAAGAGAAAAATTAAAAAACAAATGCATCAATGAACATTTGTAGTTGTAGGGGGTAACATACTTTGTACACAGTGACTTCCTAGGTTTTCTGTATCTGTAATGGTACGTGGCATTGAAAATGTTTTAAGAGAAAACCCCCTACAAACAAAAACACTGACCCAGAATATGGAAACAATTTTGAAAATTGAACTAGTAACAAATCACCAAGAAGGGCTTATGCCAAACTGCTTATCTGGATAAAAATATTTTTTCTGCCATTACTATCACCATCTTCCCACAGAAGCTTTTCTTTTCTTTTCTTGATAATAAATGCATAATTTAAAGATAACATGTGAATTAAGTGTTGCTAATAAGCCAATTAATCACTTCAATGATGATTTTTGCAAACTGTGTGAACCGATTTTTTTAGTCTGTGACATTTGACCTTAAAAAAGTAAAATTAAATTCAAGATAGCTATTTCTGAACTTCATCAAGTTATTACACCATATATGAGATCCTCAAACTGTTTAGATATCTGATGTTCTGCTTCAAGAGAAAACCTTGCTGTGGTGAAATACCTGGTTTCATAATGGACCTTGTATGGATGAAAATTAAATATATTTTTAATTTTTATTTTTAAGAAGATCTTATGCTTTTGACTTCTAGAGAAGGCAGAAAAATATCTGGTTCCACATGAGATCAGTCAATCAGTTTTGGCCTTCTGATTGTTGATACTGCAAGACAAGAATTCTGGTGGTTCCAGAGAGAATTCATTAACAGTGAACAGACACTAAAATATGTTCAGCTATATTCCTAGATGTAACAGCCATTCTTACCACTGCACAACAACTTTAAAAATCATGTGTTACCTGCACATGCTATATTTGCTTGTGCCTTTTGCTCAGAAGCAAACATCTAACAAACAAGTTGTACCTACCTATTAACATAACTTAATAACATTTTTAATACTGTTTTTAACCACAATAATTTGTCAATGACAAATACCATGCCATTGTGATAAAAATCTTTGGAACCTGACAGACAGGATATACCAAGAGTTAAAGAATGAATGAAATGTGTCTATATCTGCTTCATCAATTCAATGTTTTAAAAGGTTAGTAAAATCCAACAATTTGTTTAATATCTTCAAGTAGTCCACAAATAAAATGGGCTTCAATAATGGACTTGAAAAAGCTTATGAGAGAAAAATCTGGTATAATTTAATTTTTGTGCTCTTTTTCTTGGCAGACATTTTTGAAACTTCAGAATTTTTAATTTTAATTTTATCTTAATATTTATTAAGGTCTGCTGAGTTCTCTCTCCCCTGTGTTCTTGTTCAGCGGTTTTTTCTTCTTCTGATAATACTGATTCTACAGAGTAGACTTGAAAATCAGCACAGGAATCTAACACGGCTGCAGTACTAAGGGTAGCTGTACCATTGCTTGAGGCCCTTCCACAAGGCATCTGTGCCAAAGCACGCTTGCACCCTGACAACTCATGCATTAAAAAACTTTTGCCACCTCTTGTCATGCGGTTCTGGCAGTGAGACTGAAGTTTCTCTACACAGTGAGCTCCTGATGTTTTGACATCCACTTCTATGAACTTTTAACATGACTTTCATTCATGCTGAATACCATCACGTTTAAAAAATACTGTCCCTGGCTCTAAGCATTTAAAATCAGCATTTAATTGGTGTCAAGGCAAGTATTTTTATCAATATGTGCTCCTTCATTTGTAAAAATTACACTCCTTAAAAATATTGGCAACAACAACAAAAAAAAAAAATTCATATTTTACATAACAGTAACCAAGCAAATGTGGACCAAACCCCACCAATGAATCACAAATTGAACATGCCTGCATTTGTGAAACCTACAGAGGTCTGTGGAGGGACCTCTCTTCCTCCAGTGTCTCACTTGGTTCAGTAATGGCTGGTCCAGCTTTAAAAATTGAGTTAAGAATCTGCCCACTGTTTGTGTGTTCTCAAGGGCATTATTAATACCACTTGTATTCCAAAGTATATTTCACAACATGGTGTAATTTATTTGTACACTGAATCACCACTTGGCATTTTTCCTGATGTGTCAAGCACTAGATTACCAATAATAAACATATTTTAGCAGTATTTTAATGCCCTAAATTACTGAATTTCTAATATGAATTGCTATTTTGAACATGAAACTGTTAAAATAAGAAATGAAAAAGCTGTTAACTGTCACACTTTTCTAACAGGAAAGTAGAGGAAATCTCAAAAAAAAAATAAGATTCCCCTCTTTTGTCCTCGTTGATGGTGGTATCTTTTCCTGCAAGTTCAGTAAGTTTCTAGTTCAGTTTAGATTACTAACAGGACAAAGGTTTGAACTCAACAAGTCAACTTCAAAATATTTGTCAACCCTCACTGTCTACTCACTAATGATCACAGAAATGTGAGCCAATAACAGTGTCTTATCTAAGAAGAGATCCTGTGCTAGAAATCGTTAATTAAGGACTTGAAAAGCATTACGCTTCCTCCCCCCCATTTATTAACTAAAGTTGTGTGATGTGGAAAATAACTTTTTCAAATCTTTTTAGAACTAATGAACACATTTCAAGAGATTACTACTGTGTCCTCAATTCATCCAACTTCTCAACCACTGCTTCAAAGGAATCACATGAGTACTTGACCCCTGTAAGATTTTAAGAAGAAAAACAAACTTCATAAAACTTAATCACATTAGTTAAAGCTGTAAGGATGTTTTAATGCCCCTCCTAAGCCACCCAGTTCCATTACCTGAAACCCATCAACATAATCCTACCTTAGGAAAAAAAGAATGAATCAAACTGAAAAGACTTCTAATTGAATTATCCTCAGTCTTGGGGCAATTAGAAACATTTTTTATTGGAACACCTAGATATAACCTTGACTGCTTCTAATTAGTCCATCAACACAGATAATAGAAAATGCAGGAACAATTTCGCAGTGTTTTAAAAATTGAAATGAGTTCAATATTGTTGCATGTATGTCTATGAAGGCATAGTGAGAGAACACAAATCAAATGGAATGTAAAACAATCAAATGGCATTTAAACAAATTAAGCTGTAATACAAAACAAATTATTTAAGGAGTAATAGGCATGTTTTTTGTTCCTGTTAAGTAAAATTACATATCTACTGTTTTGATTATGTTCTTTTTGCAACTTCAGATAATATTTTTATGTCAATAAACTGTTACAAAAAGTTATTGTTTGAAAAGCTTAAAAATATTGTTCACAAAAGTTCAGAAACATAAGCCTTCTAAAAATATTATATTCTTGTGGTTTTGTTTACTGTCAGTTTTTATGTAACTTTCAGTCTCATGTATGAGAATCAAAGGCAAATGCACAATTCACTACAACAGCAAGTAAATACAGTAAGTTATAATCCTGCACTTTATGTTCCACCTTCTTTTTATGTTTGGAATCCCAAATTTTCCCTTGCAATTCTATTCTATTCCTTGTATATCAGAAAAGAATGCTGACTTCAGAAGATGAGGCACTGTGGAATTAGATTGCCGTGGAGCTGTTCCTGAATCTCTTGTTATTTGAGTGTAGGTGGTTATTTTCATGTTTTGTGATTGAGTTTTTTGCTTGTTTTTTTTCTTTGTGTGATTATAGTTCTAGATTACGGGAAACTCTTCAAAAGGCAGATTTTTCATATCTTTGCTTTGCTTTGCTGTTAATTTGGTGTAAAAGAAGAATCTTGAAGAGGAAAAAAAAATAAAACCAAACTGTCACAGAGGAGTAGAATAGTAAAATGTTTTCCTTAATGACAATGTGCATTTCAATGTGTTTAAACATACCTATTATTTCAAGTGAGAATTTTTACCGAGTGTAAATGCAATTTTTATAGTGAAGTTTGAACTTAACTTTCTCACATAAGCTATTTAAAAATTATTTTAAGTTACTTAACATACAATCTTTCACAGTATGGGATATATGGGAAACAACTCTGGAAGTTGTACTCCTACCTACTTTTTCTGTGGAGACCTGTCCTTTTTCTTCTTTCCAACCAAAATGTGCTATGGCTGCAGTGGAAGCCAGAACAGAAAAACTGAGCTCAATTCTCAGCCCCACTGGGAATAAACACTGCAGATTTACTTGTCAATCCAGCAAACTTCATCCTTTTTACCACTAATCTTGCTGTGTGCAGTGTTTGGCCAGCTATTTCGATCATATGATCAAACTATCAGACTTTTTATTTTAACAATTGCATTTTTTAGGTCAAAACATATTAATATGACATATAGACCTAAATCACACTATTGATCAAGATAAGACTTCAAAGTCAGCAGCAGGTTAAAAAATATTACCTGTGTTGCCACAGGTTGCTGCAAAAAGTAGAATACATGTTTTTTGAGAGATGGAAAGTATGTTCTATGGATGCATGGTAGGCTTCTTCAGCAGTGGAAAAATAACTGCATTATAGCAAATTACCAGAACTAATTACAAATTCCTGCCCTGTGCTACTTCTACTAGATGAGCTATCATTATTTTGTGTCATGGCATAACACAAAAAACCCTTAAAGAACCAAACAGATGACACAATTAAATTATGGTATCTTTTGAAAAGTCCCATGATGATTGATTCAAAAGCATTATAAAGATCTAAGAACCTTGACTTTTTTTAGTAATACTGCAGTTCTTCTTCTTTTAGTCTACTGCATGGACTTCCATATGGATATCCATATTTCACAGAGACAGGATGGTAAGCATACACTGAGACTATATGATCTATTGCTCTTTTCTTTGATCTTGGTGCAGTGTAACCATACACTGGAACTACTTTGTTCATAAAATACATTTTACGCTTCACCAAAGGATATTTATTTCCTATCAAAGTACATTTCAAATGTATTTCCTTTATTTTGAAAATATTTGGCTGTTACAATGTAGTGACAAGTACCTAATGGAGAAAAATGATAGCGTGAAAAAGTAATTTGAGGGTCAAATTTATTTACAGTTATTTTCTACTTTGATCTAAATACCTACAGATCTACTATAGATATGAGACATGCATTTCCTATATTAGAAATAAGTCAAATTTAATTAATGAATCACCAAAGATTTATTGAGATTTAACTTGCATATTTTTGAGCTAATGAAGCCTTTTCACACAAGTCACATAGAAATTGATATTGGTTTTCCTGTTGGTTCTTCATAAAAGTACTCATCTAGGCAAATGACAGTGGTATTTATAAAGCTACTTAAAATTATTAGAAAGCAAGCTAGGGCTCCAAAATATCTTTTAGTCAGAGGTAAAAAAAAAAAAAAAATTACATCAGAGTGTTTTCTATGTGTGTAAAACTTTTGCCATTTCATATTTTTACATGAAAAATGGAAGCAAATTATAAAATAAATTTTAAATAATCTTCCTAATAAAAAGGAAAATCACACAAAGGTGTCCTTTAGTGGGAAAAACAATTTGATGATCTCTTTTGTAACTGGTTTTGGTTTGAATACAAACCATGTTATTGTCTGTAGCTTAGTACTGTGAATACAGTATTCTGCATCTGTATTTACCACCATGTCAGAAATTCATTGGAAATGATTAAAGTCAGTATCTATGGCAGCTGTAAGCGCAGCAAGGAGATACAGCTTGAAAAAAAGAAGTATCAGCAGTCTGATAAAAAGTACTGTGGGAATTTTGGCAGATGGAATTAAATGATCCAAACCTGAAAAATACTAAGTCATGATCTCCCAGTACTGATATCTTCTCATTTCACATCTGAGTCTTGTCAACAGCTTCTTAGACATCAGCTGCTCCTAGCTCATATACTGTCCTTTTAGGACCATCAGTAGTAAAACTTGTCTGTTATTAGAATCTTAATGTGATAGAAATCATTCCAGAGAGTTGCAAGACGAGAAGAAATCCATCAGGGTGGAGAAACTGCACCAACTGGAGAAGCACTAATACACTGCTTTTATGTTCCTCTGGTGACAGAGTACAGCAAGATGAATGCTTCACTACCCTGACACCTTACAGTTGTGTTAGCTGTGTTGTGGCATGGCATTACGGAACAAACAAGATGCAAGTTTATGCAAAACTTGAGCATTTTGATTAGTCACTCCCATGTACCTTGCAAACCCTTCAAGTTTGCTTTTTCCATGAAGGAAAAGATGTTAAATGCTGCTGAGCTTCATAACAGGGCAATTAAGTAAAAACAATGGAATAATTATCCACATAGAGGAGCACAAAAGTGGATTAACATCTGTCAAAAGAACAAAGATGTAACCACGTACACACACACACACACAAATATATATATATACACATATTTATACACATATATAGGCTCTCAAAATCACTGAAGGATTAAACTTATGAGGTGAAAGTGTGCCAAGGCAGAGGCAAGGAAAATATAAATGGTGAACCATAATACCTTCTTCCCTTTAATTTATTTACCTAAAGCTAATATGAAGTATTATACCTGTCTGAATGAGGAAGCAGTTTTACCTACATAAATACATTCTACAAATCACAGAAAATTTTATAAAAATCTTGCAAATGTTGTAAGCTTAAATACTAAAAAGTTAAGAACATGCCATAAATTCTTAAACCAGGGGAACTGTGATTCTTGTTTATTATAGTTATTTGCTGGTGAATACAGATTTTAATTCCATGTGGAAATTTCACAGAATCATTTAGGTTAGAAAAGATCTTGGTGATTATCAAGTCCAACCTATGACCTAACATCACCCTGTCAACAAGATTGTGGCACTGAGTCCAGCACCGAGTCTTGTCGTAAACACCTCCAAGGACGGTGACTCCACCACCTCCCTGGGCAGCCCATTCAAATGCCCCATCACTCTTTCTGTGAAGAAATTCTTCCTAATGTCCAGCCTAAACTGTGGCTGTTGTAATGCAGACACGCAGAAAAACCACGAGTCTAGGTCAGTAGAAAAGTGGCAAAGCCAGGTTTTAATGGCTTTTCTCCTGAGGTTTTTATATGTTAGTTTGCAAAGGGAGCTAGATGGCACAGAGGAATTGGTTCTCTGGCCATCCACCCCCTGAGGGGGTTGGCTCAACTCCAGCATGTACCTTCACAAGTGTTTTTCTAAATGAAGCCATGATAATCTGGGAAAAACAAGTAGCAGGTGTGAATATTGATAAACACTGGTGACTTTGCTTCAGTTAGCATGCATGGGAAAGACAGAGTTCTCACAAAATATTGGAGAGCTGAAGAAATGAATTGCTAAAGCTTTGTCGACATCAACAGCCTAAACCCCCCAGTGCAGCTTAAGGCTGTGTCCTCTTGTGCTGTCGCTGTTGCCTGGGAGAAGAGACCGACCCCCACCTGGCTACAGCCTCCTGTCAGGGAGTTGTGGAGAGTGAAAAGGTCTCCCCTGAGCCTCCTTTTCTCCAGGCTAAACAACCCCAGCTCCCTCAGGTGCTCCTCACAGGACTTGTGCTCCAGACCCTTCACCAGCTCTGTTGCCCTTCTCTGGACAGGCTCCAGCATCTCAGCATCCTTCCTAAACTGAGGGCCCCGGAACTGGGCACAGCACTCAAGGTGCGGCCTCACCAGTGTCGACTGCAGGGTAAGATTGACCTCCTGCTCCTGCTGGCCACACTGGCCACTATTCCTCACACAGGCCAGGATGCCCTTGGCCTTCTTGACCACCTGGGCACATTGCTGGCTCTTGTTAGTCTGTCACTGTCCCCTTCTGCCTGGCCACTGTCCTGCCCCTCTGTCCCCAGCCTGTAGCACTGCAGGGGGTTTGTGGTTGTGCCCAAAGTGCAGGACCTGGCGCTTGGTCTTACTAAACCTCCTATCATTGGATTTGGCCCATCAATCCAGCCTGTCCAGGACCCTCCTAGAGCCCTTCTACCCTCCAGCAGATCAATACACACTCCCAGCTTGGTGTCATCCAGAAATTTGATGATGGTGGACTCAATCCCCTCATCCAAATCATCAGTGAAGATATTAAAGAGGACGGGGCCCAACAATGATCCCTGGAGAACACCACCAGTGTTTGGCCACCAATTGCATGTGGCACCATTCACCACCACTCTCTGGACCCGGCCATACAGAAAAGAGCACCTGTCCAAGTAATGGACTGACAGCTTCTCCAGGATTTTGCTATGGGAGACAGTGTCAAAGGCTTTGCTGAAGTCCATGTAGACTACACTCACGGCCTTCCCTGCATCCACCAGGCTGGTTACCTGATCATAAAAGAAAATCGCATGTTTAGGCAGAACCTTCCCCTCCTAAATCCATTCTGTCTGGGTCTGATCTCTTGACCACAGCTCTGTGACTGCACTCAAGATGATCTGCTCTATAACCTTGCCAAGCACCAAAGTCAGGCTGACAGGCCTGTAGTTTTCTGGACCCTCCTTTTGCCCTTCTTGTGGATGGTTGTCATGTGTGCCCCTGTATCACAATATCTCAAAGTTTTACAAATATCAATGACTCTTTTCTGACAGTTCTGTGTATCTACAGATGCAGTCAGGTTTCTATCAACAAAGCTGCCCACTAATTCCAGGTGGCAGACTTGAAATACCTGCAGGTGTATTTTTAGGATCTACCCCTTTCTGGTACATTATCTATACATTCAAAACTCAACTTCTACCTCTGTACATTCAGAGAAAAGAGGAAGTCCCTATTACAGAATGAGGATGGTAATCGCCATCCCAGGCTCCACAGCTTCTGTGCCAGAGTGCGAGGTGCTGAGATCTTCCAAAAGCGTCTCCTCAGCGAAGGTGCTTGGCAGAATCAGCCACACACTCACACGCGTGTGCACACACAGATGCACAGATAGGTTCAGTAATACGGGTCGTTGGCAAAGAGCCAGGAACTATAATCTCCACTTAAGAGTTCCATGGAAACAGTTTATTGCATCTGCACCGTAAAGGAGTCAAGAGGCAAAGACAAGAAACAGTGGAAGGTCCAGGTTTAAGTACAGGAGCAGGGCGAGCATCAGGGACCACTGATCTGAGGGCATGAGGGCGGCACAAAGGCGGGACTAGGGAATGGGAGCCGATGGGGAAGCTCTGGGGGAATGCAAGGGAGAAGGGCCAATGGAGGGAACCTGGAGTGGAAAACTTTCTAGGACACGGAACACACAAGGGAGCAAGAGGGCGGGGAGGCCAACAGCCAACCAGGAACCCAGAACTGGGGTAGATTACCATAACAGAACAAAGCATTCTGGGAGAGGCTTCTTTTCTCACCGTGACCTAGACAGAAGTCTCTGATACTAGGGATTGGCTTACGCAAGACCTCTTTTCATTCTTCATGTGATGGGCTAAGTGGCTACCCCAGGTGCTCACCTCACAAAATAGGACAATGATAGAAATAAGATCCTTAGTACCGGTTTTGTTTCTGTGTTCGGTGTAGATTACAAAGTGAGGGGCTCTCAGTGTGGCAAGGTTAAGGACCATGACTGCAAGAATGATCAGTTTCCAGCTGACTCTCAAGTTAAGGAGGATCTGCAGCTGCAATTGGATTCCGGAAATTCTAAGGGATCTGATGGGCACATCCAAGAATCCTCAGAGCTAGCTCATGTCATTGCAAAAGCTCTCTTGATTTTTGAGGTCTTGAGAATCTGGAAGCTGGCAAACCTTGTCCCAGATTTCAAGAAGGACAAGAAGGAGGACCCTGGAAACTACAGGCCTGTCAGTCTCACTTCAGTGCCTGGTAAAGTTATGAAGAAGATTATTCAGGGAGGTATTGAAAAATGCCCGGAAGTCAATGCAGTCATCGGTCAACACAGCTACAGCACGGATTCATGAGTGGAAAGTCCTGCTTATTAAACCTGATTTCCTTTTATGACAAAGTAACCCACCTAGATCATCAAGGGAAGACAGTAAATATAATTTTTCTGGACTTCAGCAAAACTTTTGATATTGTCTCCTCCATTATCTTTCTGGATAAAATGTCTGACATCTCAATAACCATTTTATGTGATGGGTGACCAACTGGCTCACAGGTCTGGCACAAAACGTTACAGTGAATGGGGTGACATCAGACTGGTGACCTGTCACTGGTGTGCTACACAAGGCTCCATTTTCAGCTCAGTTCTCTTCAACACTGTTGTTAACAATTTGGATGAAGGACTTGAAGGAAGTTTGCTGACAACCATAAATTGGGAGGAGATGTTGACTCCCTCGAAGGCAGGGAGGCCCTGCAGAGAGACCTCAGCAAATCAGAGCACTGGGCAATCACCAACCATATGAAATTCAACAAGCAAAGTGCTGATTCTGCACCTGGGACAGGGCACCTCTGGATGTATGGGGAATGAGATGCTGGAAAGCTGTGCCACGGGAAGGGACTTGGGGATCCTGGTCAGTGGCAAGTTGAATCTGAGTCAGCAGTGCCCTGGCCTTCAGGAGGACCAAGCGTGTCCTGGGGGGGCAGCAGGGACAGCATCTCCAGCTGGGCAAGGGAGGGGATTGTTCTGCTCTGCTCTGCACTGGAGTAACTTCCCCTTGAATATTGTGTGCAGTTTTGTGAACCACAATATAACAAAGTCATGAATCTATTATGGAGAGTCCAAATGAGGGCTGCAAGGATGGTGAAAGCTCTGAAGAGGAAGCCAGCTGAGGTCACTTGGTCTGTTCAGCCTGGACAAGAGGAGACTGAGGGGAGAGCTTATTGTCATCTTCAACATGCTTATGAGGGGAAGCAGAGGGCAGCTACTGATCTCTGCTGTGAGATCAGTGACACAACTCACTTGGGACCAGTGACAGGACTCAAGAAAATTGTCTGAAGCTCAGTCAGAGAAGATTTTGGGTTGATATCAGGTAAAAGGTTTTCACCCAGAGGGTGGCTGAGCATTGGAACAGGCTCCCCATAGAAGTGAAGAGTCACAGCACCAACCCTATCTGAATTTAAGAAGTGTTTGGACAATGCTCTCAGGCCTGTGGTGTGATTCTTGGGGTGTCCTATGCAGGGCCAGAAGTTGGATTTGATGATTATGACTCAGCTTATTCTATGGTTCTATGAAATTCTAATGTGTACGAGTTGGTTTGCAGTTCAGCTTTTGGTTCATTTCTGAGATGAAATGCAAATCCCTAGATTTTTAATGCAAACTGCTGTTTCTTCTATGACATTGGACAATTCATAATTAAAAGCCACCTCGGAAGCAGCACTTTAAGTGACTTGCTCAACATCACATGAAAAGTATTTTGTAGCATCAGAGACAACTCTGGAGCATGGCATACCTCTTTCTTCTTCCTTGTCCATTTTCCAATCTGTACGTGAACTATCTCAAAGACCCTAGGTCAAGTGCAGTTAGTTGTGAAGCAAGACTCTGCTCATACCTGGATAACATAATCTCTTCTTCCTCTTTCTGAGCCTGAGTGTAGCAGGATGCTCTGCCTAGAGTGAGATAACCCAACTCTAACAATGTCCTATTTGCAAAACTACCAGTGGTGAATGGAGAAAGAGGTGTCATTCTGCTTTGGTGCTGAATAATGCTGAAACCAGTCTGACTCATCAGTCCAAAAATTAAACAGCTGGAGAGTGAGGTGATGATGTGATAGACCAGATAAAGTACCTTGATATAGAAACAAAGAGCTGGCACTACTAATAACTTATCTAAAGCTGGCCTGGACGCATATGACTGACAGTGAATAATTTTAAACAATAAAGGCCTAGTTCTACTTTTTAATAGAAGAGTCTTCTAACATATGACTATTTGGAATATGTGTGGAGATTCCTCCCTTGAGTGGGGATGATGCTCAAGGTTACTTCTGGAGGCTGAGCAAAACAGATTTGCCCATGGTTGTTGGTATGGTGGAGTAACATCAATCTCTACTTAATAATTGGGTTTACTGGCCTTAATAAAATTGCTGTAATGGAATTACTTCAATATTGCTTTTATAGTGCACCATACTATTGTAGTAGTTATAGCTCCTATACTGTGTAGTAAATAATCCTAATTAAATCTATTTGTCTAATCATTTTAATAATAATAATTTATACTTACATAAATATACCTTGTTTGCCATCCTTCATCATGTATGAGAAAGTTGTCAAAAGGTTCAACTACACCTATATGATCCTCTACACATAAATGTTTGTGTTGTTCCACTGGGGGAAACTGCGAACAGTTATTTTAAAACAGATAGTCTAGGATGAAATTAAATCAAATAAGACAATATTGCATCTGAGAACTGTTTACTGGTAACAAAAAGAGAGTTGCTCTACTAAAGATCAGAAAAGACAGAAAAGGAGGAAGGAAAATGAAAAAGGATGGCGGGGGAGAGAGAGAGAAGACCGAGAACAAGCGGGCATTAGCAGCAGCAGGTCGGGGAGTGCCGTCAGTGTCCGAGTGTCAGGGGGTGTGTGCACGCTGCCTGCCGGGGAGCCCGCGCGGCTCTGGGACAGGCGCGGCTCCCGCGGCCACGGGCGGCCGGACACGCGGTGAGGGGCTGGGCGCTCTGCCAGGAGGTGCAGAACCCTGGACAGGGTCGCGGAGGGGACAGCGGCGGCAGGCTGGATGGGCCAAGCAAGGTTAGAGGCAGGCAGGAAGGCAGGGATAAAGCGGGCAGGGCGTCGGACTGGAACACGGGGAGGCAGGACAGAGGAGGGGAGGCTCGGAGTCAGGCAGTGTCCAGCGAAGCGCCCTGCAAAAGGGAGGCCGAGTGGGAGTAAGAGCAGGCTAGAGGCAGGGCAAGAAGCTGACCAAAAGAACAAAAAGACAAGACCCAAAAGCCCAGGCCAACAGAGCCCCAAAGCTCGTGATGCAGTAATTTTTTATGCCCCCTGTCTCCTCCCGAGGTGTGCCTGCTGCTGGCAGGAGACCATTGGCCCCGTCCAACTTCCCACTACAGCCCATTGGTAGGGACCTTTTTCCATCTGATTCGAGAACCTGTCTGGAGGGTACAGTGGCCTTGGTGGTTTCTTGCTGACTGCCTGTTCCATGTGAGATCGAAATGGCTGCCAGGCAAAGTCTCCCCAGAGACTCCAATCTTCTGCTAGTTGCCACCTGCAAGTGGCACATGTGCAACCCCTCCCCCACATGCCTCTAAGGAGCAGTGTTGAGACAGAAATAAATTGGCTCCTCACACCATTGACAAAGCTTAGGGCTAAGTTTGGATCCAACTGCATCTTGACTCCTCTCCAAGAAAGAGTTCAGAAAGCATGGGCGTCCTTTCTACACCTTGTGACTCAACTGGAGGGCCTCTTTACTGAACTTTGTCTGAAGCTTGCACTCTGCCTGTGACACTGGGTCACTGAGACAATCTTGGAAGGAACAAAGAAGGCAATCTTGTTTTTCCTTTGTAGGCTTCACTGTTACAGATGCAGTTTTCCAGGATTTAGCTATACTTCTACCAACCTGAGCATGTGCTGCTTCATCTTTTCAGATGCGTAATGTCTTGATCTGCTGCCAGAGGATTTTCTTGATAGAAACAGGATATATCTCTCTGATTTCAGGATTGTTCTTAAACGTGCTTCAAGTTATTTCCTCAAATAATGAAGATCGTATCTTACTAATTAAATGTTTGAGCTACTGACAAACTGCTACATTTTTTAATGTATAATCTTAGAAAATGCTAAACACTTTAACTGAAACTTATAAAGTATTTAGCATGAGGCCTGAACCATGTGATTTTCCACTTTGATGGTTCAGTCTGGGCAAACTAATATGAAATTGAAAATCAGGTCTTAGAATGATAAATATTTCTCTGACTTGTGAATGACTCAGAAAAGCAACGAAAAAGTATCTATTTTCTATAATCACTCATTCTTTTTCACTTGACCTGAAGGCTATTAATGATTTCCTAAGGAATACAGACCAGTTCCTGCCCCAGCTATACATGGATCATATGACAGTAACTCAGCATTTTCTCCTATCTGCAGTCAATGGCAAGGGAAGGCATCTGTTCCACTAATCCTTTGCAGAACCACAGGAGTAACTGAGAGAGAAGTGGTTTCCTCCTCGCTGCTTTGCTTGAATGGGTTAGCAGGACAAATGTTCTCTCTATGTTATCCCATTTGCCTGAGCTCCCACCAAAGGTCTGCCACAAGATCAACAAATGTTTGCCTTTAAAACCTAGACTGAAAGTACACAGATGGTCACAAAAAATATTCCAAGATGCTTTGCCCATACCTCAAAATCCCTTACTGGGGATTAAAATGTAGTAAGTGAATTCATTAGAAGTTAAGTGCACTGGCCATTACCCTGGAAGAAAAAGAGTCATTTTAACTTGCAGCTGTAGGTCACACAGATAAATTTTTCCTTTTTAATGTAGTACTTAAAATCTCCTGTCTTTGATGAGATGTTATAAATGTCAGGTTTTTTTTTCAATTTCTGTCTGTATTATGGTACACCTGTATTTGTTTAAAAAAAAAAAGGAAGAAAAGAAAGAAAAGAACAAGAGATCTCAGGAAGAAAATTCTTATTTCATTAGTTAAACAAGGAAGAGATGCACATATATATGTATAACCACAAGAGATAAGATGATCATAAAAAGTCAATACACATCATGACCCTGAACACCAAACATGGAGATATAAGATGGTTGCAGTTTATTACAGCATAAATGACATTAAAAGTATGTGACAAATCTTTGCTAAATCTCAAAGTATCTTCACACTGTAACTTCTCTTTGTCTAAAACTAATAAAAACAGTGAACAATCTGTGAAGGCTTTAACTTCAGTCCTGATTTTCTTTCATTGAAATACAGAATAGTTCAAAGTCAAGCACTACATGAAGTGATTTACTTTGCTTTTATGAAAGGCATTATAGAAATGTCACTATTGTATTTTACTGTATTTAAGAATTAACTACTGTAGTACAGCCACAAGAGATGAATATATGTACTAGGATCAGCCCCATCAATTACTACTCACCAACAATTAGTGTAAAGTACTCTTGAAATAAGAGATTTGAAGACAAAGGAGTAAACACATTATTTGAAAAGAGGTTGCATTTAATCCCAGAATTTTTTTTTTTCACTCTAAGATAACCTTATTTTTTTTTCACTCTAAGATAACCTTATTTTTTTTTTCACTCTAAGATAACCTTATACTACAGTATTTTCTTTTTAACAATAACAGCCTTTCAATTAAATTAAGCAATCAGTGTGCCACAAGCCATATCTTTCTTTGGTAGGAGGAGTTAGAAGCCCCAACATTCAATTGACCTGTTTCCACATAATCTACAGGAAAAAAATGAAGATTAAGTCCTCTAACAAGAGCAGTTTTCACAGTGTAGCATACAAAGAGAAGGATTTGGTAAAAAGATGAGAGGGCAAGCCGCATTGTGCTGGCTCACTTAAATCTTATTTCCAATTCACTAAATGTGTTATTTGACTTGGCAAGTGAGTTGGTATGTGTATTAGATCAGCAGGGAGCCTAATCAAGGAGATGCCAAGTTTGCTGCAGTCCCTCTGTGCAGCATTAGCCTCAACTAGTGACCTTAAGCAAAGTGGGTGGTTGAACCCAAAAGAGAATAGCATTAACTTTTGCTTGAAGTTCAGCCTGATTTGAAGTCTTCCTTTGTGCGTTATTAAAAAAATGCAAAAAGCATTCAGCAGAACTGAATCTAGTCTGCTCAGCACCATCTTCACATGCAAGGCTTTATAGAAGCCTGCCTCCATTATTGCTGACACATGCAAAAGAAATGAAAAGCATTAACGCAGCTAAGGCACTTGATTTTGCAGCTGTAGAACAATTCACTTTGTAATGCAGTAACTTGAAGTTGGGGGATTTTGAGTTTTCTCTCCTTTTTTTTTTTTTTAATCCAGATAAACTGCTAATTTGTTAATAGCCACAAGAATTATTTTCAAATATTAAACAAAACTCAAAAAACCCAAAAATCATACAAAACTATTTTTATGCCCTCATTTTGCTAGCCATTTGGTGTACACAGTTTTTTTAACATTTTCTGCATTTACAGATCCAGACAGATCAGTGTAAGCCTGCCCTTTAAAGTTTTTCTGTACTAAATTATACTTAGTCTGTACCTCTTAAAATACCCCAACATTCCAAATAAGGATGCATTTTTGTCTTAAAAATACTTAACAAATTTTTCTGCTTTTAAATATTGTAAGACATAAGGTGTTTTAATATTTGTATTTTTTATTACCTCTGTTTCCACTAAAGTCAAAACTTAAATAAACACCCCTTAAAATAATGTTTCTATGATTCTTCTACCAGGTGTGGTTTCTATCTGCAATGCTCTTTTAGGCTGAAGATATGGCTCAGAGAAGTTACAAAAGTGCATGCTATAAATAATGTTAATGGACTCCTCTTGTAAATTTTCAGTGTTTTCATTGTTTTCCCAATCTTATTTTTACTAAGTTTTTAGGCTAAGTAATAGAATTAGTTTTCTATCTGTTTCTGTCAAGAGTATCTCTGTATCTCTACCCGTTACTCAGTTATCCTCTACTCCCCAGTATTTTATATGTACATTCTCACTTAACACTAGAAAAAAAGATTTTTTAGCTTTCCAATCCAAATGAATCATGAGAACTTAAAAAAAAAAAAACAAACCAAAAACCAAAACAACTGCTTGTGTACAGCTCTGTCTGTGTTGTGTATTGGAGTTGCATTTCACATTTCATTTTAACTGTGCCTTGTGCATGTCCTGTTTCTTTCTCCCTCCCAGTCAGAGATATCACATGAAGGACAGTAGCAGCACATTCAGCTCTTTTTTCTGTTATTAAATTGCACCAGTTTTTAGTATCCAGTATTCCTCCAAACCACAACAAAGAAAACTAGATTTTTTTGGGGAAGAATATTATACAAGGTCTCCTACTCAACAATAAATCGTGGATTAAGTAGACAGATGTAAAATGTAATCTGTTTTCCTAACACAGTATAATAACTTCTTTCATCATGTAATGAAGAGTCAGGGAAAAAAAAAATCAATTTTTTCCCCTGTACTATTGCAGGAATAGCTTATCAGAAACAATTACTAATAAATAAAAACTATACTTCAAACGAACTATTTCTATTCAAAGGTCTGAGAAAATTTCACAAACTTCCACTTGCCTCAGATGCTCTATAAACAACATAAAGGTACATTCATTACAATTTCCAGCCGTGGCCCTTTTGAGCCAGGTCATTGGGTTTAAGATGTCAATGAACTCCTCCCCTTGTCCCCAGCCTGTCTGCAAAAAGGAGTGCCTTCTACAGCCCACTGTTAATACAGTACACATCACAGTCCTCCATCGACTGCAGGGGCACCCTGCGTCACCATGGGCTGCAAGGAAATCCTTACTTCCCCTGCTCCAGGATGGGGTCCCACCCATGGGAGACAGCCCTCCTTGAACTTCTCCAACATGGACCCTTCCCATGAGCTGTAGTTCTTCACAAATTGCTCCAGTGTGGGTCCTCCATGAGGTCACAAGTCCTGCCAGGAAACCTGCTCTAGCACAGGAATCTCACATGTCACATCCTCCTTCTGGCATTCACCTGCTTTGGCATGGGGTCCTCCATGGGCTGCAAATGGATCTCATCACACGTCCTAGTCCCTTCAACTCAAGTTCAGACAGAAGTTTCAGCCTGTGCAGTACAGTGGCACAGAAAACAGCAGCAATATCCTGGCCATCTTCCAGCCCAGGAGCATCCCCATGGCTGTTACCAGAATGTTCCCAGGCACAATACAGTGAGGTGATCAGCAGTGCATCACTATGGTGAGCAGTGAAAGTAAAAAGCCACTAATGAGCACTAGGCTCTAATGTACAGTCAGGAAAGCGAGCCCCATGGCAAGCACTGCTTGTTACTAACTAAACAGCAGTAACAGCGATAAATTCAATCTAGCACATCCCAATCAAATCTATTGTTATCCTGAACCCTTTGTGCAGCCAGTTAAGCATCAAAAAGGACTGTTGTGGTTTAAGCCCAGCTAGCAGGAAAGCCCCATGAAAGTTCTCTCACACTCTCACCAGCGAGATCAGGGAGAGAATTGGAAGAGTGAAAGCCAGAAAACTTGGGATTTGAGATAAAGACAGTTTGATAGGAGAAGTAAAAGCTGCACACACAAACAAAACAAAACAAGGAATTAATTCACTGCTACCAATGGGAGGGCAGGTGTTCAGCCATCTCTAGGGCAGCACAGCCCCATCATGCCATTATGGTTACTTGTGAAGACACACGCCATCACTCTAAATGACACCTATTCTTCCTTCTTCCCCGCACTTAATATACTGAGCATGATGTAAGGTCTGAATGCCCCTCTGGTCAGTTTGGGCCACCTGTCACAGCTGTGTCTCCTCCCATGCACACCCAATTTCCTTGCCAGCATGGCAAGTGTGCGAACAACAGAAACAGCAAAGCCTTGGCTTTGTGTAAGCAGTCTGCAGCAATAACAAAAACATCTCTATAAAATCAACCCTGTGCTCAGCACAATTCCAAAACACGGCCACTGGGAAGAAAATTAACTCCGACTGAAATCAGCACAGACAGAAAGTTTAATTTCTTGATAAAAAGAGTGATAGGAAAACAAGCAATTTTTACTCTAATGACTACAGGGGTAGAGCATGTAAACCTCCCTGACATTGGCTTATACATCAGAAAGGATATGAAATAATCCATAGTCCTATGATGGCTTAGCAGGACTGTAGCAGTTGTGCCATGCTTAGAAGATAATTACCTGGAAGATGTAATAGGCAAAACATACAGGCAAAACCCATTGATGACAGAACCAGGATCTGGGGGTGTACTGAAGACTCTTGCTGGCCATGCTTTCTTCAATCTGATATTGCTTTTATTTTTCTAGGCCTCTCAATACCTAAACTTCTAAGATTGTGTACCATATTGCAGAAAGGCAAATGGGGACAAAAGTAGTCTGTGACTAGTGTATGTAAAACTCTAATTTGTGATTAATTCCTACAGATGACTTACAAATCCCCAGGAAGTAAAGACTGTAACAAAAGTGCTAACCCAGTCTGACTCACAGCAGCACTACTGGGTGTCACCAACATATTAGCGAGTATGGTATAAAGGACAGCCATATGAGAAGGGTAAAATGAGGGGTTAAAAGTCACACCAAACACACTGAAAAGGCCTGCAGGTTCCTCAACTTTTATTCTTTAATTGGGAGGAGAAGAGTTTTTACTAAAGACAAGTCTACAATGTAGGCCGGCAGCCCAACTGGGCAATACCCTTGATTTGTGCAGTTCACAGCAGTTCTCTTCTCATGTCTTCATACAGAGTTTTTTTCAAATGTAGTTACAATTTTAGAAGTATAAAGGTATTTTATTAATTTTTTTAATAAAACCTTGACTGCCAAAAATACTTGAAGTTAGTAATCATTTGCAGACTCCTTTCCCCTTTCTCACTGCAGGACTGAGGGCAGTAGCACAGCTGGCTGCCAGCTCAGTCCTTATTACCAACACCAATTATTGGTTAAAAAAGCCTACTATTCATATCTGGCTGCATTTCTTGACACAAGATATTAGGAACAAGAAACTCTATCCTTGTGATAGTAAATTTGCCTGTTTTTTAAATATTTTATCACAAACCTTCAAATAAGAGGAAACGATGAATTATTTTATATTTGATTCTTATTTAGGAGCAGATAAAAAAAAAGATCCCTCCTCCCATGTGACCTTCCTGGCAGGTATTATACTTTGGAGAAAAAGCTGTGGCAAAGAGAGCAGTGAGAAAATTGAGTGCAGTAACTGAAAAACCTGTGTAATTCTAGATTCCTTTGCAAGGAGTAAGCTTAATAAAATCAAAGTAGTTTAAATGAGATCAAAATTCATTTTCCAGCCAGAAAACACTTGTCTTAGAACTGGATATAAACATTTAAATACATTATCATCATTGTCCAAATATATGTCCTGAAATACATCAAGAGAAACAATATGCAGATATACTTAATCAAACCAATACTTCAATTAGATGGAAAAGAAGCTCAAATAATTTCCTATTAGTAAAAACAATATCTATTATATGGTAGATGTTGTTAAGAAGATAGTATTTATTAAAAAAAAAATCAGAGGAGATACTTTATTATGTTTTGAGGCTTCATTTCTGATTTGTTGTGACAAAAGGAAGAAGATTTCACAGAGAAGAAACAAAATGAACTGTACCTGAAACAATGATCTTCCTTTTAGCAGGAAGGTCCCTCTTACAAAACTATGAGAAGACGTGGCACATGGCCAGTGGTATTTTTGTCAAATATAGAGAGGTATATACAAAGGGTTTTTGTGTCGAGATTGGAACCTATTAAAGTGGACATTCATGTCAAAATAAAGCTTTTATCACAGTCTGCCACAGTTGATGCTAAAGCACATTTAATCTGTTCACAAAGGCAAGGTATGTTCTGTGAAAGTATGCCATAATCTCTAAATATAGAAGTAAATGCAAAATATTACCAAGGTTAAAATGGAAATGTCACCTATAATTCAAGCAAAAGACTGTGACCTGCAACAGGACATACTTTCCCTGTGTTTAATCAGAGTTGTTTATTTCAGTTTCATAGCTGCTGAAGAGAAATAAAAACCTCTGGACATGTAGGAGAGGTACTGTCTTTAAAGGCTCATTTCTTTTTGCTTTTGACTAAAGAACTGAGATCATGAGCTGAGGTCAAATGCTTAACTGTTAGATCAACTGCACTTATATGAAATCCATCTGTACAGTCTCTCAGTTCTTTACAAAGTGATGTGCCAATGCAGACCTTCCATATATTGCTAATTTCCAAACACAGAAATTGTTTTGTATTAATCTGGTTTTGGTCTGGGTGGGTTTTTGTTTGTTTGTTTGTTTGTTTGTTTTTTTTAATTGGTGTTTTGTTTTGTTTTGTTTTGTTTTTAAGGTGGAGATGCTTGTTAAGAACAGTGACATTTTGTTTTGTTAAAAAACCAAAAAGATATTCTATTAGTGCATATTTTCAGCTGAACAACCATGGATGAACAATTTTCAACATTTCACTCTTTGAACTTCCAAAGACTCTACTACAGGTTTCTGTCTAGGATAAAACACCAGTCTGCAAGGATTAAGTACATTCTATCAAAAATAAATAACATGGTGATAAAAATGTAGATCTACATTCTGAAATATTACTGCAAATGGAAATAAATGTTTAGAACAAGTTTTATAATTATTTTGCAACTGAAACTCTCCTAATTTTATCCTAGCCTTCGGTCCAGAACAGTCTTGTATTGTGTGTGACACAACACAAAAGCTGAAAGTCTTGCATGAGCAAGGTTATTTTTTGAACATATCCAGGATTACTGCTGAAAAATGTTATTATTTAAATAATGAATATGTTGACCATTTAACATGACAGTACCTGTCATACTTCATCAAAGACAAGCAAGCATAGTTAAGGTCACCAGAAGGAAACTTCTAAAACAACATATAAATGATTTCATTTCTTGTTATCTGGTACTTTTCCTGCAGCACTACATATCACCTTTGAACTGCCTAATTAAGAATGATGCTTTCCTTTGACTCTGGTTCTAAAATGCAAGTGTTTGCCTGCTGTGGATTTCTGTTCATTACATGCATACAGGGAATTAATTTATTTGTAATTTAAAAAAACCCCTGATCAATTCATCATTAAACTAATAGCAATCTCTTTTTTAGTATTACTTGCTCAATTTATTTGAAAGAAAATTTGAAGATCCATACATATAAAAAAATTCTATTAAAGTTCCTTCCTGTTTGGCCCTGAGTAATCCAGGCCCAGTTCTTGAAATCTGCCACATGCAGATGAACCGCTTTGCCTTAAGCAGTCTTCCATCTGCACTCCTCCCAGGATTAGTTCATAAGATATGCAAGCCTCCACCTTTTCCCTTCCAGTTGCTATTTTTGAATAATCAAATTCTTAGTTCATTTTAAAGTATAACATTCTGAGGATGCATATAGCTTCAACCAACAGACATTAATTTAAATTTTTTTGGCCATAAAACTATGGTTCTGTTTGTATTAATATAAATCTACCTTAGCTTACTTTCTACTTTGTCAAGTGATCTGTTTTACTTTGAGAAATGAAGTTTGGTTTGTGAACTAGTTAGCAACCTTCCCCTTCTCCCCCTCCTTTTTTTTTGAGAAGAAGGAGGTCAGTAAACAGAAGATACTGTCTCTTCATAAATTCAGATAATAAAGTAATTTCTAATAAGTTCAAAAGAGGTTAGAAAACAAAAATCCATTTTTGGAGTTTGGGGCATCTTCTCATTAAGGGTAATATTGCAAGCCTCCAGTATGAAAAAGGCAGTGACTCAAATGTGTAATGATTTCACTTTCAAATTTCTTTTATCTCAGCTGCTGCTACATCAACAAATACAAGTGCTTCAGATATGTAGGCAGACTAATGAGCATTGCAGCTGATTACTAAAATATTGTAATACTTCCCAAGGCAAAATGACATATTTTTTAAAATTAAGAAAACAGAGTACTTTTTTACTGCTATAATGTATGACCTCAGTCTAAGCCTCAAATCCCACATTTCCCAGTACAGTTGAAGCAAGCAGTGTTTAATCAAAAAGGATTAATTTTGTTTTGGGAAAGGTTCTAATTTGTCTTGGTCAGTGTGTTCACTAAGGCTGTAGTGATCTTAAGGTCTACCATGTGCTTTCAAAAACCTCAAATTCCTTCTATTCTTCAGTAGTCCTTATATGTGTTTATTTTTTACTGGCGACATTTGTAGTTTGACAATTGGAATTACAAAAGTAATTTAAGTGTTATGTTTTAAAAGGAGAGAAAAATTTGTAAAGATACTCTAAAACTCTTTCCCAGGAGACATGGCACCACCTCTCAGCACAGCTCTCATAGAAGACAACTCTAAAAATACTCTAAAAACGTATCTTTCAGAATTTATTTCTGCTGGATGGACTGATAACCAGAATTAGACAAGGGAAGGATATTATAAAAGGATCCTCAAATTCTAGGGCACACATGTCTTGAGCTATGGGTTTTATTTCAAGTGACCCTGAAAGCGAAGAAATCCAAGACAAAGAAGGAACAAAGATATTGAAAGAAGCCTTTGCTTCTCCACTCCCTCTTATGCAAGTTCTGTGCTGTGTCCAAACAACAGTACAGAAACTTCCCTGCAAATTCAAAATAATTATCTTGCCATCTGCAGTGAAATTCAACTGCTGGATTTTTTCCTATGATTTAAATTCAGCAGTTCGAACTTCCTAGCAATTCTGATCCCAAGGATTTCTGTGAAGCCAGATTCTTCTTAGAAGTGCAAGTTCAGTAAAATGAATGCTAATATCTATCAGTGTTTATGCAGTATGGAACCTGGGCACATGCTTAAGACCAGATGAAGATTTGCAAGAAATACCTTTTACTGAAATGGAGCTGCAGGGAGCAGATAGTATTGAATTTTCAAACAATTGTAACCATCTGACACATAAAATTTTTTTTCATAATACCTAAAAAAAACCTCTCAATGAACCCAGAAAATTCTCCGTCTGAACCACAATATGAGACATCTGTGGTCCTCAACAGTAGAGAGTAACTAGCATCATCCCAAGGGACTCGTCACATAATTCAGAGATTTTTTTTTTTTTGGTTCTCTTTCATTCTGGGTTTGAAGACAGATTGCTTTACAAGGTACATCAGCCTGCAGGGAATAGCAATTTCCTTTTTCCTCTGGAACAAAACAAATGGAACTTTTAGAACTGTTTATCTTTGATCAAAAATATATTACTTAACACACCAAATAAACAGCTTTAAAATTTGTCATTGAAATTACTGCTTCCTGTGGCAATTTTTAGTGTTTTTACATTTGCTGGGCAATTGGTAACAAGAGCTGATATCCTTGCCATTTGTTTTTTCTTTTTGTAATGATCTTAGGAGCAACATTTTGAAATGCGAGCTTTCTTTAAAGTAACTAGATAAACTACCACGCTGTCAGGAATTATACACCACTTCCACACTAAATAATCATGGGAAATCAAGCAACAACTACAACCCATACACAGAATGCATGAAATGATACAGAACGAATATCATACATTTCTGTGGTAACATATTCATCCAGGAAGACCAAAACAATGATCAGAGTATTTAAAAAAAAAAAGCAGTGAACCCACCCCTGCTTTGTCTTACCCCACCAACCATAAAACCAAAACCTTTTAGAAAACAATTTTACAAGATTTGTAAACTCAAAGTATATTTTTATTAGACTCTTACAACAATTTATCTGTGTTTTTCTGATTTATTAAATTGGCTGAAGATGTATTTTGCAATGCATTATGTCACTATAACACATCGTCATATTTCATTCTCCTTGTTGTATAAGGCCATGGAACACTTGTCTTTTCAGAACTATCACTTTGTGTCATGGTTCATTATTTTTGCTTGCCATTTTTTCACTTTGGCTTTCATTTTCTATAGGTGTCACTGTCTGAAGTTTGCTGTGGCATTATGACTAATCATACTCCTGGTTTACTGATCACAAGCTCTAAGCCAGCTCTCCCCTTCCCTTCAATTCTATGCAAAAACCTCTTTGATCTAAAGCTTGTCCTTTCAGGTCTCAAAAAGAATAATTTTCTTCTTCATTTGGCTCTGAGGCAATTTAAATCTTGTGTCTTGAACTTCATTACTATTTAACAAATTCACCTTTTTCTGGAGAGAGTTATAAATTTGGACACCCAAACACACTGCAATTTATCAACATCTTCATATCCTTTTAAGAGGTTTTTAGTGTCAGAAATGAAAGAAAGGAGAGTGTGATTAAGATTTTTCCCAATAGCCCAAAGTTTTTTCTTGACACTTGGATATTAACCCAACCTAGAAATTCTTTCATTTCTTAATTTTAACTGTCCCCTGAAGCATTTCTGTCAAGTCCCAATCATACTCAATGCATACTTTTTTTTTCCCTCAGTTACTGTACTCTATACTCACAGAAGATCTTTGTGACTCATCTTCTTTCTTTAAGGGAAATATTCCCAGTGTTTCGAAAGTAGCAACAGCTATTTCAGAGCATCATCTACTCAGTTCCCTCTGATATGAATGTGATATCACAGTTCTCTAAGGTCTTCATAAAAGTTTGTATTGCTAGGTAGCATAGAAGGTAAAGCACAGTCACTATAGCTGCAGAATAACTTCATCTAAGCTAAAACTGGATTTCACTCTTCTTGAGTTGTTGCTAATGACTGTGGAGGTGCTCTAGATAAACTATGGTCTAGACTGGTGTTTTTTACTGTTTATCACATTCCTAGTTGAATTTGTACAAATTTAAAGTGTACTCTTGATCAAAGCTGAAAACTTGGCACAATCATAAAAAGCTGTTTACATTCTAGAATTCAGTATCATTCCACTTCTTTAGAAAAATCAATATCAAAAATCTTTCCAGGTGTTTGATTATCTATTTTCTCAAAAAAGAAAATCCCAAACATCCTTAAAATGAAGAATATTTATTTTTACAGTAGTTACTTGGGGGCTGGAATTTTCTATAAATTTGATGGTAATATTACCTTGACAGAAGTATACAGTGAGTTCTTCTGGGGAAATCCCAAACTCAGCTGACTGCATACATCCATTCAACTGTTCTGGATTAGCTAGTTCTTAGATCTGCATCAGAGATGTAAGGTTCTGAAAATATAAAGGATTCTTGTTTCTCCCATCTTTTCTTTTCCAAAGTGTTCCTCAAATGTCTGCCCAGTGCAGCAGAACTTCTACCAGTATATCTCAGCCATAAAAATTTAGGATTACTATGGAGTTTAAATAAGTTTTGGGTTCACTTTTTTTTTCCACAGAGATTTCAGAAATGGAAATTGTGAAGGAAGTTTTCTTGAAATAAGTCTGCTATGTACATCATATTGCTTTTTATCCAGAAATTCACAAAAGGATTTTGAATGGTAAAACATATGAATCAGAAGTACATCTGCAAAGCAGGGTCCTTATTTTCAAAGGGTAAGTACAACACTCTACAATTTCTTTTGTTCTTGGCTTTCTCTCACATTAACTTTTGTGCAGGCAAAATTTGAGGATACAAAACTGATGGCAAATCATAATGTGCCAGTCACCTAATCAAGACTTATTAAAAAATTTAAAATACAGATTAAAAAAACACCTTAACAATATCAGTATCAGTTGCCCATGGACAGTGATGATGATAATAACAGTATGACCCAATGCAGTATTAAATACAAGACTTGGATAATAGCTCATGCCCTACACTATTGTCCTGCTTCTGGCCTGCTTCAGGACAAGGTTAATTTTTACAATAGCCAGGAAGGGTCATAGCTGGGACTTTGAGGTCCGTGTCTATACCATCTCATTCTGTATCGTCTCATGTCACCTTCCATGGATGGAGAAGGAGGTCCCTTCCATGTCAGATAACATGGCAAAAAGAGCAGTCAGGTAATGTTGGAAGTGAAAACTTGCATGTGAATTGTTCATTTCTTCTTTTATTAGTTTTGTTGCAACTTACATGACCCTGATAAAGTGACAGATTACTTGCAAGGAGAGTGCTGTGGCAGCACCAGACAGGAGAAACTCAGTGCAGTGTACTGTGCCCCGGTACTACTTTTTACTGGACACAGTTCAATACTAGACAGCACCCTCAGGGGAAGGAGGAGGAAGTTAGAGAAACAGGCACCATGGCCACCCAAACTCAGCTGAGCCCCAGGAGCAACCTGTGCTGGTAGCAGTTGCTCTATACAAAAGAAGAAGTCTAAGTCCAAATCAATTTGCATAGTGAGGGATGAAGAGGAAGCAGGACCTTCACAACAGGAGGAAGAGGTAGGGCCAGAGATAATCACCTATCCCTATCCCGAGTGAGCTGCAAGATATGTGGAGAGGTTTCAACTGCCAATAGCATGAGCCCCTACAGACCTGGCTGCTCCAGTCTTGGGATATGATGGCCCATGGTGTGAAACTAGATGGAAGTGAAGCCCAGCAGCTGGGCTCCCTGTCCCAGGATGTGGGCATTGACAAGCGGATTGGGAAGAGGACAGAAACTCTCAACCTCTGAAGATGACTCTGACTGATGCTCTCTCAAGGATGATCTGGTAGTGCCCCCAGGCAGGTGGGACACCATGGAGAAAGGTGCCTGAGAGAATTAGCTGTGCTGGAGGTAATCTCTAGGGATTCAAATAACGAGCATCCCCTGTAGAACCAGATGAGGTCCAGTGTACACAATCCATGTGGCAGAAATTGGTATGGAGTTTCCTCCCTGCTGACCTGTACCTTGGCTGTGGAAAGACTGTCTAACACTGTGGACAGACTCAAAAGTCTTCAGCAGATTAGAGAGGAAATGTTCCATGTCCCTCCAGTACGGACCAGACTCTGCTTTTGGGAGCAAGCAGCCCTCTGCTCGAGAGAGGGTACAAACCACAAGGTAACCTGTGGTTTTTGCTGTGTCACCACAGAAAGGACATGAGGAAGTGGTATGGAAAACCCAGCACTGCCCTGGAAGCACAGGTATGTGAGTTGAGACAAGAACAACCACCACAGGAAATTCTTCAAAAGTAAATGCCACTCCAGTTTCCAGTGGGCAAGTCCTGAGACAGAAGGGCTGATGGTACTTCCAATCCTCTTGAAAGGATCTTCAGTTCCTACTTACAAGAAGTGAGCAATGAGTACCATGACAAGAACTAGACAGGTCCTGCCTCCAGGCATGTGGAGGAAAGGCACAATCAAATCTTTTGGAGTGTGTGGACCTGGCACATCAGATCCATGAGAGTGTTGAAGCAGTTATCCTGTAGAAAGGGTCTGCTCTTCCTCAGAAGGTCCAGGGGTGGCTATGTAGCTCCTGTCCTCTGGGAATCCAGTGGAGAGGCCTGTGTCTGTGGTGGTCAGAATCCCAGATTATATCCAGGATGGAATGCTTGGTTCCTCCTTCTGGGTGGAGCATCTCACAATGGGATGAGTCGTTAGGCAAGGTGTTGATGAGCCATTAACAGGAGATAGTCGAGAGGGAGTTATCTCTGAGTCATGGGCAGGGCCATTGATGGGCCATTAATCAGGGACACCGTCCAGAGGGAGGAGGCAAGAAAAACACTGTCCCACCTGGTTACAGCAACTCATGAGGATGGTGATAGAATACACTGCAACCCAGGACAGCATTGCAGGAACAGGCAGGTGGATCAGGCTGCCAAGATTAAAGTGTCTCAGATGGATCTGGACTGGCAGCACAAGGGTGAATTACTTCTGGCTGGTGGGCCCATGATGCCTCAGGTCATCAGGGAAGAGATGCAGCAACACAGATGGGCTCGTGATTGAGGAGTGGATTTAACGATGATCACTATTTCCCAGGTTATTCATAACTGTGAAACATGCACTGTAATCAAGCAGGCCAAACAGGTAAAGCCCCTGTATTGAATGGGTATCATATTCCCTGTCATGCATCAGCCTCTGGGAAAATTGAACAGTACAATGGACTGTTAAAACCACATTGAAAGCAATGGGTGGTTCCTTCAGATATTGGGATCCACATTTGGTGAAGGTAACGCTAGAACTGACCCTGTTGAGCCAAAACCTCCGTGTATCACAGGAGGGGATAACGTCCCCATGGTGCATATGAGGAATATGTTAGGGAAGGCAGTTTGGATTAGTCCTGCCTCAGAGACAAAGATGTGGGAGCACTTGGTGGGTGATGCAGAGGGACAGGGAAACATGTTGTGCACCTCAAGGGGATTTGACTATTTAGTGAGAACAGTCTGTAATATTTCAGTGTAAAATATTGTTTGACAAATGACTCTGCCACTGTGTTCCACAACTACCATGGACAGTGAGTATGGACTGCGCCAAATCCATCAATTTTGAGGCCTTGATGCAGCTTGGAACCAGCTGACAACACACGAGCCCTCTGGCCCTGGAACACATCTAGGATGGATAGAAATCACAATCATGGACTAAATGAACTCCACAGACATCTCTGAGGGACAGCCTCTGACTATGGAAATGATACCTGTGCTTGTGTGGGTATATATATATATATATATGAGTACGTATATATATATGTGCATATATATGTGTGTGTGTGTATATGTGTATAGATTTACGTATAAAATGGGAAGGTGTAGGATGTTGCTATGACATTGATGGTATAGAAAATAGAGGTGGATGATTTTCTGGTTCCAGTCAGGACGTGGTTAATTTCTGCAGTAGACAGGAGGGGCCATCGCTAGGACCTAGATGTTATTTTATACCAACTCATGTCATTTTTCATGGACAGGATACCCTTTTGGGTCAGGTAGCATGGCAGAGACAGTGGTTGAGTATTGTTGGGAATGAGAACTCACATATGGATCATTTGCTTCTTGTACACTCTCACTAGTTTTGTTGGTTTTACTGTTTGTTTTCTTATCTCATCGTTGTTTCCAGTAAAATGGTTTTTTCTCAGCCTGGGATCTTTACCTTTTGTGCCTCCAATTCTCCTCTCCTTCCCACTGCAGAGGGAGGGGAGAGTAAGTGAGAACTGTATAGTTCAGAGTGGCTTCAGTAGGTACATTAAATTGGGGCATACTATTCCTAAACCATAGCAACTATCTACCTATGAACTTTTTAATTCTACCTCTTCTCTCAGGCATGCTCAATAAGGTTTAGAAAATTTTACAAGGCAAAACCTTGAGAAGAGAAATCATTGTAGTTTGGGCTTAAAAATCAAATGTAGTTTAGACATAAAATACAATCCTGGTTACCTTATGAAGGGTGTCCATACAGACACAAGCATAAACCCATGAATACACATGTATCCATATGAACAAAACTACATGGAAAATATTTTGAACTTTGTAGAAGAAGCAGCTGTGTATTTGCAGTTGTCAAAGTCCCCAGCTGTGCCTTCTGTGTAAGATCATGCAATGCTGTCTCCAGATTGTCAGGAGAACATATTAATTTTGTACCATTTTCTGTTCCCTTTACACTCTTTGTCATGAAAATGAGCATGTATAATGAAGAGAACATGAGAGGCATTAACATTCGATGATACTTCACTGTCAAAATAGTGGTCACATAATGGAAGTGGCATGTTTATCCACTCTCAAGGCCAATATAGGCACAGAGACTCATGGCACTTCTATACTGCATTTTTTGGAAAGGATTGTATTTTATGCAAATATAAAAACCCATTATGATTGACAATAAAACAAAAAAAAATTTTAGCAAACTGCCAATGTTACAAAATTAATTTCAAATTCCCATCTTTTTTCCCCCAAATTTCAGAAATTACAAAGTATTTTTGTCTTGAAATAGCTTTGTCCATGTAGGACTGCCAGAATCATTGGAGGAACTTTTGTTGCTCAAATACAAGCCTCTTTGAAAATTCATTTCAAATCCCATTTGTGACAAATGACTTCTAGCCCAGTATTTTAACAACATTCTATTTTGTTGTTGTTTCTGAAACCCAGTCTTCTGTGTGCCATCCTCTAGCCCACAGGATATTTTGCAGCTAGACAGTAAGCACTGTAATGAAAAGAAAATGCTGAGCAACACAAATACTCTCATTATTTGGCCATCTGAATTCAGCTACATAATTTTCAGCCGATTTTGCATGGTTGAACATGTAAATCAAACACCCTGACTGCTGCCAACTTCTGTAATAGCAGCTGCTCGACCTGGCCTGCAGACCACCGCCTCCTGTTTCAAGCACAAGTCAGAGGGGTACAAGTTTCCTCCAACCCAATTTCTGACCTCCTGAGGGGCCAAAAGACAACTCCATTGTGTCAATGATATAACTGGATCATGCAGCTGGGAAACACAGCATCATTTCCTCACAATACTCTACAGTAAAAGAAAAAAAGTCCTCAAACCTCATTCATCTGGATTCAGCTCAGGATTCTGTATCAGAAGAGATGATCAGATAGGTCTCACTTAATCTGTCCCCAGATTATCATGGATAGATTACTGGCTTGCTCTCAGTTCACAAAATGGTCTTGAGGACAGTTTAAGCATGCTGCTTTTGCATGTTAAGATTATAGGAAAATAAAATGTTTTATCTATCATGCAGAGCTAGGAATCAAAAAACCTGTAATAGTAAGACAGGGATGCTCTCAAGGCTTGGGCTGGGAGGGAATTCAATCCAGAATAAGCTTGAAGGAATCAAATCAATATTTCTTCACAGTCTGAGTAGAGAAACAGTGACTTCCCAGCATGTTATCACAGTGATGAATGCCCACGTACTAGAGGTCTCTCCCTGTTTTTCAGATATCATGTTCTTCTACTGATCTTCCTCATCTCTTTGGCTGGAAATGTAATGTGAGGGGGGCAAACACTACCAAGAAGGATCTCTGGAATCATTGTATCCACCTTGTACCTCTGGAAAGCCCAACATGTAACATTTTCATGTGGTGAACAAATGCCAAGCTCCTGAGTTAGAAAGGGCAAGAATAACAATAAAGCAATGTCTGTCTACTGGTAGACAATTGTCAATATCACTGCTCACACAGTAATGGGTTTTCTCAACAGCTTACAGAAAATCTCTCTTATGCTCCTCCACTTGATTACCTTTCCCTAGATGATCATTATGCTTCCTCTGTATTCTTCTGAAATGCTATTCTAGGAAGTTCAAAATTATTCTGATAAAGAAGAAAATTAGTCTCTTCCTTAGTCTGCATTTAGCTAAGACCCATCTAAGGCCCTAATCCTTCTTATCAACACTGTCTGCATACTGCAGTGCACCTAGAAGTGTTTTTGGCTTTGGTAGACATAAAGTATTTAAGTTCAGACCAAACAACAGCATCAGGAAAGGAATCTTTCTATTCTCACCTCCTGAGTGGAAGCAACACTAACCATCTTGTGCCATAGAAAGTAAGGTATTTTCAACATCCTTTTTGTACCTGAAAATCCAAAACAACAAATATTACAGGATGTCAGCTTAGTTCTCTCTCAGTACTTGCAATATTATTTATGCAGCTGAACAGAGTGAATCATCAGATGACTCAATCTCCAAAACACCTTTATAACAGTAAATAAATAAAGTCCTTCCCTCATGCTAAGGAATTGCATTCATACACACAGCCGTACTGAAAAACATGATTGAGAGTAATTTGAAAAGAAATAAATGCAATTTGAATTTTTAAAAAACTCATCAGCACTGCTATGGTTCCCATGAATAAACAGATCTGATTTGTTAAATCTTTTTAACCTTCAAAGATGATTAGGGAGTAATTTTTGTTGTTGCTGCTGCTGCACAAATGGATGGATACATTTTCCAACAAGTTTTGGAGACAGGCTGGAAGCAGGTACAATTATTTCAGTACATATCATTTACTGCATCCTTGCTTCTTTCACAGAAATCCTTGCCAACTGATCCCAGGCAGAAGATTGGCTTTGGTTCTGCAAGCAGCTGCTCAACTTCCCACTTTGCTGGAGGTAAGATGTCACAGTAAAGCAGCTGCTGAAAGAGTGGGAGGGAGACACCAGTGAGCAGAAACAATTGTGTTGATAAAAAAAAAAAAGGAGAAAAATACAGGAGTGACAATCTTACTTTCTTCTAACATATTGGGCTATACTACATCTTATTTGCCAAAAAAGAAACAGTGTGGCCGTAAGTTAACCTTGAAATATGTAAACTCTTGGAAACTTACCCAGTTTGGAAAACCAACATAAAGTAGTTCTACCAGTGATATATTATCATACTGGTAATGAGTTCTGTGATCAAATTTGACATACTCAGAGATCTGAGGTTCATGAAGATTCAGTGCAGATTTAATCATATCTGATTCTGCCTTAAATGCATTAAGCCTGTTGTGTAAGAGATAATAGTTATTTACACCAGCATTGGAATGAATAAGAGTTCTGAGGCTCGAACTCAAATTAAGTAGAAGTGGAGAAAACTAAGAAAAAGAATCTGGAATTCCAGAAGTCAATAAACAAATAATAATCTTTGATGCAGCAGTAATCTGCTGAGATCAATGGTACTCTGTTTAAAGATCTATCCTCACTATTTTACTTGCTATAATCAGGCGTGACTAAAATAAGTCAAGGTAAATTGCCAGTTATCACATGTAATTAATTGTTTTTCAGTAGGTTTTAAAAGTGTGGGTTTTTAAAATATGTCAGAGCCCAAATTAATTTAGAGGTTGTTATGTGACAGTCATACTGAACTTCAGTAAAACACTTTGGAGTAGTCCAGAATATTCACTGTGATATTTCAGAAATAAACTAAAAAACCACACCAAAATGTCCATAATGCTGAACTCTTACCAAAGACATAACAAAATTCCAACCCTTAAAACTGCAAAATTGGCTAAGGTCCTTTTTTTTTTTTTTTAATATGAAAGCCATACTGCTTCTCTAGTAACATGATTCCAGGAAAGAGGGCTTTTAAGAAAAGGCCTGTCTTTGCAAATGCTGATAATATCAAGCAGCTAGCAAACCAATACAATGTTTTTGATATTCAGGCAGGAGGATAAAGTACATTCCCGCAGTGGAAAATGTCAGCAGACATTTACCTAGAACAGGTAAACAAATACCTGTTCTAATAGTAGAACTTAAGTGTAAAATGTGACCCAAAGGGACATGAAACATACAAATATGGGATATTTTAAGCCGTGGGTGTTGTATAAGAACAAGTTATATACAGTGATGTCCACAGTCTCAGTAGCCTGATTCTCCACTTGTTAATAGGATAATTAAAAAAATATTACAGCACACAGATTATTAGATAGACTTAAATTTTATTCCTCTTCTTCCATGCTACAGAGATTGTGGGCATTAGAACTTCTCCACCGTTTTTTGGCCTTGCCTGTTTTTTGTCCTTTTTTATCCTAATTAAAACTATTGTTTTGGTTATTTGTTGCCTGAGGCAGATTTAATTAAACCCACAAATTTTCTAGTGTAAAGGAAGTCCATAACATCTGTAAAGATTAGAAAAAACAACACACCCTCCAAATCTAAACTGGCACAACTAGGTGGCATGCATATGTATAGTATCTACATTTTCATTAGAATGCTTATCTCTGCTTTCTGCCTGATTCTTTTTGCCACAAGCTTAACCTATTTTTCTTTGTTCACCCACTCTGCAGTTTTTACAGCTTATGTAGGTGTTTTTTCCTTTTCATTTTATTTCTTGTTTTTAGTCTTAAAAGACATTCAGACTGCACAGTGATACTTCTTTTTCAACATTATGTTGATTGAAAAATATATCAAAGAAAGAATGTGTAGGTCTGGGTATCAAACCAAAAATAGTCTACATTTGTTCATTATTAAACTGAGATACCCTCTCCTCTGACCTTTCTTAAGCTTTGTCACAATCTGATGAATTAATAAAAGGAAAAACTGCTCCCATCTCATTTAGCAATGGAAAAGCCACTAAATTTCAGAGGCAAAAGCTCTTGATATGCAAAAGTTAAGCTGCAGGTACATATTGGTCATACTGATCTGCTGTTGGTGTGGTGAACACTTGAACTTTTCTTTTAAAAAATAATCAATGACAACTTTGACCCCTTTTAAATATTTCCTTGCTTTCCCATTCTTTCTTTATTTTTTTACCCTCCACTCAAAGTCAGCATGAAGCTCTACTCCCCTTTAACTAGCCATATTGAACAAAGAAAGCATCTGCCTCATCCTTTTCCCCTACTGTGCCATTTTACAGAGAAGAAGCTTAATTACAACTGATTTTCTAAAGCTCATGTGCAAAAACCACAGCAGAATTGTGAGCAGAACTCAGATTTCTCAGCCTTGCTTTCATCCTTCCATAAACTCCTGTTTTCCTTGAACTGCTTGCTTCAGTGTGCAGTTGGATTAAATGAGCCTGCCATGACCAGGCTAGGGTAGCTTTCTCTTTGAAAGGAAATAGTTGGCCAGAAAACATGAGAATTTCAGCAGCGAACACAAATTTGGGTACTTCCAGAGCAAGCTTTGGTTCTCTTCCATGCCTTGGCCCCTGGACCATGCTGATGCAGCTGAGTGAGACCTCTTAGTAAATCATGGTGATTAAATGACCCCAAATTATCCCTCCAAAAATCTTATTTTGTTTTACCTGGCTTATTTCAACTATGTGATTTCTAATATGAGGTCATCCATGTCATCCCACGTGGCAGAGGAATACATATTAATGATGACAGAGCGAGAAGGTCCTTCAACAGACTTGCTGTAGAAAGGCTATGAAAATTAAAAATATGCTATTCATTTCTCTAACAAGTTTTCCATCTTGTAGCTTTGCTGATGTGTCTGGTCCCAAAGAGAAATTTTCTGCTTTTATTGCTCCTTGATGACATCAGATTTTTATCAGGCAGAGGCAGAAAAGCTGACTGGTCTTCTTCCATTTACATTTACCAAAAAAGACATAGACAACTCCTCAAACTTTGTTGCACACAAATCACAATAAGAATAAAAAACAAGCTGGAAACCAGAAGCTTCTAGTCCTGGTTCTGGTTTTAGGACCTTCCAGTCTCAACTGAATTAACCCTGTAGGAACTGGGAGAGAAAAAACAAGGTAGTCTTGACTGAACAAGAGACTCATACTTCAAACAAAAAGGGAAGAAATGAAAAAAAGTCAACAGACTTTTTGAACTCCCAGAAGGATTCAAAGCTAGTTTGATTTAACATTTTAGATGGCATAAAGCTTAATAATTTACTGGATTCCCAGTAACTAACTGATACCTATTCATAAGGACTTCGTTTGCGCTCATGGTCTTGGCAGGTATTTGGCAAGGAGCAGATGATTTGAATTACATTGTATGTAGGAACTCTGAATTCATGCTAGTTTATGACCCATGCCACCATGTGATAAACAATGGTTTAGCAGTATTTGTTACTCCTGCCACTTATTTTACTTTTCCCCAAACCTTACTTTGTATAAATTGATGACAAAACAGGAATATTTTCTACTATCAAGATTTCAAATTATATATAAAGGAACAAAACAACTCAACAACCAACCAATACAAATAACCCCAAATACAATTTCTAAAAAAATGTCACTATTTGGCATAACATTTATAGTATTATCAGACATCATGGGTAGAATATTTAAGCATGGACTGCCACATGCCACTGTGGAGTACAGTTCAATAACATTAATTCTTTCTTCCCATTTTTTACCTATACCACCATGGAAAAATATGCAGAAGCCCTTTCAACAGCCAAGTGTCTAACAGGAGTAGCTGATGAAAACAAAGCCTTGGAAGTTTACAACGGCTGTTGAATCTGAAACTACAGAAAAGTTAAAACCCCAAGATAATGCTTTGATCACCAAAAACTAGGTCCCAGGCCAATAAAGCTCAAGATGTTCAAACAACCACTGGGATATTTCCCTTCCCATTAGTATTCAAAAAAAAAAAAAAGAAGTAAAAAACAAGAGAAGTTGGATCAATGGGCTACTATAGCACATTGCATCTCTTGCCTGTGGAAAGCCCAAGATGGCAAATACCAGGTCATTTTTTTACCCTCTTCGGCCTTTAAATGATGAATGCTGAGAAAATTTTTACTGTAAAAAAGATTAAAAAATCACTATAAAAGCAGTCACTGTGTATTAATCTATAGAGAAAATGGAACAACTGAATGAATCTGGTCTAATAATCTACTATATCTGATGATTTTATCATCATCTTAGGCAATGCATTTGAAAGTAGTGCACCTGAGCAAAGCATCTTTTCTCCTGTGTGCCCCAGAACTGCTGGGCTATTTTTGAGTGAATTCAGAATGCATGAGAAATTCCTGATTGACAGCTATGGAGAATATATTTATCCACAGACCAGGCAGAACCTAGAGAGAAGAAATGAAAACTTACTCCCACCTCAACCCTGACCTTTAGGGGTGTGTGAGGAGCAAGTTGTTTTGTGTTAGGGTCAAGTTCCATCATCTAAGGATGTTTTTATTGATTGTATTTTTTGCTTTGTTTATTTTATTTTTTTAAAGCAACTCTGTTACTTCAGAGAAGCAAGGAGTATGCTACTGAGAGACAGGATTTATCTGAGTCAGAGCGATGCAGTAGTTCTTCCTCTTTTTAGAGCAGGTGCTTCCTCATCCTTTCAGTCAAATTTAGCTCCTCAGGTTAACTCTGTTGTGATTAAGCTGAGGTAGAAATTTTTGATTGTGAAGAAATTGCCAATAAGTTATTGTTGCAACTGCAGCTCCTATGTGAAGGAAGACAGAAAATGACCTCTTTAAACAGTAGTTAATGCTCTAAGGTAGCAAAGCCAGCTCCATCACTGGTATGAAAAAGTTATCATTTCCTCTTTTTTTTCCTACTGTTTTAATTTTCTGAAACACTGTCTTGGTCTTCCTTTTGTGGGGTTTTTTTTTTGTTTGTTTGTTTTTTTTTCCCTTCATGCTGGGCTTGGTTCCTTCAGTTGGAATAAAACAGTTTGCTCACCAAAGCAAAAGAAATGTTTCATAAACTATTTCCTCTGCTCCCCCCTGCCAAGTATTTACTAATAAAGTGCTGGTAAATAGCAAGAGAAAGTAGATGTGTATAGTATCCTGGGAAAAGTAAAAATGTTTGGATGGGAAATGGAATTGTTACACTAAAAGTTAAATTATTTCCCTAATTAAAAATTGGAAGTTTTGTCTCATGTGAAAGCTTAGTACACAAGAAGCTCTTGAACAAGCAGCAAAATAGAATGCATGTTTTAAATTGATAAGTGTATTTAAATCACATGAATAAAGCAGAACCTTGAAAGGTTACACTAGAGATGGCATATATATTAAAAAGTACTGTGTGGTAGTCACCCTTGATTATAAAAGAAAAGGTTTTGTAGCTGCAAAGACTACCATATTGTACATCCAAATCAGACATATTTGTGATGATTTCATTCTTGAAGTTTGGTTGTTTGGTTTGGTTTTTTTTTGTTTGTTTTTTTTTTTTTTTTTTCAAATTGCAAATTTATCATCTGCAACTGATCAGAGAATTCCACTGCACTGGAAATACATATGTAGGAAAGTAAATTCTATTCATCAGGAAAGGTGGTGTCCAGGAATTACAGAATTACAGTGTTTCACATTATGTTACATTATGTACGTTTAATTAATTGCCATCTTTTTTTTTTCTCAACACTGTAGAAAATGTTATTTTATCCAGTTTCTTAGACAACTTTAAAAATAATTTTAACCCACAGCATCATTCTCACATTATCCTAACTCACTCTGCACTGGAAGTTCCTATTGCAACATCAAATAGAGCACAAGTGAGAAAATTGAGAGGCTCTGGATAAAAAAGGAAAGCTGTACTGTAAATATAATGAAAAAGTATTTTCTTGGTGGTGTACAATTTCAGTGACAGGTGAACAGCTCTTGTGAGCTATTGCTTTGAACCCTGATGAGAACACACACTTGTATTTAGCATTTAATCTCAGTTTATGGAAGTGTAGAGAATTATCCTGGTTCTGGCCAGGACAGTGTTAATTTTTGCAGTAGCTAGAAGGGACCATGGCTGGGACCCAGAGTTTATTTATACCACGTCCCATCATTTCTGGGAACAGGGAAAAGGGAGTCTCTTCTGGGGAGAAAGTTTCTTCTGGTCAAGAAAACATAGTGAAGGGAGCCATCTGATATGGTTGGACATCTTCTGTGTGAATAATTTATTTTCTTGTACCCTCTGTCATCAGTATTGTTGCTGTTACTGTTCATTTTCTTTTCTTATTGTGGTTTCCAGTAAATTGCTTTTATCTCAACCTGTGATATTTGCCTTTTGTGCCTCCAATTCTCTGTAGCCCACTGAACGGAAAAGAAGGGGAGAAGAAGGGGATGAGAGAGACGGAGAGCAGTGTGTGGTATAGAGAGTCTCACTGGGGGCACCAAATTGGGGAGTACCATTCCTAAAACACGATCATAATATAGCAATGATGACTGGTAGCTAAGGGACCTGTTCCTCTGCCTCTAACCTAAGGACAATGCAAAGAAAAATCAGTATCTGTAAAGCATTCCTTCAATATTTCTAGGGATTGCTATACTCAAGATTACTTCTCTGGGCTTCTCCCCTCCTTTGGCTAAACTTTTAACACCAGGAAACAGCAGTTTGAAGATCAAAATGGGGATCCTTGAGTCTGTGGAGAATATGCTCTAATCACTGAAAATTTTATCACTGAATGCACTAACAGGTGAATGAAGGATATTTTATGCCACACTTTAGACTCTTAAATCAGAAAGTATCACCAATTGAGTCAGCTCAGATTTTCCTTTAGGTGCTTAGCTGTAACTGACACCAGGTCTTCCTCGGGAAGAACCATTTCTTAGTGCAGAATTTTCTATTCAGAAAAGCTGAAACCTGCCTGGATTTTCAGATACATGATATCTTCCTTGCAGTTACTGGCTGTCAGGCACATGGAAGGCATTTTGGCAGTGTGTGGTCAGGTGAACTGCTCAACACTGGCACAGCCAGCCTGCTTTTGCCCAGGGAGCACTGAATTTTCATGGTGCAAGCACTGCATGGGTGGTGCATATAATCACAGTACACTGCAGTGAAAGCCTTGTCTTTGTAAATATATCCAGTGTTTCCTGAAAGCATTGAAGTGACAAAATTTCATAAGGTACATGTGTGCAATCCAAAATACGATGGAAGCTTTGGACCTCTTAAAAATTCTTAACAGTGAGATTCACTTCCTAAATGGGAGGGCAATGTGAGCCATCAGTAAGGACATTCACTTCATCCATAGCTCTCTAAATATCTCTGTTCTTATTCCTAACCCATTTATATGAGACACTACTTTTACTGGCAATTATAAATGTATATACTTCAAAATCAGCTTCAGTTGAAACTGAGATGGGCTTCCAATATTGACACTTTTCAGGGTTTGTGAAAAATTTTGTAATGCTTTTTAGTGCTTGTTTATGTACAACATATGGTGCAGCTGGTACTTGAGCAAAAAGGGTGTCTCTGACTATCTCCTAGATGGATGCTAAAATATCCGGTTGTCTTGCTGGATCAAGATGATGTGACACTCAAAACAATTTCCATCTTTAACCCTGCCATGTTCTTGTCTGCCCAACAAGTGGAAGGAACCCCAGAGCATGACTGCTTAAAGACTACAGAAGTGTATTCCAGCTGACCTGACTTGGGAGATAGTCCCATTTAAAGATCTGATTGGGAACCGTTTAGTGATGGAAGCTTTGTATGAGATGGAAAACAACTCTCTGGATATGAAGTGACTGTACCATGAGGTAACTGAATTGGGCACACAGCCCTCTGATGTTTCAGCCCAGAAAGCAGGACTAATAGCACTGACTCCAGCTTTGGAATTGAGTAAAGGAAAACAAGTTAACATTTGGACTGATTCAAAATGTGCTTGTTTGGAATGGTAAATACACAAGGAGCCATCTAGAAAGAAAGAGGCCTTTTGACATCTCAAGGCATGCTGTTCATGGGAACAAAATGGGAAACAGTCCTTGGATTTATCTGAAAGTACCCAGAAACCAGCAGAAGCTGCCATCACGCAGTGCAGAGCACATGAAGCGGGTAAGACCAAACCAGAATTGGGGAATCATTTAAATGATAAGGCTGCCAAAGAGGCTGCAGGAAAAGGCTCGTTGGAAAATAAAGTTTTATCTCTAATACCCTCTCCCAGTAGAAAAAACAGAGTGGAGTGCTAGAGACTGTCAATTAGTTTAAACCTTAAAAGCAAAATTTGATCCGCAAGACTGGGCAGTTACCCCAACTGGGCAAATAGTAGTCCCTGAACAGATCTTGCATGAAATAGTGGACTGTGAACTCAAAGCCACTCATTGGAGTACTGACAAACTTTTGAAACATATGCAAAAATCTATAATTGGTTCTAAAATTACTCAGACTGTACAATCAAGAATCCACAAATACATAGTTTCAAACAACCCTAACACAGCTAGCAAAGTAGTTGTAGGAGCCATAAAACCTGGAAATGTTCAAATGACTATAGGCAGATGGGTTTTACTGAATCGTCCTGAAAAGAGGGGGTACAAATACTTTCTAGTTCTGGCAGATACCTTTTCTGGGTGACTTAGCCTTCCTTTGTTGGACCAACTAGGCTAAAGAAGTGACTAAAATATTTGAATCAAATTATACCTAATCTAGAGCACCTTTGGGGATGTAATCAGACAGAGATTCCCACTTTATTGCAGAAGTGGTTTAGGGAAGCCTTGAGAACAGCTTGGTTTCTTCATACTCATAGGCTCTAAGCTAGTGGGAAATTAGAGCAATGAATTACATAATCAAATTGCAGTTGGGTAAAATACTTCAGGAAACCTCCTTGACATGGGTCCCAGCCTTGCCTATTGCTCTTCTTTATATTAGAATTCAGTTGCCAGGAACCGGCATAAGCCCCTATGAGCTGCTGTATGGTCAGTCCTGACAAGTACCTTACATTCCAGGAAACACATATTTAAAAGAAGGGGTTGATTTGAATAAATTCCTCATTTCTCTTAGCAAAACTTTACAGGATTTGCCACGAGCAGTGGTGCTCAGTGAGCAGTCTCCAGACTTACAGGATTGAACATACCAGTGCATGAGTTCCAATCAGGAGACTGGGTTCACTTGAAAGTTTGGGGAACCACTTAGCTTCAGACAAAATGTATCTGTACTATACCAAGTACTATTGACAACTTTTACTTCACTGAAACTGGATGGAGTAAAATCATGGATACATTATTCCAGGGTTAAAAGGGCTGAAGTCGTTTGGGTAATCAAACAGTTGTCTGAGAAAAATTAAGGTGCTTAAGTTTTTTTCTGCTATCAAAGTGGTAGAGTGTCTACAAATGTCCAGGAAATCTGGAAACAAACACAGATTTGACAATGCACAGCTCAAGATGACACCTCCTGGGGATCTGAAGAAATCTGGATCAAACTTACTTTATGGATACTCAGCGGGACTTGGTTAAAATATCTGTTTATACTTGTCACCGTAATAATTGCTGTATGTGTTTTAGCTTGCATCATGATTCAGTGTCACAGTTGTTGTACTGTCTTACACTATAAAATAAAATACAGATATTAATAGACCGATTCCCATAAGGAACTTAGTCTCAAGGAAATGGGGGACTTGATAAGGACAGTAGAACAGAACAGCACAGCCCTGGAGAAATAGATAAAGGAGTAACTTAGGCAAATGGAAGTCCAAAATGCAAGCAGGGTGCCAGCTCAGCTCTGCAAGGCTGACAAAGCAGAAGTTATGCAAAACAACAATATTGTGCTAACTCAAAAGCTGGAGTTGAGGAAGAGCCATCTAAAAAGGACAACAGACATTAAAGACCACCAGAGAAGACCTGAAAAGGACCATATAAGATCTTTGATAAGGGGTGTGACTAAGTGAAATAAAGTAATACATATATGTCAAGTAAGCAGGGATAGCTAATGGATAAGTAATCAGTGTGTATGATAAAAACTGCACTCAATGCTTGGGGCACTTGATTAGAGGAAAGACCTTCAGAGTGACCAGTGCAGTGCAGTAAAGAATGCCTGCTTTCTCAAAACCGTGTTAGAAAATTTCTATCTGGCCTATTCTGGTATCATTTAGATATACTTTCAAGCTAAACTAAGGATAATTTCAAAAAGAAGAGAAACACTTGAGAAATACAACAGCACATGGCTGTTGTGTGTGGCTGCTGTAAATATTTAGAAACATACTAGAAAAAAGTACTTGATAATGAGTAGTCTTAGATTTTCACAGTAGGGCAATCTAAGTAACCTACACTTGCTTTACTGTCTTCTTTATATCAACCTATGAAGCTCTGTGCAGCTGGAATGAAAAAGTCTGATTACTCTTTGGGTCCTCAGGTCTTCAGTGTCTGAAAAATGAGCCAACCAAAATTGCATTATGTTTCTTAAAATTATATGTAAATACGCATAATGATACTAACCAAGGCTGTCATAAATGAATGGCACCGACCCAAACTGTCATGAAGCTGAAAAAATTATCATCATGATCCAAGGTAAAGAAGGAGGCTGAAGATCTTGTTACAACTTTCAGTGTAGGCCATTGATATATTCAATGCATTAAGAAAAGATGCTGAAGGTCAGTAGATTTTCATCCTTCTAAATTACAGATTGGACAACAAATGATCTAGTAACACAAACTGTAAGAAAGCATTGTTTCTGTAAATGCATTAAATAAATAAAAATTTCTGGGCACACTTGAAAGCTAGTATGATACATAGGTGCAAAATTCAGAAGTTTTTAAAGTTAAGTAACAATACTGCAGAAAGTGTCTAAATTTGATATTATATGTTTTGTTACAAGAGGGAAATACCCAGATTTTAATACAGTAATTTGACTTCTTGCACTGTTGCAAACTGGCATGTATATAGCAAAAAAAAAAATATTATTTTCAGAAATATATATATGAGGTGTTTGGAAAAGATTTACTTTGTGTTTGATACTGAAACTAGGAATTCAAGAGTTGATTATAAGGTGAAATGCCATGCTTACATTTGAGCTTGCTATGAAGACAATATTAGGTTACTGCTTAATGATACAAATGGCTTCAACTAGATTTCTGGATCACTTTCTAATAGCCTGTGACTAATTGTGAAATTTACCATTTTGCCATGACTAATGTGTGAAATCTGTCGTCTTTCTTTATGATTTACATAAGGTCCTAATAAGAAGAACACAAAATTGGTAATATGACAGGAATGGTAATTTGTGTTGTACTTGCTCAAAATTTTAGGAGAGAGAAGAGATATTTTTCATTAGACTATGTTAGAGGCATTGGTATACCTATCATATCATCACTGGACTCTATCAGGAATCTTCCTTTACTAATATGACCAACCACATCCTTCTCTATAACTCAAAAATTATATAGATGGATCTAATGCTATCAAAAAGGAAATGAAAAATTACCTTCTGGAATGGATTGGCCATTGAGTTATTTAGCTTCCCATAATTACATGTTAGTAGACAAAGCCTACCACAAAAGCAAGAAATTTTACATAATCTAGTTATATTCATTACTTAGAAGGAACTATTTATTTCCAAACTCTACATTATGCTGGAAATCCTTAAAAGTAGGAATTTAGTTCAGTTCTTCTACATGTATTTTTATAAGTACAACTTGGTAAAAGCAGTGAAGGTAGCAAATTAAATTGGCAAGCAACCTTAAAACTACCTGACCTATCAGAAGCCCTTGTGATGGTAGTTGTAGAAAGGCTGTTAAAGCCACAGATTTCCTGATTTTAAATATTGAATGTGTTTTGAAACACATTTCTGTCATGATCTGCAAAGACAGAGAAAATATGTCCCTTTATCTGAAAACATTGCATGTTGATATGAAAAGTTGTGAGGTTTTAAAGGACTTGTGAATGCTCCCAAGTCACATTGAAATCAGCATTTGAAACACCTACTGCAAACTCCCCTTCTTCTATTATAAAACTACAGAGAGTGCATGAGCAAGATTTGTCACCAGAAGTTTCTGACTCAATAGAAGGTAGTTGTCAGGAGCATCTACTGAAAACCTGACAAGATGTTTATTTTGTACAAACAAAAAACCCAAAAGTAAATAAAAATACACATCTTTTAAAATGTGGCAGTTTGTCAAGGGCTTCAGTACACGAGGATAGAAATATCTTCCAGGGGCACAATTTAAGATTTATTTTCTTTAAGACGAACTAAAATTTTGGCCCTCAGCAGTGGTAGACAGCACTTTTACATAGACACTAAAAATTGCACTCAGAGACACTGTACATAAATAATACAATGAAGGAAAATTTAGGTAGCTTTAACAGACTTTGAAAATTGAATATAGTAATGCCTCTGAAATGTAATTAAAATGAATGCTAAAGTACATACACATCTGCTGGACAGGAAGAAACTGTGTCTCAAAAAGCCTGTTTTCAGCATTGTCACTGCACCCTTCAGTGTCCTCCCTTTTCATAAAAATGTCAAGATGCCTCTTGCATTTATTTATAATATTTGCTGTGATGATACAACTTGGCTACTCACTTCATATATTGCACCTCTGGCATTATTAAAAAATTCTGCCTGAATTCCCAGCTTTTACCACTAAATTTCCAGTGTGTTGTCCTGGGTCTTGTTTATCTTCCTCTACTGCAAAAAACTGCATGCTGCTGTTTTTTCTCATCTAAAGAAAAGCCTTTATTTTCCTCCACCCTCCATGTTATCATCTCAGCATTTTATCTTTGCTGAAAAGAACATGTTTCTCATGATAACCCTTTCAGGCACTTGTCACAATATTCTTAAAGCAAGAAATCAATTCAGTTGTCCCCTACAGCACATCTTTCAGGTGAGGTGGAAAGATGCTAAAACCCCAATGTTTTATATGTAACCGTTACTGATCTGTCCTGAATCCTCTCTTGGTGACACCTCTCAGAACTGCTTTTACTAACCAATTGTTCAGCCATAGACAAAGAGATTTATTATTATTATTTTTCACAATCTGTGTTAAATCCTTTGGTAGTATTTATGCCACAATTTCTCTTTAATGTTTGATTTTGACTCATTAGCCAGATATTACTTCACTTTCATAGGTTAAGCCCCTCACCTTGCTACTTTCTTACCTTTAGAAATATGGTTTAATACTCATGGGATTTTTGTGTGTTTTCCAGTACATTTTATACTCTTATTTATTTGATTTATTTGATTTCTCCACAGCAGGAACTATGTAGATATTGTTAAAGAATGGCCACTGGAAGATGAGGCTATATAGACATGTAAATAAATCACTACTGTTGAAAAATGAACAAATGAGTCAGCTAGATTCACAGTAGGGAACATGTGAGAAATTTTATGCAAGATAATTTTGTGAGTGAACGGATAAACTTGCAGATTCTTTCTTTCCTTTGTTGAAAAAAAAATTCTAGAAAAATCTAGGGCTGAATTCATGACTAGTAGCAGTAATGTTACTGCTACTGATTTCAGCTGTACTGTGCTCAGAAGCTTTTACTGAATTTTGTGACCAAAATCATGACATCTCCTTGTCAGTAGGAATCTAATACTCTGTGTTGCCCCTGGCTAATAATTAATATCTTTAAAGAGTATTACTAACTTAGATTTTCAAATAAATCCTAGCTAAGGAAGTGCAGAGCTTTTTATTCATAATTTCCTCTTCGTGTAGCAGCCGTGTCTGGAGATTACCCTGTAAAGGATATTGGGATAATGAGCATATGTGAGAACTCTACATATCTTCTCCAAAATATTACTTCTATAACGTTCAATTGTGAGCAGAAAATCTATCTGCTGACATTGAGTTCCTCTTCTATGGATTTCTTATTGCATTATGACTACTTGATTACTTGCTTGCCCAATTTTCCCTCTTCTTAGCAAGGAAAATGATTTACTTTAGAATCTGCAGACTGACTTTTCAATTTCAAATGAATAATCTCTCAACAGTTCAGAATAAAATTGTTTTTGATCATTGGAGCTTGTAACAAAGATTGACAAGATATTTTATTATATATTTCATCTTATTTATACAAGTCTGTAGATGAAACACAACTTCAATAGAAGATTTACAGAAATTTTATCCCTTTACCATCTTTACCTTCAAATCTGTGGATTACGAGGAGAGATTTTTGTGAAGTAGGAAACTTTTTGATTCTAAGAAAATGTTCTTTATAAATAAAATGAAAATTACAGGAAAGTTTGAAAACCTGGTCATAGAAACCCAATATCCTCAGCAGGGTAAAGACAGAATCATTAAAAAAAGTAGATCTTAAAAAAAATAATAACAATTAAAAAAAAAAATCCTGATGACACCTCTCATGGAAATTTTTATTTTTCTTAGTTAAAACCATAACATTATAGGATAACTGCATATCCAGACTGATATACCACTCTCTCAGTTATCAATAGGAGTGCACCAGTTTATTTACCCTCTGTGGATTTTGCATGCTACTCTGTTCTCTTTTAAGAACTCAGGCTCTTAAAATGTATCTGTTACAGCACAAATGGGTATTCATTAAAAGATTCAGAGTCAGTTATTTCTACTCTGTAGCATAGATGCATTCCCCAGGAAAAGGTCTTGTAAACAACTATATCAGCAACTTTTCCTATGGGAAAACACATTTTCTCATGGTAGCAATGACAGTCTTGAGCTTAAATATGTATTCACTGAGAATCAGATAATTAATTCTGGATAAGAGATTTTGTAGATATTTTAGAAAATAATATAATTCAATAAAGAATGCAAAAGTGAGGAACAGAGAGCTGGCTGAAATATAAACTGCAGCACTGCATTTCTCCTGAAAATATATTTTGATGACTGGCTCTTTTTTTGGGTTGTCAGATGCTAATCCTCAGGTAGTATGTAATTTTTGATAGGCTCATTGGGAGAACCACAATCTAGATCTGATGATCAGGAAGTCTAGTGAGGTTCATTACTGGTGGTATTTAGATAGAAAACAAAATTTCTAAATAATTCAGACAAACAAAGAACCAACTGGATCATAATGTTAAGAGTTGTTCTCTTGACAAAGAAAGTCAGTGATGCTGCAGATTTTCTGACATTTAGTGTGTTGATTGGCATGATACTGTCATTATTTTCTACCATATATTTTGAATTCTCTGGGAAATATAAAAGAGTATGCAAATATTCTACTTCATGCTTCACAGGATATAGCATTTATCCTCCCAATGCTCCAGCCAAAATCAGCACCTGGATGAAAAGCAGCTGGCTAAAGCTGAACCCAGGAAAATTAATGCTGTTTGGAAAAGGAACCTCTCAGAACTTGTCTCTTCATTTCATAATACCTGCCCCCAAACCCTTAAAATCCTAGTTATCATTTTCCACCATTATCAAGGATTTGGCTCTTTTACAGGACTCTTCATATATATAGGGTTTTCTCCTTCACTTTTACTAGCAGTTTTATAAATTATATTAATGCTGAAATTTCCCTGATTTCCCAGGAAGTATTTTCTCTCACTGCATGTGTATCTTCCTTTCACAGTAAAAGGACTTACACTTTTCTGTTGAAAAGAAAACTTATCTGTTTATTTTCTGACTTCTATTTTAACTGTCATTGTCCTCTTATCCACTTTGTTCAGATTAATTATCACTAGTGTCACCGTGTTACTTTTAGTTTAACTTGTTTCTTCCTTTCTATTTTATATCTCCTGATGCCTTATGCCCCCTTTAGTTTACTGATTCAGTACTTTTTGGTGCAGTAGGAATCTCATATTGTTCTTAAAAACATGCAGCTCTACTGGAGGTAAATCGCTTGATCTTTCTGTCTCGTACAGAACTTAGACTTTCAGGCTCAAACTGATGTTGCTTTTCTCTTCATTACTGTCTATCACAATCACCTTTTTATCAAAGTCAGAGATCATTGAAAGGATGTATTTTCTCAGTGTATCTAAGGCAGCATCTAGGAAGAGTTGAAGCAAATACACCCATTGATCTAAGTAGCCCTTTGCAATGCAGTTTCCAAAGAGTCCCCACACAACACAATATAAGAATGAGACATACCACATAATTTTGTAGAATATTTTTTCCCTTCCAATTTATTTTTCATGACAGAATTTTTTGTTTAGTAGCCTGAAGACTGTGGGACCATGTTCAGTTTTCCCAGGGACTCCGTGCCGAGCCTCATCAGGACCCAGAATCCCTTGCAAACCAATTAGGCATGGAGGGAACATCGCCAGGAGCACTGTGGCAAGTTTAAAAGGCCCCAGGGAGTATGAGTGACCAGGAGCATGGAGAACAGGGCAGGATGTGGTGCATAAAAGAACATGGTGTGACAGTCTGTGGGGCAGATTCTGCTGCAGGGACAGCGTGAAGGGCACTAATGTGCTGCAGCACAGGCAGTTAGGTCATTACATTGTTGCTGGTCATTACATTCGCTGAGAGGTTTATTTTGGATATTAGGAAGAAATTCTTTACTGTGAGGATAAAGACCTCACTGGCATGTGTTGCCCAGAGAAGCTGGGGATGCCCCATCCCTGGAGGTGTTCAAGGCCAGGTTTTATGGAGATCTGAGCAATGTGGTCCAGTTGAAGATGTCCCTGCCCATGGCAGAGGGGTTGGAATGAGATTATCTTCAAGGTTCTCTTCCAACTCAAACCATTCTATGATTCTGTGATTTAAGGCATCTAAGGGAGACTCCTTTGACTCTCAAGAGCATAGTCTGAGATGTCCTTCTGCCTGAAACCATTTCATCCCATCCCCATCCAAAAAGATTTGGCCTTCTGAGAAAAGGGCTTTCATGATTCAGTCTAGTAGTGATGACACTGCTTCCATCAATAATGGCTGTTCACATCCATTTTAATCTGCTACTCCATGAAGCTAAAAACATCATGGAGCAATCAGTGTTGAGATTTGTGGGATTTTGGAGACAACAGAAACACTCCAAAAACAATTTCCTCTCTTCATTTTGATCTTATTAGCATAATGAAAATTCTAAAAAGCCCCTAATGAACCAGGCTTAATATCAACAGATGTAAAAATATTAGGCATGTACATGACATTATTTTTCTTTATGTGTATGAGAGAATTCAAATACTTAAATGCGTTTTGTACCAATGCAGAGAAAAGCAACATGTGGACATAAAGGAACCTGGATAATAAAATTCCTATACTGTATGTGACTTGTTAAATAATTTTGTATATATCCTAATTTCTAGTCAAGAAAATCAATGGCATAATACTTACTTGCTTTAAAAAGACACAGATTTATCAGTGTAACTATGAATTCAAGATTCAGAACAATTGGAGAACCAAACTGGGTAGTGGGACTTGACCCAGAATACTTTTTTCCCTCCCAAGTTTACTACAGGAATTAGTCTATATTGTTAGAAGTAGTGAAGGGGCACCACAGGGCGCCACAATCTATGATATCAAACTCCTGGAGATCCAAGGTGCACATGATGTGTGTTTTGAGAGCTCTAGTTAAAACTAGCTATCTGGACCACCTCTAGCTTGTACTTATGTATTGAAAATGTTAGTGATGGGAGTGGGTTATATGGTCTCCTGAAGGCTGTTTTCCATTTAATTTCCAGACAACAGGAATTCAGTGTGTGTCCCCAAGATCACTTCATGAAACAAACATGAGCAAAGAAATTTGTAATAATTAACTGTTATATTCCAAAAGCATACTCCTGAACGTAAAACGAAGTGCTAATCTAGACATAAGGCTGTCCAGATAGGTTAGCGAATATCCATCCTTTGCACTAATCAAAACATGATTGGACCAAGTCCATGAGCAACCTGATCTAAATTGGCTCTCCTTTGAGAAGGTGGTTGCATCAGTTGACCCACTAAGATCTCTTTGAATCTAAATTATGATTTCATATGCCCCTGATAGAAGGAAGATGTTTTTGTCATCTCAACACTTTAAATGGTGTAACTATTGATATATAAACAGTGTTATGACTTCAATGTTTTGAAAATTATTTTCATTCTTTCATTCTTCCATTCTTTCCCATTTTCATAGCTAAACAAATTTTGATTTATGAAACCATTCAAAGTGTACTGGTGAGAATTTCCCTTAGACCCCTCATTTCTAGATTGCAACATAATAAAAAAACACTGAGGAGTAATTAAAATGAAAGCATTCCATATACAGCTAGATACAGCTGACAATAACTGGAGAGGTTCTTCAGCTTCACCTTACTTTAGAGAAATTATCAAGGCTTCTTCAAACAATAGGACTAACCATTTCAAATATCTAACTGCAAGTATTTTTTATTGTGTGAATATAAAATCTTGGAGACCAAAGAGAGGTTGAAGAGGGAACCCAAAGCAGACAATAACATTGCATACTCTTACTCTGTACACACTTACCAACAGTGTTGGCTACTTACAGTTTCTGATGCACCATGTCTGGTGATGCTGTATGGCCACTAAAAGAAAAGTTGCCATTGAAGTGTGGCACCTTTCTGTATTTGGTGAACATCTGAAATGTGGTGTTACACATGAGCATATAGGCTCATTAAAAGTTTCTCTAATTTGCACAGTGCCAAGCAATTAAAATTGCATGGTTTCCAGGAAATGACTCAATACACCTACGTCTGCAAGTTTAAGTGTTGTGGAATGCAAAGAGGTAAAGAAGTGCCTTTCCATTCTAAATACTTTGATATGTCTCAAAGAGAAGAAAGAAATTGCTAAGCTCTAGTATCATAGTGGAGGATAAGGTGGAACACAGAAGATTATCTGATATTTTTCTGGGGACTGAATAGCCATTGCTTAGAGTACTGTTTGCCATTGGGAAATAGATAACCAACCATTCAAACCAGCAAGCTTCTCTGACCTTCCCCTCTTTGGTCCTCAGGAAGAGAGGGTTTTTTTTGTGTTTGGTTGGTATTTGTTACACATTATTTATTAATTTGCTTTATTTTATTTTAAGGTGAAACAATTGACTTTTTGTTTTTAATTTAAATGTCAGAGAGATACGTATCACAGCTACAAAAAGCTGCCCATAATTCCTTGTATTATATTCTCCAAGAAGACTTTTGTAAGGAAAACCAATGATTTTGGCTTTTCAGGTGTAGATTTGCCCTTAAATTCTCACTTTCACCACTTTAGATCATGCAGAATCATATCACATAAGCTGGGAAGTTCACATCTTCCCCCTGGGCACCCATTAGGAAATTTTCCGGCAATTTTTTTTATATTTCACTTCCACACTTGGAGATATATTACAGTAGCAAAACTTAACAAAAGAAACCAAAACAAAAAATTCTGTAAATCTCTGATTCACTTTGTTTCAGTTCATTTGGATCCAGAAATTACTGCCCTTTTCCCGTCCCACCCTTCCCTCAGTCTGTGCCCCATTCCTAAAAGCACAGGCCAGTCAGTTTAATTAAAACAACTCCACTGCAGAAGATGATCACAAGCAAAATGAAGAAATGGACAGGGATGTTCAGTTTAAATAGTGACTACACAGTTGTACTTAGGGTCATATAAGTGCTGGGTGGAAGATTTACTGATGGACTGAAAATGCTGAACATCCAAGAAAATTAATAATTTCCAAATAAGGAGTTCAGATCTATAAAGGAGATCAGGGAGTTGTGGGATGAGGGGGCAGAAGTACCAACCATCGGATGGAAACTCACTAACTCTACTCTCCATGGAATAGGACTTTTTTTCAGTGTATTAAGGCTGAGGTTTCCCCATCAGAGAGTACAAACCAACTTAGGAGTGAAGTTGAGTGAAATCACCTTCACTCCTAAGAAATAGGAACTTCCAGTGTGGAATACCTTAGAAATATGTTTTTCAAATTCATCCAGGGTGTGCTGGTTTTGGTAGAATGAGAGTTAATTTTTCTCACAGTGGCTAGTACAGGTCTATGTTTTGGATTTGTGCTGAATACACGGTTGATAATATAGAGATGTTTTTGGTTTTAGTGAGCAGGGCTTACAGAGAGCCAAGGCATTTTTTGCTTTTCATACACTTAGCATGCTGGTGAGGAAGTTGGGAGTCCATTGGGAGTTGGGAGGAGACACAGCCAGGACAGGTGGCCTGAACTGATGTAGTGGTTTGACTTTGGCTGGGCTCCAGGTACCCACTGAGCACTTCATCACTCCCCTTCCCAGCAGTACAGGGGAACAAAAAATGAGATGGAAAACTTGTAGGTTGAGGTAAGGCAATTAACTGAAGCAAAAAAAAAGAAAAGTGGTAGTTTGTGTGCCCATAAGCAAAGGTGAAAAGTTAATCTCTACTTCCCATCAGTGAGTGATCAGATGCTTTCATGGCTTCAGCACATCATGATTGCTGCAGAGGGCAAACACTGTAGAATAATCAATGTCCCTCTATCCCTCCTTCTTCCCTTAGCTTTTATATTCATGGAATATCACTTTAGTTAATTTGGGTCAGTCGACCTACCTGTGCCCACTCCCAGCCCCTTGATGGTGGGGAGGAAGGTTAGAGGGACAGTGCTGCTCAGCAGTAGCCAAAACACCAGTGTGTTATGAACACCTTTCCAGCTCCCAATTCAAAGCACAGCACTGTGGGGGCTGCTGGGGGAAAATTAAGTCTATCTCAGTCAGACCCAATACAACTGACCAAAGGGATATTCCAGATCATGTGACATCATGTTCAGTATAAATGTTCAATATAAATTGGGGGGAAGAAGAAAGAAGCAGGGGAACATTTGGAGTGATGGTGTTCCTAAGTAACCATTCCATGTTATGGGGCCCTGCTCTCCTGGAGATGGCTGAACACCTGGCTGCCCATAGGAAGCAGTGAATTAATTCCTGGTTTTCCTTTGCATGCGTGCATGGCTTTTGCTTTCCTTATTAACCTGTATTTGTCTCACCCCATGAATTTTCTAGCTTCCAGTTCCCTCCCTTCCAATTGTCTCTCTGACCCTGCTGATGTGGGAGTGGGTGAGTGGCTGTGTGGGGCTCGATTGCTGGCTGGAGTTAAACCATGCATAAATGAAAGAGAGATGCTGAGGGGTGGACGAGGAGGACAGATTCAGCAAGTTTTGAAATTTGCCACTGGAAGAAAAGAAAAAGAAAAAAAAAGAATGCTGGCATCATGCTCTTGCTCTTCTATCTTTTCCTTCAGGATCTTTTATTAGATTAATGACAAACTGTGTAGATGACAAATAATTTTAAATATTCAAAAATTAATTTAATGCTTTTGTATGTGGGAGATTAATAATATTAGCTAGGGCCAGACAAAGCTTAGACAGACATTGTGCAAGCTTTTCCAATGGCTCTGCCAAAGCAACTAAATGCTTAACTCTCCTACTAATATTCCAAGCACAGTCTCTTTGTTTTGTAGATGTGAGAAAAGTTGCACTCATCTCACAAAATGTGTAGATTAAAATAACAGGAATTCACTGACATGCAAATACCATGCTGCATGCCAGGCATATAGGTTGGAGGATGTTTTAGTATGGGTCTCCTCATATAAGTGATCTCTGGTACAAGTGGTCTGGCTGTGCCCAATCCCTATGCATCTAGGCAAAGTGAACAGATCTGGAAAAAAGTATGTGTCTATCTTTCTGCTTCCCAAAATATTCTGCAGCTGCAGCTTTTTTCTTCTCAATGAATCTGTGTGCATCCCTCCAGGACAGCTACCTTCTCAGACCTCCCTCAAAGACAAGATGACAAAAATAAATCAAGGCTTTAACAATCCTCTAGTAATGGCCCAAATTCCCAAACCTCTAGAGACCATATCTACAGCCTGTAAAAAAGATCGTTTCAGCAGAGCTGCAGCATGTTGCTAGTAGCACTAATTGTTTCTGCATGGAATGCTAGTTACTAAGAGTGATTCAGCTGTGAACAAAATTCAGAGAACCATTAAGATTGTCTAGCCTCATTCATCTTCATATCTAGCCAGAGTTACTAGTAGTTCTCTTTACAGATGCTGCAGAAACCCTGTAGTAAAAATCCTGCCTAATATTGGGAATCTCCAATGGATGACAGAGCAGTAGGGATCTGAGACTAGTATAATCCCATTATCAATATTTAATCACTTCAGTAGGATCATTAGAGTATTGAATATGTTACAAAGACATATTATGGGTAGGAGAATCAGATGGCTGGTAATGTGAGGGTGAAGGAATAGAATAGGGGAGATAATGTGAAAGAAAGACATTGAAACCAGAATAACTTTGCATTCTATGAAGTTCTTTCTATCTGCCTCATACTTGGCATATATTTATATATTTCCCTGTATTTCTTGAATTTATTAATGATTGAGGAAGAAACCAAGACAATAGAAAACTTCACAAACTCCATGGCTAAGTCAATCTTACTGTTGTACCACTAAATTAAAGGCAAAAGCACCTGAGCCATGGCCACATCAAAGATGGAACACCTGTCTCTCATTTATTCTGAGTTTACAACTGAAAATGAAGCCTAGATTTTACAGGTGAAAATTTTGTAACTCATCCTAGCAGCTTGTAACCCTTCCCCATTCTGACCAACCCAACGGCAGCAGAGCTAAGACATGAAAAGATCAACATTCTGAATCTCTTGCTCTTAGGTGTCTACCCATCACGGCTTCTGAACTCAATGCAAAGGTTTTAAACAAAGCTAAACATAAAATAGAGAATATGACAGCAACAGAACTGTAGAGTTGCTTCCTTCCCCACCCAAACACATAGTAATAAAAGCAAAATAAGGCAGAAATATTTAGTCTTTGTAGGTCAATGCAGCTTTCTCATTCTCAGGTACAACAATTCTAAAAAGCATATTTCCCTGCTAGCAATACTCCCCCTCTGCCCCTCTGATATTTTTAAATAAATCATCGTGATGAGATGCAGCCATTTCTCACTTCTGTAGGAGCCTGATTTTCCCAAGATAAATATTGAATGCATTCCTGGGGACAAGTGAGGAGGTTCAGGGTGGATCAAAACCTGGATTTCTAGATCTTCACGAAAGTCTGATGCTCTAAAGCAGAGTAAAACTTCGTCACTGATAAGAAAATACCCCAGGTGTGGATGACCAATAAAGAAAAAAATCACCAAACAAGAAAACAAACGAAAGTGCCCAGACCAAACCCAACCCCATCAATGCAGTACAATGCAGCACAAAGAATGAAGCATCCCATGCTGCTCCAGACACCTGATAACCTGCTTCCAGGCTCCCTATCATTCAACTTGGTTCTTGCCAGTACCAGCAGTTGGGGCCCCTGCAAACCTTTTACATTTGCAGCAGAGTCTGGAAGCGCAGGGAGCCCTGACATGAGCAGGGTCCCCCAAGCCTGCCAAGCAATCTGTTGGGGAGGTGGGTGAGTGGCAGCAACTCTGCTGAGTTTCTGACAGAAAATATGAGAAAAACTGCATGTTTCCAAAGAACATTTAAATTTCATCAAAGCAGCATTTTCCAGCACAATCATTTTTCCACCATGACATTTTTGTCTCTCCGTTTTTCAGTGTCATCATGCTTGGGTTTTTGGGGATTTACAACCTCCCCCCTCCCTCAGCACCCACCGTCCCCCTACTGCTGTGAGGTGTGGTCTGCACAGGGGACAGTGAGGAAGCACCCGCTGCTATGTTCTCTGCTGAAGGAAGGATGCTGAAGGTGAGGCTCCTCCTCACCTCACAAGTCACCCTTCTCAAGCACCATATTTAAAGCCTAAATTTGCATGTGCATATCAGCACCCAACAAAAGGTCAATAGTATAAAAAATTCAGTTAACATATCCAGCTATCCTGAAATAATTGCATAATGAAAAATGCTCTGCGGTGTCGCAGCTCGCTCAGCCCTGCCTCGGGATGCTCGATGGAGCCTCGGGGCTGGGAGCGCCGCTTATCCAGAGGCTCTGAGCGCTCCGATCGCAGCCAGGACCGAGCCCTCGCACGGAACCAGTGGCCCAAAATGTGGGCTCGCCAGCACCTCTCCCGCTGTCAGCAGCTATCCCAATGGATACCTGCCCCAGGCTGGGCAGCCTGCCCTCGGCAGGGGCAGATCGCAGCTCGCTGAGCGCACGGCGATCCGGAGCACGGAGAAAAGGAGAGGGACACTTCTGGCGGGGGTGCAGATGGTTTATTACAGCCCAAGGGAGACCAGAAATTCCCCCAATCACGCACCAAACACGAACTTTTAAGGCACAAGAAACAGGGCGTGGAAAACACTAACATCCAATAAAGCGGGGCTTACAGCGTGGGGCACAGTAATGACAACCAATTATTAAAGATTAATCGAGAGAGACCTAATAACTGACCAATGAACTGTCGAACTGCAAAGAACTCTCTGGAAAGGGAGGCTGAGTTTGTGCTTCTCTCCGCCCCAGGGGATGTCCAAGGGGTGTTTTTAGACCTTCAACTCCTCTTCCTGAGCATCCTCGGATCCCGTGTGACTCAGCCACTGTACAGCCAGTGCCTGAGCAACAGGCGGGGCCCGAGCCCCCCTGAGGGAAGGCACCACCACAATGCTGAACACATACTTACTGCTTTAACAATGGTGTTCTCTGCCATATGATTGACCAGAGCCATACTAGTCTGTTAATCTTAGCAAAAGATGCAAAAGAAGAAAAACCCCAAAAAACTCACATTAAATTATTAATGTGGGGTTTGCCAGGAAGAGAAAAATATTGCTGTGTAGTAGTTGCAGATGCAGTATTGTAAAGTAATGTTTCCTGAAATAAAGAGCTTTCGTTTAAGAAGTGATAGTTCCTCATTACTCTCATTGACTTACATAAAGACATCATTCATCTGCGGCACTCTCTACTACAGGATATTATTGTGGCAAATACTGATTTCTAAAGGATTACTTTGATGAAGATTGTTACTGGGTCACCAATATTCATGTCTATGACAAACTGACTACCTGCTGAGGAAGAGAAAACAATTCAGTTTTTAATAGGAAAAAACTAAACCAGCTTGAGAAGTAGGAAATTCTGATTCCTGTAACTCCAGTTCTGACACTGTCTCCTTCTACCACCTTGGAGAGGACACTTGAGTCCTCTCTGTCACAGAATCAATTATTAACTACCTCTTTTGGCTCTTTGAATGATTGATTCTGTTAATGTTTTAAAAGTGCTTTGTTAATGAAATCCAAACATATAAAAATCCACTGTATTATAACAATAACAGAGATTTTATTTCCTTATTGCTAAAACATCACATGCTGAGCATCATTGTGACATTGTAATTACTGTATTTTTTTTAATAAAAGTCATCAAATATTAGTGAATAATGTGGTTTTCAGGTTCCATGTTTCCCCCCCACTTGCAAGTAGATAACTTCTACTATAGGAACTCTTGTGATAAAAATGCAATAGATATTTGGCCCTCAAAACTAATGCTGTAGCAGAATTGGATACATAAGTAGTTATATCCCAAAACCATTGCTTCGGAAAAAAAAAAAAAAAGTATTGTTTGGAAGTACATACAAAATTTATAGCAAAGGCACATATTTGACCAGCAAAGCTTTTTGTACAGTCTCCAAACATTATCATCTTGCAAACATAAAATTCTGTCTCCATTTTCTATTTAATAGTGGGATCCCCTTCAAAACTGCCACCCTCTGAAGGTTTGTCTGAGCAATGAACACAGGAAGCACAAATACTCAGGTACAAAGCAATGTACCTGCTTTTACCCAGTGCTTCCAAACTGATCAGTTCACAGTTTTTCCTCAGCATTTTATTACTTTTCTGGATTGCTTCATCATGGAACGAGTGTTGAGTCTCACATGATAATCACGTGAGATTATCTTCTTATAGGTGATCTGGTTATAGATAATGTCCTTGATGAAGAACAATCTTGTAAATAGCTTTCCTGCTCAAAGACATGTCACTTCAAATCCATCTTGTATCTGGATCTCAGCTACATATAAATACCCTAATCAGGAGCTACCCCTGCTTAGACTGATGATGCTTGTTCTGCTTAGGAGTCAAATGTCTTACAAAAGACTTATTCAGCTAGTGGAATTTATTTCACATAAAAACAGTTATAACAAAGTTTTATCTCAATGACCATCATTTTTCTTCCTTTAAATCATAGAGTTGCCATTTTTACAGTATTTCTTGAACACTATCATCTGTTACATTTTGGCTGAAGTGAAATATAGGTCAAAAACATTTTATGTGGATCCACATCTGCAGGGAAAATGATGTGAATAATATCTCCTCTGAGCCACCATCTGACTTGGGAGACCTGTGCACTGTGAAAACTCTGTGTGAACATTATGTATTTCTGGACATAAAGGGGAAAAATAATCCCTACTTTGCTCCGGAAGCCCACTACATCTGAAGGCAGTTCTGGATGTTGGGAAATTGATGATGTCTGCACACTTACACACATACAATCTGTTATGACTCTGGTATTCTTCACCAGCATTTTAGTGGGCTTAAACCAGGTATCCCCAGTACTACCATAAGCACCTAAATTAGGCACTGGTCTGAAAAATCTTCTCAAGAATTTTCATGACATTCTTTTGTAGGGTATAACTTATGAAAATAAAATGTTTTTAATCAGAAGTTGGATAAGAGATAAGTAAGATAAGATATATATTTTGAACAAATAACAATATTATTTCACTGTTATGGGATCGGGATATAGTTGCCATAAAAACCCTAAACTGTATTATTTGTAACAGATGTGGTTATGCATTCTACATTTAGAATCATGGGTTTATAAAGTCTTGGGAAGATCTAATGTGTAACTTCAATGATTCTTGTGAACATTTCACCTCCTGTCTTACATGGTGCACCATGAGTGGGAAGAAGAGGTAGGAGATGTGATCTGAAGACATCTTTGCATTTGAGAATGTGACTTACAGTCATTGTCACAATGTCAAGAGGAGGTCCTGGCACACAGCAGAGATAACAAAAAAAATCTTCTGAAGAAAAGGAGTATCAGATGCTGAACAATGCACAAACCTCTGCAGAGAGACAGATGGAGGTCAAATGCAATAGCTGAGTAGAGGAAATAACTATAAAAAGTTATAATAAAGAATTGCAAGCAACTAATGCTGAATGGTTTGCTGAGACCAAGCTCAGCTCACTAGGAAGTGACTGTAGCTGCTTTGGCATAGGAAACTCAGTTTAAAAGGAAGATGAAAACCTGTTAAAAAAAAAAAAAAAGGAAAAGAAAGAAGAAAAAAACTGAAAAAAAAAAAAAAGGTAAGAAATAAGTAAAGAGAAACAAGGAAAAAAGAAAGAAAAATTTCCTTGATAAAATTGAGAGTATCAACAAATAGTCTTCAAAGGTCAATATAAATAAAATTAGATCTAGAGGAAAAGTTCTTTTCCTTCCCAGCTATATCTCTAACCTAAACTGGAGGGATGCTAAATGCCTTAGATGTTAGATTAATTTTGTCTACAAGCCTGTATATTCTCATAAGCATACAACTTCAAGACAATAGGTATAAATATATCCTAGCTGTAAATACTTCCCCTTCTAATGAGATTACTGCTATGTTTTATTCCAGCATGAATTATGAAAGAGATGTACTCTTACAAAGCAGTGATTATGCTATTCTTCTATATGAGTACCTGACCTGTGGTAAATAAACCTTTTTCTGAGTCCACATCTATTACAGTTCATGTGTGATTTACAGATTCAAAACCTTACCTTTGAAAATACTTCTCAATAACGTTTAACTCAATAGTGCTACTTGCTATTGCTACCATTTTCCTGATATCATCAATGACGATGTCATCAATATATCATACCACAGCCACTGATTAAATGACTGAGAGGTATGAAATCAAACATGGTGCTCAATGTGTTACTGATACAGGACTTCAGGTCTCTGTGATAAATATCTTTCATTTTACATGAAATGTGGGTATAAAAGATAACTGTTGCCACTCTAGCTATTGGTAACATCAAATACTATAATTAGAATAAATGAGTGAGAGATGAGTATTTTAGAGTGCAATTCAATAAGCAATTTAAACCAAACTGAGACCACATCAAAAGAAACAACTTTGCCTTTGGCCCTGTTTCTGGCTGAACTATCACCCTTTCATATCCTATTTCCTTTGGCAGGTACATGGATTTTTACGACCACTTACTGAACTAGGTCAGTAAATTATTTTACATGAAAGCAAAACAAAAAATGTATAATCAATCATTGTCATTAATTACATGCACTATTATAATATTAGATCACTAATAAATTGAAGAACACCAAGTGCCACCACCATGTTAATTCACATAATTCCTCAGTCTAGTTCACTATAAGACTGAAAAACATCTCTGCAAGAGCCAACATACTATGGAGATGGAAATCAGGAGCAATGGGAGGACAGGATTGCTTTTTTTGGCTGCTTGTAAGTGACAGATTACACTGTCTCAAAGGTTTCCTCTAATTGTAACCTCTATATCTTGTAAATGCATTACTATTTTTTTCAGAAATAAATTCTCACCACGGAGTTCAGTAATTAATTTCAGCAGAAATAAAAGACTCACCTCTGTGTGTGTGCCTGGCTAATAGGATTTTGACATCAATATTCAGTAATTAACAAGTAATTTTTTGATTGTCTTTCTGGAAACTGTAAATAGGGAATTTATTGAGAGATTCTATTTTTCAGTTGACAAAAAAATACAGAGAGGAATATATACACAGGTGTTCATAGAAGTATGAGTATTAAGATGAAACAGAGATATTCATGATTAATTAGCATACCTTTACCAAACAAATTTAACAAACAAGTTATCTCATATTGCTGCTAAAATGCTTTGGAAACCCAAGTGTTTTCGGTTTTTTTCTGAGAGTTCTTTTAAAGCTTTTAAGTAAAAAGTAAGCAAACTGAAAGTGAAAAGTAAGTTTCTGAATTTTGATGATTTCTGCTAATAAAATCTTCATGATATAATCTTTATTTGGGAGTAGACAAAATATTTTTTACAATATTCTCTTTAAGTTTTGATAATTCAATTTCTAATTTTGATCTGAACTAGAACCAGTAGATAGAAAACCTTTTCTATCTGGCAGTACAAAGGTAATGTAACCAGCATTTCCAATTAATTGCTCTTTTTATTTTTTTGTATTTTAGGCAGGTGTTAAGGCTATCTGAACTCTCTCTAGGTCAGTGTGCACACTAGCTGCTACTATAAAAGTGATTTTGCAAATGCCATCTAACTTTAAAAAACCCCTGTGATCTCAGTAGTCTTATGATTATAAAATACTTGCCAGCACTCAGAAAGAAGAGAGAGCATGTTATCACTGTTCCTTGTGCCATAATAGACTAATTAACCAAATCTGGCACCTTTAATATGACTACATGGCCACCAGCTATGTAACTTGACTTTCAGATTCAATTCGCAAAGTTGACAGCTAGAAAAAAAAATTATTTACAAAGACCTATGTGAGAAAGACTCTTCAAACATGAAATGTCAGGGTATCTTTACAGTCACTTTTCTGAATATACCCTGTGTTAGACAAAAGAATAGTTTTTGCCATATTACATCCACATCATATTAATCACCTGAACCAATTCCTTATGTCTTCCCTTCTGTATTTCAAACACTCTAGCAATACAAAACAGATTTACAAATCTTGATAGGAGTACCATGAAAAAGGAGCAAAAAAGCAAACAACCTGTGTTTACCGTGTCTAAAATGGAAAAACCTGAATGTACTCATATACAACCAAAATTATGAGTTTCTGTTCTGAAAAAGAAATGCCTGAAAAACACCATGGTTTAAGAACATATCATTGTACTCAATGTAGGAGGTGAAGACAAGAGACAATTTATTCTGCAGCTGGTTTAGAAATAAACACAACCATGGAAGATAAGGAGTGAAAAAGGGATAAATCCTCCTGAAGCAAACTTGATGGACAGACAGGCTGCCATTAACAATGCTGTTGCCTTTGTAAGCACAGAGTGATGTGGAGATACCCTTGCATTTATACTGTAGACATGGTCCTTAAAGATTTTACACCTCCAATTCCTTAGAATTATCAGCTATCTCCAGCCTGTCACTCATCCTGGCAATCTTAGAAATCTAGCTTGCAGGCCAGGCAGATTATTGACAAAGAAATCCAGGATGATATAATACACCCTGACAAACAGCAGTGAGGGGGATTGTGTTTACCACTTTCACTGCACCAATTCAGCTAAATTAATTCTTAATGCCACAAGTAAACTTCCTCTTGATAAGCATTCACTCCCCTTGCACTATTGTTTTGTGGCACAACGCTCCCTCCAAGCAGAGAGGCAATGCATCTTGATCCATCTGATTTAACCTGCTTCCCCCTAATAAAAGTGAGAAGTTTTTTGGTTCTCATACCAAATGAGCAAACAGTTAGCAAAAAATAATGGTGTACAATAAAATTAAAGTTATAATTTAAGTGGAAGAAATAGGCAGTAGCATTTCAAATTTAGGTTTACTTGTCTGTCCTCACCTTACCTACATCTGCTGAGACTGTAGCACACACAGTGTGATCACATATTGTTGAGAGACATAAGAAATTATAAAAACATGCAAAATAAAATTTTCTCCGTAAAGACTTTTTTTTCTCTATTTTTTCCTGCATCATGTTTTTCCACAAGGGCATTTTTTTTAGTTGTGAGGTTATGCAATTTGTGGATAGAAAAAGGGGTTAAAGTGCTGACAGACCCTTAGTAATAGGGATGATTCAATACACTGATGAACTACTGAACTGATTACTTTGACTAGTTTCATAAAAGGATTATTTTATGCATTCAGGATGACAAAATCACTGATTTAACACCCAGTGCTTCAGCTGCAACTCATGAAAAGGTGTGGAAGAAAACATCACATTTGCTTACTTATCAATATTGATTAATCTCTTCTGTGTCATTTTTATCAGACACAGCAATTCTAATCCAGAAAAGATTTACGTGCCAGGAGTTTAGTCATTTGCATGAGATGAAGTTATTTGTAAAACAGAACTTAAAATCTAAATCCTAACAGTCTTCAATGGAAGAAAGCGTTAGACAGGGGTTTGCTATTCCTTCTGAACACTGAAAACAAACCCCTAATATCATCTAGCGGTAAAAGTCCCTTGACTTTGGCAGTTCTCTGACCAAACATTGATTCAAGTTCTTTACCTCAGAATTTGCAAATTCAGAACAACTAGATAAATCTCACACTTTTTCAGAAGTTTTAACCCTGTTAAGTGGAACTTATGCCAAAACAAAAGGGAATTTTTGGTAACTAAATATACTGTTGAATTGGGCAATTTTAAAAATGCTTTAATATCTCTCCAGCACTTAAAACTAAGCTAATAGGATATATGTGCTAAACTCTATAGCAACTGTGCAGATGTGACCTAGGCTGATGGCCAAGAATGAGATTTCTGGCTCTTTCCTTTTACGTGGGTCCATTAGATACCCTAGGTGCTTTCACACTTTTTTCAAAACTTCAGCATGAAGTTTCTATTCTGAAAAACGAGCCTTTTTAGTAAAACAGCAGCAAAATTTCTCAAAAATATTGTATTTTTTTTTTTTAAGAAGAAACATGGAGGAGAAGCAAGAAAGTTGATTTTCTTCAGTTTTCGGATAATTGTTACTTTTCTGCCTAAGAAGGAAAAGAAACATTATGAGAAAAGAAAACATTATTCTGAAGAGCAACTTTGCAGTTTTGTTTTCCTGCAAAATATTCTGATCTCAACTCATGATCAAAGATTGAAATACACTCTTCCTACACCTAGTATAGTTATGGTTTGGTTTATGCCTATTTCTCCCTCAATGCTTATTGAAAAATTGTTATTTAAATTAATAAACATATTTTTCTTCTTTTCAAATACCTAAATATTTGGATTATTTTCAAAACCAAAGTGACTGTCCCCATTTCCTTTATCTGAAATCTAGCAATTCCTGTTGCTATTTTGTTGAGTACCTTCCAGTGAGGGCACCTCTATGTCTTTACTTGACAGTCTTATTTGCCAGGAGGAAACCTGCCTTCCTCTGAAATGTATTTCCACATTTTCCTTTGTTTTAAATATTAATTTAGTTGCTTGCTGTAGCTTGGCACTGCATATTACTATTGGTAATTACTATTGGTAATAATATTTACTAATAACCTTTTAATATGAATACAGTTTTAAAGTTGTAAAAATGCACCGAGAAACTACAGCCACTGTAAGTCATTGAGACCCCAACTCCTAAGACAAATGGAGGTTGGATTCAAGCAGAACTATTTAATTACAGACAGTGTTGTGTTTTAACAGAGCTAATTACCCCAAGGTGCAGGATGAGAGACTGGAAGGTATCCTGTCGCTGGTATAAGAACACATAAGGACAAGATATTCCTCTCATGGTCTATATTTTTTCAGAATAGTGGAGGTCTCACAAATCAGCCAAGCATCTTTAAAAACTGTCTCTGCAGTTTTTAGTGACACTTGGTAATATGAATTAAACAGTCAGGAAAAAAAGTTCATGAACAAGCTGCAGTGTGCTATGATTGCTGAAGAATTACGATTTGATGAGTCCTTTCTTATCTGATGTTAATTGTAGCAGTCCAGCACATTTGAGGCAATCACAATTACCCAGGTTTAAAATGTAATTTTAGTGTATAAAGATGGAGACATGCGCAGTTTGAAAATAGATTGTTCCAACATTTTGTTTCAACATGTTCTGTGAAGTAAAGGTAAGGGAGCATTAATGTGGTATCATAGTAGCAGGAGCAGAAAGTATTTTTCTGTACTACCCTAAAACATGAATTAAAAAAAAAAATTACTTAAATCGGTGACATCCCCATTACAGACAGCTGGAATGAGTTCAAGTCTTTAAAATTCTGCCGCCTCAAGAGCAGCATCTGCAATGGAGTTTGACCTCTGAGGAGGCTGCAGATTCAGAGGGCAAATATTCCGAGACAATGGAAAATACTGCAAATAACAACAAAGGAAATATAACCTTGACTACACTGTGGATGCTGACAGAAAGGAAAACTCCCTGAATTATAACAATGATAATTTGTTAATTTTAATTATTTATAAGGAGATGATGGCCGAGTCCCCAAAAATCTTTCTATTAAGAATCCTCAGTATAAATCTTTCTGATATACTGTAATGCTACTTCATCTCTGCTGCCAGCTGCGCTGGGACACATAAAGGCCCTCATTAGTTCACGCCTCCGCTTACAAGGATTGCTTTAACAAAGGGATCTAGTGTGTGTTAATGGCTCTTAAAATTAAGATATGACTGTGGCAAAACAAAAAATACCTTTGTCTTATTAAAATGATTTGGTAACAACAGTGCAGAGCTGCTTTGTCTTTGCTAGTCTCCACACACATTTTAGTTCAGGCAGAAAATAGGGGATACACTCTGGAGAAACACATAATGAAGTCAGATGGAAAATCTTGCCTTGTTTCATGTATGAGTTCAATTCATTCTTTCCTGCGTGTGAGACAATATACACAGAAGAAAACACTGCTGACGTGTTTTGACTTCACTGACACTGAAGATGTTTTCTCTTTAGCTGGTGCTTTTAGTTTTCATCTGAAATATTATATATATGATTACTAGAGATGGTCCTGAAATCAGTTTTTAACTTCAGCTTTTCATCTGATATTCACTGAGCACCACTGCTCAAAGTTCTTTTCCTAATTTTGTCAGTTAATTCACATCTAGCAAATTGGAAAAAAAAAAAAAAAAAGCCAGATGTAAGGTTGTCACCTTTTGTGTTACTGCTCAGAGCTCCTGGCAGGGGGGCAAGTATGCCACAGATTTTACAGGGGAAAGGGTGGGAGAAGGGTTCTAAAATTCTGGAAAAGAATACTGGTCTTGTAGTTAAAAACAGGAGAACTGGTGTTCACCTGTCATAAGCAGGTACTTTGGTTCAATACTATTCCCTCGAGCCATGCTTTGCAATTGAGCATAAGTCAGAACAATGTGTCAAGACTTGGAGCACAGCTCTTCAATGTCTAACACAACTATTAGAGAAAGAGCTAAAAAAAAAATTTGGTTGTCAGCATAATTTGAGTTTAAAATGAGTTTAAGGGAATGTTTAATTCCTAATTAGCCTATTCAGTGCATTAGAACGTACATTTATATCCAGTACTTAAGACCCAACTAAGATTAACCCAAGGTAATCTTTTTATGTAGCACATCTTGTATGTTATGTAACTGTCCATAGAAAACAACAAGAATTGCTAAATTAGCTGTGACCTTTAACATGCACAGGTCATATTAGAAAAAGTTCTTTCTAAAAGAAATGTAAAAAAATCAGCTGTACGTCACTAAAAGAGACCCTTTTTCTAACACGAGCCCTGCTAAAATGTGTTTTATTTCTGCTTCTAAGGAGAAAGATCAAGGTTTGCTGTTAAGCTTACACACCTCATTTTTATAGTCTCTGTTTTAGTAGTGTCTATGTGACTTATTTTGTTGAATACATATGTTTTGTTTTGCATATGGTTTGTCATGGTACAATGATTTATGCCAAATACCAATGTCATACAAAAGATTTTGCAGCAGGAATGGTGTTTTGGCCAATGGTCCACCCTGGCACCCAAACCACTCCCCATGATGGCAACACAGTCCACAGTTTTTAAGGGAAAGCACCACAGTGTTCAATAGGGAAAAAAAGAAGAGGAATATGATAAGTCACCGCATGAATGTCAATTACCACATCATCCTTAATATTTGTGAGTGGTTTATAAATTTCTGCTGCAGGAAGCTATAGGAGCTAAGGGAAATATACCTTGAGTCCTATCATCTCAGAACTGGGAAACGCTATTCAGGTCAAGGGCTGAATGTCACTGCCCATGATTTTCACAGCGGTATTGCCCTGACTCTGAGGTTCTACCAATTATAGGCATTTCCAGGACCTCTCTGAACTTTTCCAACTAGACTCTTTGCAAGGAGACTTAACTGTGAGAGAGTCTGAACCAGTCTAAATTGAGGCAGTGGCACTGAATTAAGTAGAGTTGAGTACAAATGAAATGCCTTAGAAGTGCTGGTTCTGACAGTTCCAGGTACTGTCAAATTTTAAAGGACATTAACATTCACACCCTAGATATAAGCAAGAATTGGCACTGCTCTAAGACCTTTTGTAATAGCATGATGAATTTTTAAGTTAAATTAAAATAAAAAAATCTCAGATGTCGTATAAATATACTACTATCACAGAAAACAAATATACATATAACAGAGATGAACCACTAATTTCAAATCCTATAACATTTGTCTTGAGAGAGGAAATAATTCTTGGAAGAAAAGAGATTTGCCTGTCACCCTATCAAAAGCAAAATGTGAGTTAGTATATTTTAAAAAACAAGTTGAAAATATTTTAATTGTAATATTGGATGCAAGTGGAGAATAAAATAATTTATCAAAAATATTATACTCTACATTATAATTTTTATATAAGAAGAAAAGCTTTTGCAGTGATAAATAAACCAAAGACAGTGGCTTTGTTCCCAAGAATAGTGGAAAGGTAGGAAAAGGCAGGGTGAATAGGAAAAGAGCCAGCAATCATTTCATACACACACCACAATGATGTTACTTCATGAATCCATAAATTTGCAAGTGAAAATTGTACAGCTTTTTCTTGAATTTCACAGCTGTGCATTTGCAGCTTAAAAATATGTAACTTTTTTTTTTTTTTTTTAATTTTTAAATTCTGCACAAGTGTTTGTGGTTGTCAGCTCAGTGTTCGGTTACTGCAGGGAGAAAAAACAGTAGCAAAGCACAGGTCAAGAGAGTCTCATCTGATTGCTGAGCTGAAGACGACAGCCCAGCTGATGAAGTTATCTCTTAAACAATGGGACAACGGTATTTGGACTACTAAGTGGTGCAAACTATACAAAGCAGTTCAGGACAAACCCTTTTGGCATAAGTTAAGATGCTTTTATCAATGATCAGAGAAATTCTTCACTGACAAAATGTGAAATCCTCTGCATTGTAAAAGAATTATCTCTTTGCTTAACTGAAAAAAATTAAAAGTCCTTAAGGATTTATTTTGGAACACAACTATCCTTTTTCTATACTAAAAAACCCCAAAAATCAAATGAACAAAACAGAAAAAAATCCCAGAAATAGAGACCTCACCAATTCAGAATGAAATAAAAACCTAAAACATCTGTGACAGAGAATGCTTTTATGTATCTTTGAACAAAAGTAAAACTCCTTATTACATGTCTGTAAATATTTTTCTCTACTTCCACTTGCCCTGAATCATTAACAGAAGTAAGCAAGGGCCATGGGAAAACAGTTTTTGCAAAACAGATATTTACAGAAAAAAAGTTTGCTCTTATTCCTTCAAACAGTTATCTTTACATTTCTGTTTGTGAATCTAAAATCTATTTGAGTTGCAATTTTAAAAAGTCTTTGCAGTGTAAGTGGCTTAGGAAGACAGAGAATACTCAGAATTTTACATGGTATTTTTAGAGCTTTGAAATATACAGACAAAATACCATAGAATATTTTTATGTATGTACAGAGTAGTCCCAAAAATTCACAGGCAGGCAAAGTACATTGTACTTTTTTTACTCAACTACTGTACTAAATATTGTGAGATTAAACTGTTTATCTAAACTGCTGAGATCTGACCAACCTTGTTTGGTGCAAGAACAGAAGAGTATAGTGGGAAAAAGTGGATTTAACGTAGTGTTACATTTCCTTATCAGCCAAATGCTGGACATACCAGTAAGCATGTGCTTGAGTTTGGGTTATCTCTGGTATGTACCTGTGCACTTGAAAGCACTGATATACCTTTTTTGGAACTGTAGAAATATTTACCAAGAGGTCAAGCCTCCAGAAAGAAAAAATATTAATATATTGCCACAGCTCTAATATCTTTGTCAGATATATACCAGGTACATACACAGTCTACTCTGCCAACAGACATAAAGAGTCATAGACCTGTTGAAAATTCCTTCAGTCCAAGGATGATTGAAAGCTGTCTGAACTAGCAAGAAATCCACCCTACCTACTAAATTGCTATTTAGGTATAAGTATGCTTTCCATGCTTTCTTCAAAGCAATGCACCAAGCAAAAGCATGTTATTTCTTACCTTCGCACAGAGTGCAATAAAACCAAAATGATAAAATCATTATGATTTTGGCAATAAAAACATTCCAAGACATCTATAGTTCATTTTCTTTTTTGACAAGGCCAAATATTGTATTTGGTATTTATTCACATTCAAGACTACATGTCTCCCGGCAGATCTGTCATGGTTTTGGGCTGACCTTCCAATCTGAGCAACTTATAGAAACTTAGGAACTTGGTGCAAATATTACAGCTACAGCATGGATGAGGCTTGCTTCTCACCAATTAGTTAGAGGCAATCATTAAGGACAGATAGAAAGAGAGAGTCTAAAATTAAGTATTTCCACAATAGGTCTGAATAATTTCTGAGGTGAGATCCTAACTACCATCCCCATTTAGCCAGAGTTTCCAATTGTTGAAGGTGTCTCTATGAGAAAAGTTCATAATTTTGGAATGCTACACCACTAACTACAAGCTCAAACAAATTGCAATGGAAAATTGCATGAAAAACAAGGAAGGGAAACGTACCAAGGTCTAGTAGACATTAAAAAACTTTGACAGAGGCCAACTTCTGGCCAACTGGGTCATGATGTAATGGATTTGAACTAGAAAAGTTTGTAAAAATAATAGAAGATGAAGTTGAATACCTAAGTAGTACAAAGCTAAAGACAAAATTGATGAGACTTTGACTAATGTTTACTCACATATTTAAATACATTCTATTCACTTTGCCAATCAGTCTCATATTTGACCAAATTTATAACCTAAGTAATTAATAGATGCTTCCCATTTTAATTTTAAAAAATGGGCTTGCCTCTTGTCATAATAATATGTCACTAATTCCAGCTGCTATAATACAGATTTAGATACACACAAAGCCATTATTGTAGGTTTATAGCTTATCTGGCACAAGACCACCTTTTGTATGGAAATGCAAAATGGGTCATGCTGTTTGTTTTTCTACATTTTTCCTTTGATTGCAAAATCAAATCTCTACATAAGGAGCTGCTGTCCACTATATATCCTGGAACAGATCTGCAGCAAACTGAAGAATGTTTGCTACAGAAATCTGAGCTTGACACTGTAGAAACCTTTTCTGTACTTGAATTCTGTTCTGGATAATAGACAATCTCTCACTATTCAAAGCCACTTCTGTACTTTCTCAGTCTGACAACTGTTGTCCTTGTTGGGGCAGTACTCTTAAGATAAATTATGAATGCAACGTGAAAGCTGTAAAATTTGTTGTATCTTCTATTATCTCCATGTTAAAGGCCACAAAAGCTCTTCAGTGAAGTCAGCCATTAAGAAATGACAGGTATTGCTATCAGCCTTCTTTATAGCCTATTACCTGCAATGACAGCAGCTGCTACACTACTACTGTACAGCCTATCACGTTATTTGCAGCTAAAGCCAGCTACTGTATCATTTTGGCTCATTTTCTTGACAGTGCCATCATAAATCCATGCAGCTGCAGGGTAACTGTCGGCTGCCTCGATTATCTTCATAGCTCGAATGAATCTTGAAATGTGTGTAACAGGCAATGACTGTTATGGATCAGGCACAAGGGCCATTCTCTATCCATTCTGTCAGGTCTGTGAAACAATGCCTGCCACAAAGAGAGTTCCTAAACTACTGTCATGTAATCAAGTAAAGTACCTGAACTTTGAGAAATTTCATGGTTCTCGCTGAAGCTTTTGTGGTCTCAAGTCGCTTCCCTAGACAGCAGTTTTAAAAACATTGTCTTTTCATGTCCTAGTGGAAGGCTTTGAGAGTTGTATTGTTATAATTATTGCTATTGCCCCTATTATTTTAATTATAGTTATATATCTATGTATCTATTTGCAGCAGATATCTCTGACTAATACAGAGACACCTGAACATCCCTACAGGATGGAACAAGATGAACACTGATTTGCATCCTTGGAGGGGATAAAGGAGGGTGGGGAAAAAGCTTCTCAGCAGCAGTAGTCTGAATGACTCTAATATACATGTGTAAAAGTTTTTTTAGTAGTAAATTTGTTGTATTTCTACAAATTTGTGAACACTTCTGCTGTGCATAATCCTCTGGGAAGAAGAATAAGGTCCTAAGCTGTACCTCTGTGGGACTTGGGGATAAGGTGGGCAGTACAAGGCAAAGACAGCTGAGGCACTGATAATGCAACAAGGAATGCTGAGAGATCCTGGGGGTTCATGCCATCCTTGTCTTGACACAAGAGTTCAAACTGTGTTTGCATTGTACCTAAAAGTGAATGTTTTATGGTGTTCCTGTTATCCTTGTGCATGCCACTCCAGCAAGAGAATACAATAAATTGGTCCAGACTCATCCTACCTAAGTGAAAAGCCTAGAACAGGAGTTTTATTGACCTCAGTCCCTTATGTAGTCAACATATAAAAGTCAAAACTTCCAGATTAAATTCATCTAAGTATTGAATTTATCAGCCCTTGGGTTGCACAGACAACTTAAGACTCTTACCACTTAATTTCAGTGCCCTAGTTAAGCATTTAGAATTAATTGAGGTGCATCTGAAGATCTATTAATGTCTGCTTTTAAAACCCCTACATATTTGCCTTTATTATGAAAAATTAAGGTTTAAGAAAAAAGAGTTTGAGCTGGAACAATATAATTTTTTCCCCTTGCTGGGTGGCTTTTATCAATTACCAATATGTATTGAAAATACTGAAAAGATATGTCTATCTTTTTTTGCTATCCTTTATAAATCCTGCATCACACATATCCCAAATAGTTATATTAAGATTGCAAAAAGGTAATTTTCCTAATCAGTGTTCTCTTGTGTAGAGTCTCAGTTTAAATTCCAGCGAAGTAAAGACAAAAATTCACATTATCATGTTTTAGAAGGGTCCTGTTTTTTCATCTTGAGAAAGGAAAACCAACAGCTGATTAATCAAGACATTTAAATATTTGTACTGCTTAGAGATGGACTTACTGTAATTATTTCCATTTGGATTATTCACATGGTTGGAGTTACCTGTTTGAAGATGTGCCTCTGACTCACAATTTATTGCAGTATCTTGTATAGCAATGTGACAGCAAGAGAGAAATGTGATCTCCACAAAGCAGCTTTCAGTGCCTCTATGAAATTTAGAGTTTCAGAAAGTTTATTTCAATGTGGCCTTAAATTACCCTGTAACACGTAGCCTGCCTCAGATAAGTTCTTGAGGACATGAAGGGTATTTTGATGCATTAACTTAATTTTATATCAGTAAGTCATAGGCCATAGCCAAGCCTCAGGGCAGACTTATAGAAAAATATAACTGAAATTATACAGATGGTCTTCCCATTTAAAGAGAAGGGCCTTCAGTGTTTGGATCTAGACAGGTCTATTACAGTTCTGCTTTATAGCCTACCAACTGCAACATTTTATTTCAGCTTTCTTCTAAACATACAGAGGTATAAGCAGTTTCTAACAGGCTTACCTTTTCAGAGACACATCATCCTGCATTTATTAAAGTAGGACAAACTCACTGGTGATTGATTTCACTGGAATTCCACTAAGTTTGTATCTGGGCCAAAAAACTTATATAATTTGATTTAAGATTTAATGTAACAACTGACTTGGTTTTCCTTCAAAATTAAATCAGCACTGTGGATAAAAAAAGACCACAGGAAATAGTGGGACCCACTTCCTGTAACTGCTCTTTTACTCCTATCAGGGGTCTTTTAGAATATAAATCGAACACAAATTAATAATAGAATAATTTACTATTCCACATGAATAATAAATGTGAAGGATGATTTAGTTTCTCTCTATATATTTCTGCTTAAATAGTGCTTTTCTTCTGCCCAGCCTGTCGTAATTTCACTTTAATTAAAAAAATGTTATACTGGTATATAAAACACCTCCGTAATTTTGTTCTTGCAATACATATTGAAGTAGCAAGAATACTCTAATGAGAATAAATGTTGTAACAAATTTTAGAAGAGCTCTTCAAAAATTCCTAAATACTTCAAATAGCACAATTTCAGATTTCATAGCCAGGAGACATTCCTACAAGACACAAGCATTCTTTCTATTTGGAATAAGGGTGTGGACAGTAATGGGATATAAAATAAAAAAATATCTAAATGGAAACATTACACAGATAGACTCCTTCTTTAACCTATAAGAAGTACAGGTCTTACAAACAAAAATTTGGTAATAAAAACTGTCAAAAACTTAAAGGAAAAGACCCTCATGTGAAAGGAATGCACATGATATTATAAGGATCTTTTTCCCTTATCCCTATCCTTTGTTTTTGTCTGCAAGCAAAGTATTAATGACTGTAGTAAGAGTGGCTTGGTACTGATAACCAGAAAATTTAGAATTTTTTTGGAAAACCTGTATTTTCCTGTACAAGAAGTGATCTGTTGATCAGAGCAAGTATAAGGCTGAAACAAGCCATGTGTAAACAATTTGCAAACCTGAATATAAGAAGAACACAAGCCCAGAAGTAGGTCCCAGGACCTATTCCTACATTCTTAAAAGAAGAGAATGATCCTTCTTTTAAGAGGTGTATATAAATATATGTATACAAAATAATACACTAAATTTATTATAAATCATATCTATTCTACATGCACTGACTAGAAATATTACTAGATTGGGTTTAAATTTAGTTATCAATTCTATTAACATTTTGTGCAGATCATCAACAAGTCAAATTGTCCATTTACTTGTTATCCAGTCTCTGCCCTGCTGGTAGGTCTCATTTCACCTCCTGACAGGGACATTTCAATTTACCTGACAGGCAAGAATTCTGTCTTCAAACGTAAACACACTGGTTGTCTATCCATTTCTATGACTTTTTCTGTACTACAAATGGGGTGAGTCTTTTCTGGACTCTGAAGATTGTTGATTCTATTGTTTTTATTTTTTTAATGTTGTAGCTCTGACATCCAACAGTTTATATATTAGGGGAACAGTTTTATTCAGTTCTCTCATTTTCTTAAGCAAAGAACTCAGCACTCTCTGGTCATCTGCTATGTAATTCAGTGGAACTGAATTTCCACTTAAACCACTGTTCCTTGCCTGTTTGGTTGTTGTAATTGAATGGAAAAAATCAATGACACACCAGAGTGTAAAAGATTTCATTGGAAACCATTTCAATGCTACTTTAAAAAATAGATAAAGATTATGATTTCAGAAAATTGTGCTTGAACCAGCAGGTCCAAGGGATAAGATTCTGATAGCAAACATGGTAAGTTTCTTTCTCCTCTAAAGCACAACCTGATTTGAGAGGCCACACATCCATTTCTCAGGTGGAGAGTGCTACAATGAGTACATGTGGGGTTAAAGAAGTACAAAGCAGTGTTAGAAACTTAAGATGACAAAGAGCTCCCATGGTACATTTTCTCCTCGGCCATTGACAGTACATTTACCACTGTTGATCCCAGTGGAGCACAGAGATCTGTCCAGAATGCTGTTCTTTTGGCACCTTTGAACACGATGGTTTTAGAGGTAGAATCATAGAAAAAAGTTCTGTGGACATTATGAGTTTGCCCAACTGTTTCTATTTTCCTTTAATGCTTTAAATTTTCCAGTTTGTGCCCTGACACCTTGCCTAGTATCTCAAAAGAGTTGTTTTTTCCACAAAATATTTTGTCTAATTGGAATTATTTTCCATTTCTCTATACAGAATTCTCCAGAGTTCTCTGGCTCAGTGTTATCATAGTTTTTAAGGTTACTGCATTTAACTTTGTGGTCAGAAATTTGTGGAAATTTTTTTGGACACAAACCTCACAAAATCCTCTCCCAATAGTTATCTACAAGAAATTCAAAAGTGAGAAAATAGAAAAAAAGATTGTCTTGTACAGAGAAAATTTCATGTGAATGTTTAGGCATGTATATCTCAGCGTCAGTGCTTGGACTGAAGCTTTTTAATAACCTAGGTGGTGAATATTAAATTCGTGTTATTTGACCACAGATGATTGAATGAGGCAGAAGGTATCTCAGCCACACCCTGCAGAGCAGTACATGCCCATGAACACACTTTTTACATGTCAGATGGTGGTATGGTGAGGTAGGCATAATTACAGATTAGTAAATGAGATACACTTGCTACATGTTTATGTAATAGGTTTCTGTCAGTCGGTGACAACATTTTCAAACCTTTTTGCTGGAATATAGGTAGGAAAGTAATTAAATGCAAACTAAAGGATCCAGCTGGGGTGTTGCTATCTAGAGTCGAGATGTCTAGATTCTAGATAGCAAGATCTAGAATTTAAATAGCTAGTTACTTCCTGTGTAATTTAAAAGAAAATTAAAAGAAAATAGTGACATAATATTTAGTATAGTTATTTGGGAGTTTTGTTGGAGTTGTTTAGTTTTGGTTTTGTTTTTTTCTTTATTGGATGGTTATTTTTTTAAAATAGCAGCACCTCATTCAAAGATCTACCACATTTTTAAAAATATGTCTGACCCTATTCTTTTAAAATAAGCCCTTTCTTTTTTTTTCTCTTTTTCACAAAAATACTTGTAATCAAGCTGAGAAACCATGTCAAATTCCAGGTATGGTGAAGCAAAAGTTACATTGTCTTCTGCTTATGCTTGATAATTTCTGTCAGTCTTCTTTTAAAAGTTCTGGGTCAAGTCCTGTCTCACCCAGATTGCGTCCCAAACAATATCATGTAGTTTATTTGACTAATCCAGTTTTAATTTGTTCGGTGATGCTGTGAATAAGGCATTAATTGTTTGTTCCACATGCAAAAGGTGACACAGGATTTAGTCACTGAACGTCCATTACTTTGACTCTGGAAATTCTGAAGACAGAAAAAAAAAAAAGTATTTTTCTACATTATTGGCTGCAAGATTTGTTCTCATATTTATTCTACAAATACTATTTTTAGTAAGATACAGTATTTCCAAACTTTTAGTCTGCAAGTCAATTTTTTTTTGGCTATAGGACTTCTTAATAAGATTCAGACAGTTTATCTATGGAAGGAAGAGAAATAACACTTGCAAAAATAAATTTTCCTCCTTATTTTGTCAAGTGGATTTAATTTCCAAAGCATCTTTGATTTGGTTTTTTATTTTCTTTTTTTCTCTCTGTAACACTTATTTCCATTTTAGTTGGATAAGTGACTGAAGGTATTGCCACTAAGTACTTCGTTAGACATTTAGATCTCTGGCTTAAGGCAAGTCCATCCTAGAGAAACACCTGGAACAATTTTCTGTATGTGGATTAGGCCCTGAATGAGATTTAGTGTTTTTTGGTTTTTTTTTCAGGAGAAAGAATAGAGGTTTAGAGTGATGTAAACTTTATATTTCTTCTGAGAGACTAATGATTTATAGCTATCAGTGGTGGTGCTGTCAAGTCTCTCACAGGATAAAGTAAGTAAATTATTTAGGTGACAATATTTTAGGATTTTATGAGCTACATCACAAAAAGATCTCTTCATAATTACTACTTAGCATGTTCTCCTCTACAGAGTCATGAGGAAGATCAGCTCTTGACACCCACGTATGATTTTACAAGCTCATGTCCAGTCAATGGCTCACCTTGTATTTTATATGTTTTGAATCACCAATTCCCAGAAATGAGCTCTCTTTATTTAATCATGACCATGAATGCCCCATGTTTGGCTGCATTGAAAAATATCATTTATTTCTGTCTAATACACCAATACATAAAGAATTATTTTGTCATTGTCATCTGTTGTCTTCACTATTTACCACTTTCCCAGGCTTTCTGTCATCAGTAGAGTCTATGATTAATGATTTCATATTTTCATCAATGCAAAAATAAATAGCATTGGACTAATTACTAGTATTTGAGCTCCCACAGAAACATATTTGGAAAAAGGTTGTATTCACAGTTACATTTTTTTATATTCGGCAGTAAATCAAGTTGTGATCAGTGAACCACATTTATATTCCATATCTGATTCATAATGTGTTGTTCCTGCAGTCAAATGCAGATATTAGTCTATAACAGGCCCAAAGATTACTAAGTATGTTTGAATAAAAACCCCTAGAAATATAAAACATTATAAGAGTACTAGTTTGACAAGAACTACCCTTCATAAACCCATGTTGGTTGATATACTACCCTCTTTCTCATTAATTTTGTCCTTGTCTCATGCTAGGTATTTAATTCTTTTTTCCTCAGGCATAGTATGAGCCCAAAAGGTATAGGGTTGTTTAAATCAAAAGGTGTATCCTTCCTCAAATGTTAGTACAATGTTAGGTTTCTTTCCATATTATTTTTTCTTGATTTTCTAGGACTTACAAAACTGAATGCAAGTTAAATTGTCTTTCTGTTAAAATATATTGTTTGGTATCTGCTTTCACGTGCTCTATTATTCTTGAAAGGAAAAAGAAATTCCTTGCCATATGATACAAATACACTGTTTAGATTTTCCAGCCAATATAAACCAGAAGCATTTATTGGCTATTTCTCTAAATTTTGAGTAAATCTCTCAGCTTCATCTGGTATAGACTAGTACCACATATTTGCTTGCTATTTCCTAATCTACTTAAAAATTAATAAATACTTGCCATCTCCAACTTCTGTACTTGTGCTCACTGCCTCCCTCAGCATGTCCCACTTCCCTATTTTCTAACTCAGTCCTTTCTAAATGCTTTACAGCAAGTGCTTTTCTCACATTTCATGAACACATTCTTCAACTGATTGAAAAGAATGTTTTTCTTCCCAACAACTGTGTCTACTATTTAGATGAAGTTAACTTCCTAGGAGACTGCAGGTGTGCATCTTTTCATCAGAATTTTTCCAGGTTCTGTAATTCATCTGTAGGTATGGTTTTTTACCTGGATCAGCATTACTTGTAAGTGTCAATATTAGATTTTTAAAAACCTTTCTGTTAATCATTAGGTTGTTTGTGCTTAAAAATAACAGATTTCTCACTCTTCTGTTTCTGAGCATTCCTCACCATTAAACTATCATTAGTAAAAGCCACAAATAAAGTAAAATAAATTTGCAATCTACTTTGGCAAAAAAAAAAAAAA